>JAMXBB010000007.1:43597420-43992167 GCA_024138015.1 Lumnitzera littorea | reverse complement strand
CAGTACAATAGAGCGTAAAAACTTAGATTTCTATATATATATATTTACACTCTATTTTACTGTAAAATATAAATCCAAACATAGCTTCACGGTAAATCATCTTCTCCCTAAACATGGTTATTTGCTAGTTGCTCCAGACTTGCAGTCCATGCCAAGCTCAAAACCATGAATTCTCCGCTCCGATTCCGGTAAGTGCTATTTCTCCCTCTCTCTCTATCTGGATTACTGAGAAAAATGAAAAAAACTTGAAACCCTCATTTATCAGCTAAGCTTGAAAACTTCGTGTTCTTTAACGAAATCGAAGTTCAAGCTCTTCTTGACACTATCTTTACTTTCTCTCTTGTATCATCATCGGTTTTTTCAAGGATGATGATATAGCAGACACCTATATTCGTATTGGGGGGCTTTGTGCATTATAAGTTAATTGGAAGCATGTGTGGTTCCACTCGTTTTATAATCTGCAAGTTCCACTCGTTTTATAAACACCTACTCCTTAGGAAGTAGGTGTTTGGTTCAAATAGTTGCTTGACTTCGTGCACATCTGGGCCCCTTAGTTTCATTTCACATTTGATTATTTGTAATCCATCGTTTGTCTTTTTGGTTGGCGTCCCTGTGAGAATACTCTATTTGAAACATTATGAAATGGATTCATCATATTAAGTGACACTTTGACAGAATGGTTAGCATTGCTGCAATGCATTTCTAAGATGGATCCGTGTCTTTACTGAGTGTGAAACATTACTTTCATACTTGCAGAAATACTTCAGGCTTGAGTTTGAGAAATATGGCAAATCGAGATGTGATTGGTGTGTGTGAAATCAAGCTGATACTTAAGTGACACTTTATTGCGGATTAGGAATTAGACTTTGAGTTCATTCACTGCTCATAACCTGGCATATTCCATATTTTAAAGGAGGGGGTTACAGGGAAAAGCTAGCACCTCAAGATTCCTTTTTCAGAATGCCCAGCTTATTGCCAAAAGAAAGTAAAACAATAAAAAAGAGCTGATTAGGGTCTGCTTCCTTCTTCTTCTTCTTCTTTTTTCTTTTCGTTTTTTTTTTAAAGCTACAAGAGATGAAACAAGACCCCAAAAAGAAATGGTAAGGTCCATGTCTTCACTATTCAGGCCCCGTCGAAATGAAGAGGAAAAAAATATTATAGGTGTCTTGTGTCTGTTCAAAATGGATATTAGGGTCCTCACTCTCTGTCTTACATATCTTAGGGGCTTCTATAACCAGCCTCAAAAGAGGATGACCAAAACATAGAGCGATAAAGACATCTGGGTTTTTACTGCAAGAGTAAAAGTAATCAAACCAAGTATATTAATTTGAAATTTTGAAGGACCTCCCATCTTCTACATGAAATTGCAGTGACTCTGTGTGGTTTGAAAGATAGCAAACACCTATGTTGATATTGGTGTTGGTTTTTGGATTCATATCTAAGTCTTGGCCTTTCTGCTTCATGATGTCATTAGTTTTGCCTTTTCTGATATTTAAGGTCAGATCCCCTGCAAGTAGGTCGGTAGTAGGGACATGTTTAGTTATCTAACATCACACATCTCATATATTGTAGAGAGAAAGATGTACTTTGAGCTTCATGTAAGTTAACTAAAGAGAAACAGAATAAATGGTTTGAACATCAATTATCTTATTCTCCCTAATTTCGTTTGTTACATTATATGTTTAGAATCAGAAACATGTCTGTAAAGAATTGTGTTTTCTATCAACAAAGGCTATTATGTTATACATGGTTTTTGATGCATATCTGTCGTCTTTTATTATGCATATTCTTGGGGGCTTTATCAGTATTTTGCATATATACCATCTCAAATATTTGAATTCCCTTATCTTAAAAGAAATAGGACCCCTTTTCTTTTCCAATTTTTACATAGGAATGCTAGCAAGATTACTTTATTTTCCTCTTCCATTATCTTATTTTCGTTCTTTTTTTTTTTCTTTTTTTCCCTAGATATAATCAGTAAAGTTATATTGTAATGAATTTTTCTTTATATTTATTTATTTATTTACTTTAACATTGCATCATTGCCAACTTAGCAAAGTGGCCAGACACACTATACAGTTCACGGGAAGGGAGTTTGGTTATTTGATATCATAGGATGAGGGCTTCAACATTGTACTGTATACTCATAATATATATTATATAATATTTTGGCCATGACAATGTTTTCTTGTCGACCTGATGTATAAAGCATAATTATATACCCATGCATAATTGTCCAAACAATGCAATGTGTCCTTTTTCTTGTATCCCTTGTGATTGTTAGGTGCTTCAATGAGATCTTGTGGTGATGCTTTGCTCCACCAATTATTGAAATATATATTTTAGTTTGTGGCAGTTCTGATTGAGAAAAATAAAGACTTGTAGTTGGCCAAAAGAGAGGCCAGGGAATAGCAATTTTCATCATCCGACCCTATATCCCTATAAAGCTCTTTTTAAGAAAGAACAGAAATGCTGTTCCATAGAATCAACCAAGCAAAGCCTTGTAAATGAGATATTAAATGAAGATACACTCAAACATAGATATTGCTTCCTCTGCTTTCTATATCAATTTAATGTTCCTATATTACAGGTGACTGCAGAAGAATTTTGCATGCTCAAGTTCAACTCCAAAATCTTTCAGCTATTTTTCTTTTTGGCAAAGAAGAGATGAAGTGTATATCTATCCATTGAACTGGGCTGTAAATTGTGTGTGCTAAGCTTTTTTTTTAGATCCTTATCACTGCTCTGGGAGCTTTTAAGAGTACATTCTTGATGATATTGAGCTACTAACTAGATGCTTGTCTTATCTCCTACATTTAATTGGTATATTGTGTTGTTTAGAATTTTTAATCTGCCTTTTTTCCCCCAATACCTGCATCCTGTGAGTTAAATCTGCTTGTAAATCATGACACAACCTTGGTAAAAGTAACCCAATTATATTCAAAAGTTGTTCTTTAATAATTTAGAGCAGATACTGCCTTATAAAATTTACTGTTTTATCTTTTGAAGAGCCTTAAAAATCTATCTATTAACCTGATTTTCCTCTAATGTGCCATCATTTTTGTTAGCTGTAAATATATGTATAGATGATGCAATGGATTTGAGCAATGCTTGCCATAAATCCCAGAATGATTGATTGCTGCCATAAGTTCATGTTATCATTAGAAAAAGGTTTTGTTGAGTTTTAGTTGTCAATATGTGATATATTAACATCATGATATTTTTGCTGTAAGTTTCTTTTAATTTACACTAAATAGAATAAACTAGTACAGGGAGAAGAAATATAATTCGCAATACTCTTGCTATTGCATGCCTCAAACCTAGTTAATAAATAAAACATGAATATCTTGAACAAAATAGATATGACTGCTGAAATAAAAGCAGCCTTCCAATGCAAAAATCTTAGCATCTGGGTGAAAAGCAAAATCCATGCCTGCTTAAAACTAAGGTTTCTTTTTTCACTTTCTTGGCAGGAAGGTGAGTGGGAGAAAACCCCTTAAAAACATCCAAACGTACAAAGACAGGCCCATCTAGAGGAAACCCCAAAGCCACGCACTACGAGAACTCAACTAGCAGAGGCACAGCCAGAAGAATGGGCAAGGATGAAGAAGAAATGAGAGGCGAAATAGAAGAGCGAATCATCAATGAAGAATACAAAATCTGGAAAAAGAACACTCCTTTTTTGTATGATTTGGTCATAACTCATGCCCTAGAATGGCCTTCTCTTACTGTTGAATGGTTACCCGATCAAGAAGAGCCTCCTGGAAAAGATTATTCTCTTCAGAAGCTCATTCTGGGCACCCACACTTCGGAGAATGAACCCAATTACCTCATGCTTGCTCAGGTTCAACTTCCCCTTGAAGATGCTGAGGATGATGCTCGCCATTATGATGATGATCATCCTGATGTTGGTGGTTTTGGTTGTGCCAATGGAAAGGTACCTTTGCTCTCTTCTTTTTCTTTTCTTGCCCAATTCAAGGCTTTTCTTTTCCTCTTTGAATTGTTTAGGAGTGAATATTTTGGTTCAGACTTGAGAATTATGTGGTTTAGGGTGGGTTGTTGTTTGTTTGTTTGTTTTTATTTTTCCTTCTTTGGGAAGATATTATGTAACGATACATGACAGCCAAATCATGGTTATGCTGAATAAACTACACTAGCATTGGCCCCAAAAATTAGCTTATGTGGCTTTTGGTCCTTCATCAGATGGACAGTTTGGTGTTGAAATATTCACCATGGCTCTCAGTGTAATTTTGAGATTACAATTGATATATGGTTAATTTTCGATACCATAGAACTCATTTTAGGCAGATGATTATTCTCTCTGTTATTCTTCCCACTCTTTGTCTTACGTAAATTATTGTATCTTTTCATTGTGACATGGATTTTATATAACCTTTGATGATTGTAAGGGTTTCTGGCTTTTAATTAATCATAATCTTGTCATTTTATTTGTTTGCAAATTAACCCGACTTGATCTTTTAACTTAATTTTTTGTCTGGAATTCGATAAACTGCTTCACTGGCATACTTTCTTTTTCAATCTTTTGGTATGAAGTTACTGTTTACAAAGCTAAGGCCAGTGAGACAGTTGAAATACATACTTGTGCAACTGATCTATGTTTCCTTCCCCACCACTACAATGTAAACGATATATGTGATAACTCGAAGTTGCATATTATCCCTTTCTTCTAATAGATCTGCCATACCCCCCACCAACCCATGCATATCTATATTAGGAAATTTTGCATTATACACATGATTTACGTCATTAAACAATACTTTTGTCAAATGCATCCAAGCCAAAATTGATTACTATTTTTTTGGGTAAATGAATAATATATTGATATAAACAAAATTACAGCCGCTTAAAGCAGTGAGGAAACCTAAGAAAAGGGCTATACAAAAGAAAGACTGGAGCAAACCACTCAATAATACAAAGGCTAAAATATCCTAGTTGGATGCATAGATGTAGTATAGAAATATTGTAAATGGATACATATATGTAGTTCAAAATTGATGCAGCTAAAGCTTCATGGCTAGGGAGCAACTTTCCTGCTGGAACACTGTTATGCACTCTCCAGATGCAGTAGCCTCCAGCAGCAAGTGCAATTCTCCATGAAGAAGGAGAGCTTGAGGCGGGGCTATCCATGAGGTTAGCAACTGCTCCTTGTGAAGAGGAGAATGTTGGAGGGCAGCCTAATACAGAGACTACTTTATGCCAAACATTTTGAGAGAGCAGAGTTGAAAAAGAGGTGCTCATGGTCCTTCGGATATGAGTTGCATGGATAACACGTGGACTGGGTGGTGACTTCCCATTGACATAGTTTGTCCAGAGTATTAGAATTTTTTTATACCAAGCTATCCAAAGGATCAAAGAATGCCTAGACAACAACTTCTTGTGCCAAACAAGTTGGCCCCAAGGAACTCTGTTTGCATGAGGTCTGAGATTTTCTTAGGAGCTTTTAGTGGAGAAGACTCAGTAAGTGGGAGCGCTCCCAAGAAGGGGAGTTCATACTTGTTGGATTTGGGTGGATAGAGAAAGGATTATTGAAATTTTCCCAAAAGGAACCTGCG
Organism: Lumnitzera littorea; assembly: GCA_024138015.1. Classification (NCBI taxonomy): domain Eukaryota; kingdom Viridiplantae; phylum Streptophyta; class Magnoliopsida; order Myrtales; family Combretaceae; genus Lumnitzera; species Lumnitzera littorea. The sequence goes on along the minus strand of JAMXBB010000007.1, from coordinate 43,986,594 downwards.
GAGAGTGCCCAGGATTTTCCATCAATAATTGAGCATAATCTTGCCCTATAAGGGAGACCAGAGCTAGCGATCTGTCATGCATTGAAATGAGTGTCCAAGGGACCTGTTGGGAGCCAAAAATCTGACCAAAGGGATATAGAGAAACCGTTTCCAATGTGCCCATGTAGCCAAGGTCTAGCTACACTCCTAAGTTTCAATAGTTTCTTCCATGTCCAAGAGCAGGAAGAGGGATGTCTAACATTCCAAGAGCTGGCTCCCCTCAAAAAAATAGAGTGTACCCAATTTGCCCATAGCCCCTTATGCTCCACATTGAAGAGATTTCAAATATGTTTTAGTGGGGCAGCCTTGTTACTAAAGCTTACCTCTTATGCTCCCACTTGCAACTAATGCTTTGATGAAGAATCTAAAATAATCTGCAAAAAGCATCTCTTGAAGTTTCTACTTTTATTTAATTATTCTAATGGAGTACAAGGTTGCAAGCAAGTTTACTTAAAATCCATTCAGCCTGTTTTCAGTTATCGTTTTGTTTCCTGATCCTTTTTTCCTTAATGACTGTGCATCATTGAATCCATCTCACTGAAATATTATGTCATAAAATTAATTTCACAATCAAGGTGTTGGTCATTGTCTTGTTGAAAAAAACAACAGTTATATATATGAATATGACACGGCTTTGTCATTCTTTAAAGAAAAACCTGGCAGATTCCTTCAAGATAACTACGTTTTAATATGATTTAGCTGTTTAAGATTGATATACTTGTAGGTATTGACATGTTTTTCAGATTTATTGTATCCAATTGAGTCTTGCCATAGCTGCTAAAATCTTTTATATCCATACGAAAATATTGTATAGCTCCTTGTTCTATTAACTCTCTATGAAGAACAAGTCTACAAAGTCACCCAAGAGGCTTTTCTTCTCTCTTTTCTTTTCCCACTATTTGTGTTGATATAATGTTTTCCTTGTGGTTATATCATCTACATTAAAGGGAAACTCTTCAATTGACATGCAAGCTATAGTTATGGAACTTTTGGTTCTGGCAAACTGGGTAATCAGATGTCATTTTCACTATTTTAGTTGTAACTCTTGATTGGTGCATTGGCTGCTTTATGGAGTTGATGATTGAGGATGAACTACTTGTTAATGTCTTGATTTATTTTTGGGGTACTAAATAAAATATGATCAGATCCTTTTTTTTTTTGTTTTTTGTCAAGAAGAAAGAACAATATGAACAATGAAAAAGAAAATTCAAGAGCTATTAAGGTCAATCATGAATGAAATTTATGTAATCTCATTAAGGGCAATTTACATCTGTTTTTGTTTTGATATGAAGTTATCTTCTAGCTATGATGAGGTGAAGTTGAATGGGACTCTCAAGCAGTTTAAGAATAATTTCAGGGTTGAAAAAATATTGAAGTTGAAGGAAAATCCACAAAGAAGATTAATTAACATGTTCTATGTTAAATATGATATCTAAGGCAGTATTATTTTGAAGCACACAAAAACCAGGAGCTAAAGAGAAAGGAGGAGGGAAGGTGGGAGATTATTTACCTTATCCACAGTACTTAGTATTTTCCAGTATTCAACTCTTGTTTTCGCCATAGGATCATAAATTATATGCAGCCTCAAATTCTAAAATTTCTTTGTTTGATTTTCTGCCTTTTTTCGTTATGGTGGAATGCGAATTCGGGTTCATTAAATGAGAGAACCCGATGATCTCAATAAAAGGAAATTAGAGATTTCGTAGAATCCATTCAACTGCATATGGCACATTTACAGGCAGTAGCAACAGCAGTTACTCATGTAATTGCATCTCACACATGTCCGTGCCATACTACTGATAACTGTCCCACTAAACAACTGACACAGCAAGTACATAACTGCTCAATGCAAACCAACGCACAAATACACAGACAATTACAACAGCACACTCACAGCAGCACATGGCTAAAGCAATGACAAAGCACATGACTTGACACATCATTACAGACACGAGACCACACATACACAACTCCTACTCATTAAACAACTATCAACATAAATATGTCCAATTTTCTGTCTCGTCTGTTCCTTCTGCTATAGACATGTGGGAATGGAGCTATGACAGTTTTCTTGAAGGGGTCATTGGTCATCCTCTGGTAACTGTCTTTTGAAATGTTGCATTTCTTGGAGAGTAATTATCACTAGTATCTACAATATGCTTCTGTGTTTAAAACGAAGCACAGTAGGAGCTTTTATTTTGATCCGATACTATTGAGTATTGTAGTAATTACTAATCATCATTTTGGTTGTAATTCTTTCAACATGCTTCGAATGCATGACAATATACCTAGTTGAGATTTATAATTTACATTTGATACTTTCATTATTCATTTTACTTTAGCTTTGAATTTATAAATTTCAATCAACAGTTTGCTGCTATTTGTATTATCTAGGTACAAATTATCCAGCAAATAAATCATGATGGGGAAGTTAACAGGGCTCGATATATGCCCCAGAACCCATTCATTATTGCAACTAAGACAGTCAGTGCTGAAGTTTATGTCTTTGACTACAGCAAACACCCATCAAAGCCTCCATTAGATGGAGCATGCAACCCAGACTTGAGGTTGAGGGGTCACAGTACCGAAGGGTATGGTTTATCATGGAGTAAGTTCAAGCAAGGACATCTGCTGAGTGGATCGGATGATGCTCAAATATGCTTATGGGACGTCAATGCAACTCCTAAGAATAAGGCTCTTGATGCTATGCAAGTTTTTAAGGTTTGTTGCTTATTTGTGGGACATCAATGCAACTCCTAAGAATAAGGCTCTTGATGCTATGCAAGTTTTTAAGGGAGACACACCATTGTAATTTCACATGCTACCTCTGGCTATATGAATATACAAGACCTAGGCATGGTGCAGAGTAGCTTGAATATTGCAAAAAAAATGACTGTTTGTTGTGCGTTGTATATGTTGTCCCAATCACTATCCCTGGTAGGAATTAAACCTATGACTTTATGCGACTTATTATGCCAGTGCCTAGGCCTGACTCACTGTGCTAACCCTTAGGTGGTTACTGCAGATCTTGATCAAGTGCAAAAGGAAAAAAACTCTTTCACCTGTTGCATAAGGTTTCATGGTTTTAGAAGTAACCACACACAGTTTGTTTTAATTTTTGGCAAAATATAATATACATTATTGATTTTGTAAAAATTGGTTTCCATTGACCATGGACTAATTTACCTCTCATCTTATTTATGGAAAGCTTACAATAATTATTACCAAGTTTTATTTCATTATGAGCACTGGAGTTTGACTGAAGTTTATGAACTTTATATTTGTCATGCTGTGTCATATTGTGCATTGCTTTTAATGGCAAAATCTAGGTTCATGAAGGGATTGTGGAAGACGTGGCATGGCATTTGAGACATGAATATTTGTTTGGTTCTGTTGGAGATGATCAGTACTTATTAATATGGGATCTTCGATCTCCATCTGCTAGCAGGCCAGTCCAATCTGTAGTTGCTCATCAGAGTGAAGTAAGAATTTTGGATAATCTTTCTTGATACACGACTGTAATTCATGATAATATGATGCAGTTAAAATATGATGCGTGCTGCTTTTTGCATTAGTTTTATCTGTGGATTTGCCTTTTATAGATGAATTTTCACTTTGATTTGTAAAAGTAGTGTTGATATTACAACTACACTCATGTTAGTTTCAAGAAATATTGGTTCTAGCAATTATTACTATAGATTGGAGCAGAGGGCCAAGGAAATTGATTTTTCCTTTTATAATTACTTGCAAAAAGAAGAACTGAGTTTCCCAAACTCTCTGTGTACCCCTAGCTAGAATTCTGTAGAATTTAAACTAGTTCCTTATGGTTGGCTTTGCCTGCCTATTACCTTTGAGTATGGCATCCATTGACAAGCTTTATATACTATTTTGGACTGCTGATAACCTTGAGCGTATAATTAGGGGAAAATCTCTGGATTTGTATTTTACTCTAATCTTAAGACAAGATGTTTTTTGATGTATTTCTTATAATTGTTGTGACTTGTGAGGACTTCAATGCTTTCCCTTGAGCATGATTGAGCAACTTTGTGCATCTTGAAGTTGCTTCTTGCATTTTTTTTTTCTTTTTTCTTTTTTTGGGGTGGGGGCTAAAGTTACTTCTTGCATCTTAAAGTTAAAATTTCAGGCCTTATAAACGTTACAATGTCTATGGCTGTTAATATATATAATCATGGAAAAAATTTATAAAAGACAATTTGGAATACTGGTTCACGAGTTGGTTGGCTGTTCAAGTGAAGTGGCCCGGAAACGGCCTCTCTTGAGCCACTTATAGATCACCAATTTGGTGACTGGTGAACCGACAAGCTTGGGTCTGTTTTGAGCCATTTCAGCCAGCATCCTAGGTTTAACCACCTTAAATCCATCAGGTTGAATCTTTAGATAGATTGTTGTAGATTTAAACTTTTTTTTGATATCAAAGCAAAAATTCTTGAATTCAAACCTTTGCCCACTCAGTTTACTCCTATTTAGTTAAGTGTTGCACTTGATTAGCTTTAATCAAAATCTGAATTCGCAAATGAGGGGAGTGTAAACTAACAAAAAAATAAGCATACAAGATTTAACAACTTTAAGATTTTGAATTGGATGCTCGTGGATCTAAAATTTATTAACTATGAAGGATACCATTGAATGATCTATTATGTTACGTTTGATATATGGGAATGAAACAGAATGGAATCGGCATTCTGGGTTTTGTTGTCATTCTCCAAATTTGGAAGTACATTTTAAAACCAAAATCGTAATTCTATGGAGAAAAGGGAATTATGATTTCGCTTAGAAGGGGAATTGTGATTCCACTTTTGAGAAAGCGGAACCGAGGGTTCATTCCCATTTCATTAATTATAATTAATTAAAATTATTTTCCTAACCTTGAAAATAATTATAATATATAATAATTAAGAGTATTTTTGACAAATAATTATATTTGAGTATTTATTGTTATTCAATTCGATTCCATTTTGTGGCAATCTTTAAGTATGAGAAATCAGAAAGGATTTCTCATTCTAGTTCTTATTCTGATGTCCATTTTATTTCATTTTATTCCGAACTATTCCTTCATACCAAATATGATGTTAGATTGTATTGTATTTAGTACACTATATGCTTTATTGGCTAACTACGCCCGTATTCCTATTGAGTTGGACACAAAAGATGACCTAGTTTCTAGAGTTGATATTGAACGTGAAGATGGTTCTTTAGCTTTAGTCCAAGTTGATTGCTGTGTTTCTTTTAAGGTATTTAGACATGTTTGTTCTTACTATTCGAAACAACAAACCTCCTAAGGTTAGCACCACAATAAAGGTGGATGGGTGGAGGTAAAAAGAAAGGAGATCACCCTCCCATGCTAATTCCATCCCCCAAACTTTGATAAACAAAGAGATCAGTGAGGAAGTACTTTCTCTCTTTAAAGAACTTTGCTGATGTTCGTAATGAACATTGTACTCCTTCGTTTGATGTAGGTGAAGACTTTGAGGGCACTGGGATTGATTACTTGGTAGATGACACAAAGTATGCCTCTAATCTGGCGGGTATGACTAACTTTAGGTTTTCTCATGTCTCAAAAACACCTTATGAGGATATCCCTGTAGGCTTGGCTCCGAAACAGTAGATACAGGAGTAAGTTGATGCAAATGTTGAAGGAGAGAACTTAGAAGCTATTCCATCGCTTGATTTGTGTAAGCGTAGGGGCAAAAAGAAAAATCAGGAAGTAGAACTTCTTTTAGGAGTGGAAAAAGCTCCTCTAGTGGTAGAAGATGGAAATTTTTTAAAAGAAATTGTTGTACTTGATGCATTTGTTTTTCTTTTTCCTTATCTTCCATGAATATTGCATCTTGGAATGTGTGTGGGATCAGTGATCCCATTAAAGGTAAAGATGCAAGGAATCTTTGTAAAGATAAGAATATTTCTCTTATGGGGCTACACGAGATTAGAGTAAACCACTTAAATGTTGATTTTGTGAAATCTAGGATAAATCCAATATTGTCTTTTGCTATTAACCAGCGTACACCTAAGAGGATTTGGTTAGGTTGGGTTGCTAGGCTTTGGGATGTACACATCATTAAAGAACACAATAAGATCACACATTGTTTTTGCTCCAATAGGAGTTAGACTAAGTGATTCCAAGTCTCTTTTGTGTATGCATCCAATTCAACCTTAGATCGTCGAGATCTTTGGAAATACTTGCTAGAAATCAAACTTTCTTGCTTGAATTAATCATGAGTAGTGTTGGGAGATTTTAACATTATCAAATTTGTTTTTGAACGTAGTAGGGGCAATGCTAGATGGAAATAAGATGTAGAGGATTTTGAATCTTTTTTTGATGAAGCGGAGTTGGAGGATTTGAATTTTTTGGGTAATCTTTTCGGTTAGTCAAATAAGTAAGAAGGTAATCCCATTTTGAAGAAGCTAGATCATATTTTTGTTAGTCACCATTGGTTGATGTCGTTCCCCAAGTCTGATGGCATTTTTTCACCCTCCCTCTTATCTAACTATGCTCTCACTATGGTTCAAATGAATGTTTCGGATGCAGCTAGACGCACTCCAATCAAATTTTTTTACTTTTGGATAGAATTTGAAAATTTCATCCCCATTGTAACTGATGTGTGGAAGCGTTAAGTTGTTGAATCTTTATGTTATTAGGTGGTCTCTAAGTTGAAAATACTTAAGAAGGAACTTAAAAAGTTGAATGAGAAGCATTTTTCACATATTTCCATGAGGGTTAGCCTAGCAAAGGAAAAATTATCCATAGCTCAATTGGGCTTTCTTGTAGCAAGTGCTCTCAGCCATGGGATTTTTTCCCCCCATTTTCATAGCCTTTTGAAGCAGTGTTATTCTTTACCTAAATTCTTAATCAACGTAAATGGCAAACTTGTGGATTTCTTTTCAAGTTCTAAAGGCTTAAGATAAAGAGATCCGATCTCTCCTTATTTATTTGTCCTTGCTATGGAGGTTCTTACAAGTATTCTTAGACAGATGGTGAACTCCTCTAGTTTTTCTTATCATTGAGGATGTAAGGAAGATAAGATCTCTCATCTATTCTTTGCATATGATCTTATGATTTTTCATAAAGGCAACATTTCCTTTATTAGGCTTGTTAAAAAAGCCCTAGATGATTTTGAGAGACTCTCAAGCTTCGCTTCAAACTTCCTAAAGAGTTCTATATTCTTTAATAATGTTACACTTTCAGAGAAAAATGACATTTTACACATGCTGAACTTTCACGAAAGAGATCTCCTAGTTAAGTATCTTGGTGTTTCCTTGATTTCCACAAAATTGAAGAAAGAGCATTATGATGCCTTGATTTCTAAAATCTTGAGCTGTATTAAATCTTGTACAAGTAAATATCTATCTTATGTTGGAAGACTCCAACTAATCAAATTAGTCCTTTTTGCCATGCAAGTTTATTGGGCTTTGATGCTTATCCTTCCTAAGAAAGTTATTAGAAAGATTGAACAAATGATAAGGAACTTTTTATGGAGTGGACGAACTTCCTTATCTACTAGAGCCAAGGTTAAGAGGGAGGTGATTTGTGCTCCTTTCGACAAAGGAGGCCTTGGAATTTTACATCTAGATACATGGAACAAAGTGGCCTAATTAAAACACATTTAGAATCTTTTTGACCCTTCCCCGTAGAAGCCTTTAAGGTGAATTGGATAAATTCAAACTTCTTAAAAGGCAAGAGCTTCTGGAATGTTAAGTATCCCTCTTGTTGTTCTTGGATGTGGAAAAAACTTCTCAAACTATGAAGTCTAGCGAGGCCTTGGCTATGTTGGAAAGTGAGTAATAGCCTTTTTTATCTCCATTTGGTCAGAATTTTGGCTTCCAATAAGCTCTTTGGACATTATTTTTAGTACACGACAGTTTACTAACTCTAGCATTCCTTTACATGCCAAATTATGTTCTATCATTGAAGGACATTCCTGGGCTCTCTCTACTGGTGATCTCTAGGAAAATCTCTATATTCCATCAAATGTTTATCCAGATAACTTTTTGCTGGATTCCCCATATTGGGCTCTTTCTAAGCGTTCGTCTTTTTCCATTAAGAGTTCATATAATGCACTTTGGCTATGTACACCAAAAGTACCATGGACCAAAATTGTCTGGTGCAAATCCTCCATATTGTGACACTCATTCATTCTGTGGTTAGCATGGAACAAGAAGCTTTACCTTGGATAAACTCTGTTCTTGGGGTATTACTTCTTAGCCTGCTTGCTTCCTTTGCAAGGCTCATCTAAAGAACCATGAACATCTCTTCTTTGCTTGTGACTACACTAAGGACGTTTGGCAACAAGTTCTTCAACAAAAGGGTTTCCCATAGGTGCTATCCTCTTGGCAAGGAATGGTTTCTTGCATCACTACTGGATCCCTGCCTTCCTTGCCTAACAATTGGGCTTGTGCTCTAGCTATTGATGTGTATTGTATTTGGAGAGCCTGTAATAATGTCAGATTAGGAAAAGATCTCTCTCCTACTCATGTTGTTAGATTGATCCTAGGCTATTTGGATGTATCTTAGGTTGTACTTTGAGTGGTCTACTCTAGTTTCCTTTTGTATAGCTCTTTGTGAGGGTATTCTTCTTGCTTTTAGGGGTTTGTACACTCTTTTACATTAATAAAATTATTTAATTACTCAAAAAAAATTTTCTTTGTTTATGTATGTATGAATTTGTCAATGTACCTACTTTATATTCCATAATGAGACATTGTCACAATTATTACCTGATTCTTGCTGCAGGTTAACTGCTTAGCTTTTAATCCTTTCAATGAATGGGTTGTGGCGACAGGCTCAACTGATAAAACTGTTAAATTATTTGATTTACGCAAGATCAGCACAGCCTTACACACCTTTGATGCCCACAAGTAAGAGGAATTTCCAAGATGCTACAGCAAACTCCTTGTTCCACTTCACTTTTTCTTTCAGTGCTATCATGATTATTTCATTATTTTTAAATTTTATAATGCAGGGAAGAGGTTTTCCAGGTGGGTTGGAATCCGAAGAATGAGACAATCTTAGCTTCTTGTTGCCTTGGTAGAAGGCTCATGGCTTGGGATCTTAGCAGGTTAGTCAAACATAACCTATTCCCTTTGCACTTCATCTACTAATTAAACTATGTAATAGCAAAAATGGATAAAATGAAAATGATAATGGGAAGAAGGAAAATTCAAGTACATTGCATTGTTTGGATTGAAACAGATAGGAAGAGGAGGAGAGAAAATAGCAATATTTTCTTTTCAGTAAAATAAATATATATTTTGTTTTGGAATGTTCATCATATCCATGGCATAATTTGCTTCTGTAGATAAGATAGAAAGGTAAGAGACTGGGCTTATAATAAATTTAAAAGGAAAAAAAAAAAAAAGAAGAGAACTAGAAGAGTCTCGTTAATCTAACTAATGAAGGTTTATAGCAGCTGGAAGAACATATATTTGGTTGTAGCAAGCATAAATCTTATTGTTTTTAGAAAATTTAGTAAACACTGCAAAGAAGCATTGTGGAAAATTTGCAATATTCCTTTCACAATCATCTCAAATAGTGGTTTGCTTCCTCTTTCTGCTCCATAGGTTTTCTGATTTTCAGACTTTGGAAACTGTTGTTTTGTCTAATGGCTTTGCTCTTAAAATTCATTCATTCAACCTGTCTCTTAAAAGCACTTGTCCCTTTTGTATCCAAGATTACTGCTACATGGTATTGAGGATAAACCGCATTAAGCTGTAACTTTTTCTGTACCAATCTAGTCCTCTAAGTGCTCTGTCTCTCATGCACACGGGGTGAGTAATTCTTCTAGCACTGTGTTCACTAGCCTAGTCGACCTTTTAATTGATGTCATTTGAATATCAAAAGATATAAATTGTCTTTTTGGGGTAATTCGGTAAAGGGAACAACCGTCACCTTGTCAAATTCCAACAATAACACTGTGTTAGATTTTCCACTGGAGGGTTAAGTTTATTTCTTTTTGATCAAACATGGCATTGGGTTTTCCTATACTGTTTTCAAATAATATCCTGGTCTCTCGTAATATAGTTTTTGTCATGTTGGTGTATTGCCATTGGAGAAAGTGTGGTTAATTGAAATTGGAAACTTGAATATAATTCAAAGAATATTTTTTATTTCACTGACATTGAAGAGTCTGAATGGGTGCTGAGATTAGCAATTTTAAATTTAGATAGTTAATTGAAAAATTGACCATAATTCAGGTACCAAATTCGACATTATTCCTATTCTGAATATTACTTCTCTCTTGAAATGAGCCTATTCTTGAGCTCAAGTAATTGCTTGACCAAATAGAAACATCTGCTCAATAGAAATAATGATGGCTGCCCATGGAAGCAACAATTCAAAAATTTTTGTTCATAGGCTGAAAAATCAAGCATAGTATAGCAGGATATCATCAAGATGTCACCGTAATTTACACTGAAGAAGATGGTGTTGTTCGTGTGGTTCTGGGAGGTTGTTTACCCTCTCGTAATGCTTGTGTTGGGTTGTTGCATGTTGCATCAGCACAAGAAGGCCCAACATGTGGCAGCATGGTTGTCTGTAAGCCGTCAGCAGTTGCCACAGGGATTGCAGTTTCATCTCTCATCATGTTGTAGGACTCCACCAGATTGGGATGGTTATGACATGATGCCTAGCTTCATTGGAATGACTAGAAAGTTCCGTCCTTCCTTTAGGAGGGATTCTCCTGGATAAAGTGGCTAAAAGAGCAGATATATTTTTTGCCTTCCCCCCTTTGTCTTTAGCAGTCTTTGCTCATGTTGTTGGTGAAATCGATTTTGCTCAGAATCATCCATAAAGTTTGGCTCTGATTCCAAGTTGTTATGGGCTCAAACTGGAGATCTAGCCCAACGTAATATTTTGTGGAAAAGAGTTGGTGGCATGTCAGAGAAAATCTCTTGGTCTCATAATATTGAGGGCTCGAGAGAGAGAACATTCCCATCTCATAAATTTCTTTTAACTACTCCTAGACTACTGTATTAATTTTTGAATAACTTTCATTGATATTGTAGAACCCCTTATTTATACTACCTTGACAGTCTTATCTTCTTTATGTAAAAGTTTACTAGAAAAAAATGAAGATAAGATAATCGATAAATTTAACAGTAGCTCCTAAAATGCATCATATACAAGAAAATATCTTTATGTTTTCTTACTCTAGGGATACTCATTTCCTATTATAAAATGCATCATATACAGCATGAACCAAATGAGGAGTGAAATTCCTCACAACTTTTTTGATTAAGGATTTGAATTCAAGCTTTCCTTCACTAAAAATTAATAGATCCCTTGCTTTCTCTCATGATGAGTGAGAATTGTTCCATCAGGATAGATAGGATCCCTTTGATGATGCCTTCAAGAGCTAGAAAAGAACCACACCGAGTCACCATTCAATTTTATGGGGAATCGTAGGGTAGGTGGCAAGTCATTGTAACTAGCTATTTCGACCCACTTCACTGTTCTTCGTCAACAAAGGCCTTTAGGATATAGGGAAATGGTATTTTCATCCTTTTTGTGGAAAGAACCCCGACAAGTTAATATAGACACCACTTTACTACCCGACTCTTCACCAATCTTCATTACCACTGCTCTTTATAACTTTTTATATTCATACCCAAGACCCTTTTATTCTTCTTCAATCCACCAAACAGCCTCCTACCTTGTTGTCACTTCTATAAAACATCTTCAATTACCAGCTGAAGTAGCTGAAATACCAGGGGTGTGTTCCCAATGGGCTTGTCCAGCAAACAAAACCGGTTGGATGTCATCCAGACATGTTGATGTGGCCAAAATACTGACCAAAATGGTAACGAAGTTGGAAACAACTTTAACTCCAGTATTAACACCAAAAGACTGATTCAAAGACGAAGTGGGGAACTTCCTGACACATTATCCCAACTCTATACACAAGCACATTGCCAGCGGATTTTTCCATTGAGGAAAATACTGAGTCAACATGGACCTCATTGCCATAGCCAAGCATAATAACTTAGTTTTTAGGGCTGAAAGAGTAAGCCACTGCGACTTGGGAAACCATGACACAAACTCACTAGGTAGACACATTCTCTATAATGTCAATATCTCTTCCTATGTTGGTTTACCCTGGTGTCTGATGTGCAATTAGAATGGTTACTTTTGTATTTAAGTTTCCTCATACCATTACAATAGCCAATTGGCACGTTTTGTGCATACTGGTTAACTGTATTGGCACAATACAACAAATCGAATTGCCCCCCAATGCACACTCATCCCACCTGGACTTTGTACCCCACACCCCCACATCCCCACAAAACCCTCCCACTCCCTCCCTCTTCCCAACCGCCCGCCCACCCACCCACCCACCCCAAAAAAAAAAAACAAAAGGAGAAGATTGGTCATTACTACCATTGGTGAGCTTTACTTTGGATATTTCAAGTTTTTCCTTGAAAGCCCTATGCCTTTTGATCAAGATATGTAACTTAGCAAAACAGGGGAAAAAAAGAAAAAAGAAAGAAATATTTGTGTGGTATATATGGTTTTGGATTACTGACAATCGGTTTACTTGCCCCAAAATAATTACTGTAGTTTAAGAATTTCATTATTTATATGGTTTTAGATTACTGACAATGGGTTTACTTGCCCCAAAATAATTACAGTAGTTTAAGAATTTCATTATTGAACATAAAGAAATCCCTTTTTTATACGTTTAAATGTTTGAAGTTGTAATGACATATTGTGTATCTTTGCAATTCCTTTTGCAGGATTGATGAAGAGCAGATCCCGGAGGATGCCGAAGATGGCCCACCTGAGTTGCTTTTCATTCATGGGGGTCATACAAGTAAAATTTCAGATTTTTCATGGAACCCCTGTGAAGAATGGGTTATAGCTAGTGTAGCCGAAGACAACATTCTCCAGATTTGGCAGATGGCTGAGAATATCTATCACGATGAAGACGATATTCCTGGGAATGACTCTAACAAAGGCTCTTGACATTTCTTAGGAGTAACTAGGGGAAACCAGAAACAGCGGGACGAGGAGTGCATCCGCTGCTCATAGATTGAACTTGAGTTCCCTTACACAGAGTTGATGTGTGACGATGCATGTACTCCTAATTTCTCACCACCCTTTGTGTAAAGGATGCACCTTATGGTCTCCTTAGGTCAAATTTAGATTGATTTCTTCTTTTCCATTTTTTTTTTTTCGGTTTTATTTGCCTTTATCTTGCCCTTGTAGCATCAATCACCGAGTGAGTTATCAAGAATAGACTCAACACATTTGACCTCCCACAATTTTCTAGAGTTTACTGAAAAAATTAGTAGTTTCATTAGGATGTTTGTGTTGGACAAGCCAAGATATTTTAAAAAATTGGTAGTGTCAATAGAATTATGTATTTAAGGTTTTTGTGTAATGAAAATGAGAGATTTTATGGTCTCGTCTTTATTTTTTACTTATTGGATCAGTTCGTTCTTTTATTTCACTACTATTTTAAGTCTAAATGATCAAATATATAGTTTATTCAATGATTGAGATTTAAATAAATACAAATTAAAGATGAGATAGAGGACAATAATGATTTCATGAAAAATAATGATAGAATCATAGAAAAATCCAATGATACGTGGTCCTGGTGTAATTTTAAGATAACAATAGATATTTGTGCAGAGATAATAGAACTCCGGTTATAATCCCTATTATTCTTTCCTGCTCTTTAACTTATGTTAATTATTGTGTCTTTTTATTGTTAATATGGATTTTACGAAACCTTTGAAGATAAAGGTTTTTCGGCTTTTAATTAATTATCATAATCTTTTCATTGCAATTAGCCTGATCGGGACTTTTTATTTTGAGCTCAAAATTTTTTGTTTGAAATACAGTGAATTGCTCCAGTGGCATACTTCTTCCATTTTTTGGTATGAAGATGGTGTTTATAAAACTAGGGCCGGTAAGACAGTTCAAATACATAACTTTTGCAACCGATCTATTCAGAGAGACAAAATTAGGACGCATGATTATGTCGTAAAATTAGATCTTTCATGTGAATGCTTCCATGTTCTTGTAACTAATGCTTTGACGACGAATCTGAAAATCATCCTTGTTGATACCCATTTCTAGTTGACCTAAGGCTTAGTTCATAGGAAGGCCCATAATAGCCCAATGACGAGCATATGGCTGAGCACCTTACTCCTTAGCCATCCTATGTGAGCACTCGAGCTGCAGTTTAGATGAGCTTACAGTCAAGACCTACACTTTCTCCACTCAGGTCGACTATAAGGGTGGGTAGCATTCTAGCGAGCACTCTCAGAGTTCGGCTCACCCTCGAATGAGCACTTGCCCACTCCCTCAAACGTCTTCACTGCCCTTCTTGTCTCTAGCACCAGTATCTAGACATAGCTCATTAATGACTAATATTTGTGGTATGGTTAGTACACTCGATAGACCTTGAGGATATTAGACTAGCAGGTCATAGGCATGATTGTCAACATGGTTGCACTCAACAGCCCCATAGAGCTACCCTGTCAACCATTGTGTGTTGCCTAATACATGCTTGTATGAATGAACCTTGAACCTCCACGTTTTAGGTAACTGTACTTTTACCATATTATAAATAGTGTAAGGGCCATTAAGTAAGGGATATGAAGAAAAAAGAATAAAAAAAGCCCTCGAACTCCATCCCCTTGTAAACACCCTCACACACATTAATACTTTAGGCGAATACCTCCCACCTGGGTTTTAGTGCTCGTCCACCTTACTTTTCCTTTCTCTATCCTTCCTTTTTTTCTTCTTTGTTTTTTTTTTTTTTTTTTTTTTTTTTTTGCTAACTTGATCATTAGAAGATCCTTGTAGATTCACCCATGGGAAGCTTTCTTCTAGGGTTTTGAGAGTGAGGAGCCTATTAAGCTTGGCGTTTTCTGAAGTGAGGTTGAACGTTTTTGAGATCATCCTTAAAGTTGATTTCTCACACGATCAATAATCCTCATGAAGCATCTGTTGGAGTTTCTACTTTTATTTATTTATTCAAATGGAGTATAAGGTTGCAATCAAGTTTACTTGAAAATCCATTCAGCCAGTTCGAGACATTCGAATTGGTATTGCCCTTTTTTTTTTTTTCCTTTTTAAATCTTTTAAACAAGTATAGTTCACTGTATTCTTCTCGCTGAATTATTATGTCATAAAATTAACTGCACGAACTAGGTGTCCATTATTGTCTTATTTGGGGGAAAAGAAGTATAAGATTGACATGGCTTATCATCCTTCAAAGAAAACCCGACATATTTATTTAAGGTAACTACATTTTAATATGATCCAATTTTTTAAAGATGATATAATTAATCTCTAGAAAATATGTATCTACTTTTTCAACAACTCATAAGGTTTGCTTTATTATCTAACTTAAAAAGAAAAGAAAAAAGAAAGAGAAGTTACCGCTTTCTTTATTTTTATACCTTACTATTTTTTCATGTGATTATTATTCAATAAACTTTACCATCCCCTCTCCTCTTCCTCTCAAGCCCAATACCTACGCCCCCAACATTCCCACATTTTCTCCTCCTCCCTCTCCTCAAGTATGAAGAAAATTTTTGCTTTATTATCTAGTTTCCTAAAAGCGTAAATCATCTTCCGTCTTTATTTTAATATTTCATTACTTATTATAATTACATCTATTTCCTGTTATATGTTGACACTTGTCTACTACAAATTTAATCTTTCTGTATTGCATATACAAAATACAAATGTATCTCCAAATAGTTAGGAAAAGAAAAATTGAATTTTTCGAACACTTGATAATAATCCAAATAAAAAATTTTTTATGCTTGTTAGACTTATTTTAGCATAAATATATATATATATTATCTTATGTAGAGGGTTAAATCTGAATTTAGGTCTTAAGCCTAATAATTGAAATAAATTTTACTCTTTGAGATAAGGTGATAGGGCTTAGAGAGCCAATGCCATATATTTTTTGAATGATTAAGGGAGATTTAGTCTGATGGGCTTAGAGTAGGGTTTGTTAGATCAGTTCGCCCGATCAAACATTTCTTATTTTGGTTTACATTAATAAAATAAAGTTATTTGGGCTTAAGCTCACAAAAGAAGTCAATTTTGAAGTCCATTAAGAAAAGGATTTAATCTTAGCTATTGACTACCATCATGATTTAACAGATTATCATGATTTAATAGATCAAATTAACTACCGTTTTTTATAAATACCTCATTCGCTTTCTCATTTAGACAGGAGATGAATTTTGACTAATGTTGTTACTTTATTGGAATTTTGTCTCAAAAATCAAATACTTAAACATCTCAAGAACATTACCTCGATCTTCATCCATTATGGGGTTTAATGCAGTTACGCTTCTTTATCTATCACCTTGTGTTAGAGCCTACCAAAACTGTTTACTCTTCCTTCTCATCTTATTTTACTTGATCATCCTGTACGTGTAAATTAAGTTATTTTCTTAGTGTAATTAGACACAATGTATGCACGTGACTCTCACAACTTGCACTTACATTTTTTAGCGATGCCATTAGGGAAGGAAGGCTTGACATTCATATCATGGTGTCTTTACGAAGAAGACTTGTTGATCTTATAGATAGCAATGATTAGGAACAAGATAGTACTGTTGTTACTAACAACTAAAATCTACCTCTAGTAGGAGGTATAAATTAAGGAAATGGTGCCCAAGAAGGTATTCTTAATAATGCGCAACTAGCGCGATAGCTTCAATAAACTAATCAAAATCTGAATGAACTTAAAGAAATGTTTGCCTAGTGTGTACTTGTTTTGATTGCTTTCGTTGCTATGTAATAAGGGGCAAATGCTGTGGGTCCCTCTATTATGATGCAACAATATGTTATACAAGCTCTTTAACTACTTAATCCACTAGTTATTGGTGAGCAAGACGCTCCTAAAGCTGAGGAGTAGCTTCTTGTGGTGGAGTATGTACCCATACAACATATCCTGCTTGAAATGATAAATTAGGGAATTTAGATACGAGGTTCATTTCGTCATCATCACATGCCACCCTATGTGTTACAAATGTTGAATTTGTACACTCTACTTGATGGGAATTAAGTTACCAGACCTTTGACCCGCAGTTGAGTCCGAGGACTAGAGGGGCTAGCACGATGAATCCTTTTGCTCCAACCAATTCCTACTGAGTTCAAGTATTTTCTTACCGAGTCACCCTTCATGCCAAGCCGTATGATCGCCCATTTTTTTGTAGTACGCCGAATGGATAATTACTCACTAGCGCTAAGTCAACTAATTACTCAGTATCTTCCTTATCGAGAAGTCAAGAGAAGGACTTTAGACTGATTAAGCGGTCCCTACTCGGACAAGCCATCTATTTGTAATTTTTGTTCGTATCTTCTAACGACCTCGCTAATATAGCTTCTCCACGTTACAGTATTATGTGCAGAATCTGTTGGACCAATGATTGTTTTTCTTGTATATTTATTTTTATCCTCTTGTATCTTGTACATTATTTCCTTAGAAAATGCCCTTTTTATCTTTTTCTTTTTAGGTAAGTTGTCCTAATTTATGAATATAAATACTCTTGTACTTATAACTGTAAAGGATATTGATCATTCTTAATACACTTTTTAATATTTTTCTTCCTTACGTAAACACTGTATGTTTACTTTCGGCATCACTCTTATTCTTTCTATTAAGTAAGGTTAGGTGGTGAGCAACTTCACCGGATCGATTCGTGCGTCATATTGGATTGTGCTGTGAGTCCTTGGAACTTTCATTAGTGTATCATATCCTCTAGAATTGTTTGTGAGTTTTGTTTACTGTTTCATTTTTCATTTTGCTCTTTTGCAATTTTCTCCATTAATCCTTTTCGAGCTTTTTGTAAGCTCGGACCCATCTAACGACTAGCCTTATTTGTTCTTGGTTATGGTTCGCAACACTACTCCGATGAATTGGGCTTTGGCAAATTCTATGCTTATGAATTTCACTAACCTTGCTCTTGCAATGTCAATAAAGACGGAAACATCTACTCAAAAGGCTTCATTTATGACTAAAGAGGATCTGGATGTGTATACGAGGGAAATGCATGCAAAATCTATATCAAGTGTTAGAACTGAAGCTCCCATACTGTCTACATATCGTTATGAAACCTAATCCAAAGGATTATGTAAGTTCGAAATTCATGTTATTTAATGGGAAGAAAGTAACACTTGTTGAAATTTATTGAAACTTTAGAAGTATATTGATTAGACAATGATTTGAAGTTGAAGGAATTCTTGAAGTTTCTTATAGAGAAAGCTTACACTTTGTATGTTAATCTCGCACCAAGATTAGTCAATTCATGGGGTAGAATGTATAGGATGTTTGTGGAAAAATTTTTCCCTACTGAAGAAAGGGTCACTTTCACTAACATGGAACGAATTTGTCTAAGGTCTAAGGGAGATTTCATGGACTATATTGAGTGATTAAGAGAACGCTCTTTAGATATACAAGACAATTGTGATGAGAGGGAATTAGTCAAGATTTGTATTTAAGGAATATTCCCTAAATACATAGTCTATCTTGAGAACTTATCATTGGATTTTTTTGTGGCATTAGTTGCTAATGTGTGAAGAACCAATAATTCGGTAGCTTAACAAAGGAATGAAGTTGGGAGGTTCAATAAGCGTGCTTCATCTATGAATGTTGCTAAAGGCGAATCACAAAAAGGAGTGAAGAAACCTGGAAATGACAAGTCCTACAACTCTAAGCCAACATTGACATATCTGTGCCTAATGGCCATGATACATCAAATGCTTGATCAATGGTTGCATAATGGAAATCTCAAACTCTCAAGGTTGAACTTTTACCTACAAATGAAGAGAAGAATGATCTCAAGTACTGTAGATTTCATCGGAGTATTGGTCATCCGATGAAAGATTGTTTTACTTTGAAGAGAATATTCAATGAACAAGTTGTATATGGTGAGTTAATTATAGACAGCAACAATATTAGAAATAATTCACTTCCAACTCATAACGACTAGAGAAGCTGTCAATGCCATTAGCCATGACCTCTCTATGATTGAAGTGATTGATGCACAACCCTTTGGAAGTAAGGGAACGTTAATGGAAATTCATGATGATGAGTATCCATCTCTTGTTGCAACATTATTGAAAACTGTAAATTTTAGAAACATTTTTTACTTGTTGGGATTTGATGAAAATACTAGGCTTGTAGCAGCGGCTGCACTTACGTAAATCTTTGAAGATCAATAAGTAAAGTATAGCACAACGTAGCTCATGAAGAGAGTGGCCAAGGCACATGAAAATACCATCTTATTTACTAAAGTAGATATGTGTGTGAAAATCTTTAATCATAACCGTCCACTATATGTGGAGGGAGTTTTTAATGGTTACCTGGTTAAAAGAATGTTCATTGATAATGGTTCCTCCTTGAATACAATGCCGATGAGTACTTTCAAAGCTATAGGAATAGATATCCAACGTTTGATTAAATAGCCCATATTGATAAATGGCTTTAGTCATGCCCCTACAGACTCTGGTGGGTACATCAATGTTAATCTTAAAGCTGGGCCTATTCATAGTACCACCATTTTTCATGTGATTGATATGCTTGTGCAATATCACTTGGTTATGGGTAAAAAGTGGCTACATTATCACAACTTAGTTCCTTTGATGTTACATTAGTGTATTAAAGGGCATTGGAATGGGAAAGATGTGTTTATCTCAACTATAAAGAATCCTTTTGAACAACACGAGTCATATTTTGCTGAATCGAGATTTTATGATGAGCTTGCCGAGGATGGGGAAACAACCGTAGCCAAGACGTTTGATGTTGCCTTGCTTATATGGAAAGAAGTTTAGGAGGGCCAACAAAAGAAAAGAACAAAGTGTAGTTGTCATAGGGGGAGGAAGAAGAATAAGCAATCTAATAAAATTGAAAGTTTTATCAGAAAGGATAGAAGATGTGTATATCGCTTATGACGGTTTGAGGGTTTTGAGGAGGTATGCCTCTCTTCTTCAAATCCCATACTAGTGTAAGAAGTCCAGCCTGCCTTACAATAGTTATAAGATCAAATAAAGCCTTAGGCTGAGGAAATAGAAGAGTGTGATTTGGTGTGATTGGGAGAATTACGACAGCTAATCTTCATAAGTAAGAGTCTTCCATAGGAAAAAAAAGCTCATATTACTAAGTTGTTGAAAGAATATAGGGATATGTTTGCATGGACTTACGAAGAGATGCTGGATTGGATCCTAACCTTATGGTGCATAGATTGAATATCACTCCAGGAGCTATGCTTGTAAAGCAAGGACAAAGAGTTTTTTGTCCTGAGATTGAAGTGTAGATTAAGCAAGAGGTAGAGAAATTATTACAAGCTGGGTTCATAAGGCTAATTGAATATCCTACTTAGTTTGCTAATATTGTTCTTGTAAGAAAGAAGAATGGATAGATAAGAGTATGTGCGAATTTTCTGGATTTGAACAAGGTTTATCTTAAGGATAATTTTCTCTTGCTAAATGTTAATACTTTGATAGATGTAACTATATGTCATGAGTTATTTTCATTTATGGATGGTTTTAGTGGTTATAATCAAATCTAGATGGTGTAGTGATAGGAATCAAATGAGCGGACCCTTGACCCGTGCCCCGAGCTTGAGGGCTAGAAAGTGTGGCTAGGTGAATTCTTTCCTTAAGACTCACCATCGAGGAGTCTAGGCTACTATAATATGCCGACTTGATGCATTAGTCAAGTTGGACCCTCTTACACACGTCATTTGTCTCCAATTGCTGACTTGAACTGCACTTTAATGTTAACTCGGCTCATTCAACCATCAACTCAGCTGACCTAAACCCAAGCCATGTTGAAAGTGTTCGAGGTAAATTCACCTTGAAATAATTATTTTCTCAGCTCGATATGACTAGCCTACCACCCTTGTTTAACACCTCAGCTCGATAGAAATTAGGCTGATCGTGCATAATTGTCTTTTCTACTAGAAAGTTATCCACCCATAGTGAGCTATGTGTTTGAGTAGCCATGTGATAGAATTCCCTATATAGAATACTCACTTTTATTGTATTTTCCAATATACCCTTCATTATTGCTCATATCTTACTCCTTTTAGATACTAACCTTTTTGGTATTTTCTATTTTAGGCAAGTTATCCTAGTTTTGTGGATATAAATACCCTTTGTATATGTAGCCACATTACATCTTATCATCAATATGTTGAATATTCTTCCTTTTGTGAACACTACTTTTGTTTGCTTGTTTGCTTGTTTACTCTTTTTTCACTTTTATCCTAACTTTTAAGTAAATGCTAAGTGGTGACTAAACTCACTAGACCATCTTGTGCATTATATCAAGTTGTGCCATAAGTCCTCAAAGGTTCCACTGATGTGTTGTATCCTTTGGAGCTGTTCATGGGTTTGCTTACTTTATCTTTATTGTTTTTACACAATCTAATCACTTTCTTTCAAGCTTTTAGCAAGCTTAAACCCACCTTACCACCAGCTTTGTCTGTTCTTAGCCTTGGTCCGCACTATCTTGATATCAAAGAGGCAGTTTTGTTTGGGTAAGTTGTGTTTTGTGAAGTAGAGTACATTGTAGTATTGTATTGTAGTTGTGAAGAGAATCTCTAGAGTATTTGAGTAAGTAATAGAGTATGAAATTTTTCTCTCGAGTATACTCTATTTTTCCCTATTTTAGACATCCTAAAACAAAGTAAGTTTCCATGTTGTGATTTGTTCATCGATAGAGCTATTGTACTTATGGGTTAACTTAATATTTATGTGGATAGTGTGCGTATTGTTTAGTTAAGAGGAATAGTGTCAGTTGAATCTCAAATTTGAATTTTGATACCTAAATTTGTCGAAGAAAATGATAGGCCTGAGTGTTAATGCTAGTATTGGGGATAACAATAGTGGTGTTGTCCATCATGGCTGACAATCCTAAAGTACCCTCAAAAGTACGTACAAAAGACTTGATAAGGTTGCAAACCTCTTAGTTAATTTAACTAGAGTTGTTCATACGATAGCCTATAGACTTATTGAGGTCGTGTAGAATATCCCACAAGCTGCTCAACCTACTAAAGGACAAAACCTAACTTGACAAGCTTGAGATGGAAGAGTAGGAGGATGAGCACGATGAAGGATTGACTTGGGAGATATAGATGACAATGAAGAAGAGGAGTACAATAAGGACAAAGAGCGAGCTAAAGCACCCCAAGCTACTAATCGTGTGAAGCTTCAGATTTTGAACTTTAGTGGTTTTAGGAGTGCAAATGATTATTTGGATTAGGAGGAAAATGTTGAATGTGTTTTTGATTATTACTAGTATGAGGACTGAGAGAAGGTGAGAATTGATGTTGTTAAGTTCTTAGGATATACTGCCATGTGGTGGAAAAACTTTTAGATTAGACGAAAAGGATACATAGAGGTCAATACTTGGTCTAAGATGAAGAGGTTACTTAGAAATAAGTTTATGCTAGATGCTTATTTGCAGAACACTTTTGCTTAGCTACAAGAGCTGACAAAAGGAGGCCAAACTATTGACGAATATGATTAGGAGTTCCAAATACTCATGATTCACTATAAAGTACAAGAGTTGTCAACCTGTACGAGTAGATGGTCATGTTCTGAGAAATTTGATAGAAAAGTTTGTCGTTGTCTACTTCGATGACATCCTTATCTATGGTACTAACTTAGCAATGTACGTTGATTAACTCAAGGCTGTTTTTGATGTCCTTCGAGTAGAAAGGTTGTTCAAAAACTTGAAAAAATGTTGTTTCTATCAGGAAGAAGTGATCTTCCTAGGATATGTAGTTGGTGGAAGAAGATTGAGAGTGGATGAAGAGAAGGTACGAGCTATTGTTGAATGGTTAACCTCGATCTCCTGTACTGAGGTGAGAAGTTTTCATGGATTGGCATTGTTCTACTGACGCTTTATTTAAGAATTTAGTACCATTGTTGCACCTCTGACTGAGCTTACGAAGAAGAATGTGGAGTTTAAGTGAGGAGAGAAGCTTTGTTGAAGTGAAAATGAGGTTGACCTCTGCCTTAGTCTTGACTCTACTAGACTTTGAAAGAGTATTTGAACTTGAATATGATGCTTTAGATATTAACATTGAAGTTGTACTGATGTAAGAAGGTCGACCTATTGCATATTACAGTGAAAAGCTCAGAGGAGTACAATTGAACTATTCTGTATATGACAAAGAGCTTTTGGCCTTGATTCGAGCTCTTCACATATGGTAGCATTATCTCTTACCAAAAGAGTTTGTCATATACATAGATCATGAGTCCTTAAGGTATTTACGGAGCCAAACCAAACTTTCCAAGTGCTAAGCCCAATGAATTAAGTTCCTGGAAGGATTAAACTTTGTCATCAAGTACAAGCAATGCAAAAATAATGTGTTTGCCAATGCTTTATCGAGAAGATATGTCCTTGTTACTGAGTTGTAGACAAGATTGTTAGGTTTTGCTAGCATAGAAGAACATTATCAGGATGATCCTCATTTTGACCCCATATATAAGAACTATGGAGAGGGAAGAGCGATCGATGAGTATCATGTAAAAGATGGTTATCTATTTAGAGGTAGCAAGTTGTGTGTGCTGACCTAGTCAATGAAAGAATTGCTGGTGAGAGAAGCTCATAGTGTAGAACTTTCTAGACACTTTGGAGAGCAAAGAATGTATGAGTTATTAAATAATAGATTCATCTGGCCTAGAATGAAGCGTAACGTGCATTGTGTAATTGAGAGATGTGCCATCTATAAGAAAGCAAAGAGTCGAGCAAAGCAAGGAAAAGTAATGCCCTTGCCTGCTTTGACTAAACCATGGGTTGACTTGAGCATGAATTTTGTCATCGAATTACCCTGAACTACCCAAGGTAAATATTTTGTGATGGTTGTTATGGATAGATTTACTAAGTGGTACACTTTATGCCTTGCACCAAGACTAATGATGCTTTGGTTATTGCTTCTTTGCTTTTGCAAGAAGTAGTTCGCTTGTACGGAGTACCAAGGAGTATTGCATCTGACTGAGATCCAAAATTTCTAAGTCATTTCTAGAAAACACTCTACCATCGGATGGGCATTGAATTACTGTTTAGCACCTCTTGCCATCCTTAAATCGATAACTAGATAGAAGTGGTCAATCGTACTCTAAGATCATTGTTCTAAGTTGCAGTAGGGAAGAACTTAACCAACTGGGATGTTTGCTTGCCCTTAGTCAAATTTGCTTACCAATAGGATAGTATACGCTACCATTGGATATGCTCTCTTTGAAGTTGTCTATGGTTTTAACTTAGAACTACCCCTCGATCACACCCCAATGTCACCTATTAACCTAAAAGATCCAAAAGCAAGGACTCGAGCCCAGTCCATCTAGTAGATCTATCAACGAGTCACCCAATAGATTGATCGAGCTGTTAGAAAACTAAAGTAGAGAAGTAAAGGAAGGAAGACCAAGCAATATTAGCCTAGAGACCTAGTGTGGTTACACCCGAGTAAGGAAAGATTCGCTAATAAGAGGAAGAATAAACTATCTGCCTGAATAGAAAGGTCGTTTAGGTTACTCCAAAAGATCAATGACAATGCATATCAACTTGAGCTTCCAAAAGACTTCAAAGTGTTAGACGTGTTTAATGTTGCTAACCTCAACCATTACCAACCCGAGGAGAACTTAGATGAAGACCAACTGGATTTGATCCTAAATCCCAATCAATCTGACGGAGATGATATGAATTAGATGACTAGACCCTTGACCTGCACCAAAGCTCGAGGGTTGGTGATAACTCTGATTTTAAATATATTTCACATGGTGATTTTATAGTATTTCCCTTACATTTTTTGTTTTCTTTAAAGAAATTGATACTTAATTGAGTAAAATTTTGATTTCAAGGTTTGAACGCATTCTTGGATCGAAAACGAAGAAAATGAATCAAGTTTCACTCAATTTGGAGTTCAATTGAATGAGTTATGAAGTTTTGAAGTTACACAGTCTGGGACACAACTGTGTCCCCAGGCTGTGTCCATCCAGGAAAATTTGCCAAGGTCAGAAAGTTACACGACCTGGGGACACGACTGTGTCTCAGGCCGTGTCTGGTAACGAAAACGGAAACCTTACAATACATTATAAAAGGACATACTAGGGTTTCACACAGAAGATTGGACATTAAAAAGAGAAGAGACTTGAAGAGAAAGAGGAGAAAAAAGCGAAAGCAACACCCAACTTCAAGATTGAAGAGATTTATTATCAATAAAAGGGGTTTTTCATGTTTTATTTATTGGTTTTGTTGGAATTCGTTTTTAGTTTCATTATGATAGCTTAAAACTCTTGTATTTAAGATTATGGAACCTAGGATTTCATGTGACTATTAGATAGATTGATAATTTTCAATAAAGTTTATATCTTTTCTTGATTCAATTATGTTATTTAATTGTTAATTAATATTTCTAGAGTATTAATTTATGATATTATGCATGATGATTGAGAAATTACATGTGTAATGAGATCTTGACATAATTGGAGAGAATTATATGTGTACTTAGAGATAAGATACATGTTTCTTCTGGAAAGTTGTTCGTTTGTGTAGGAATTCATTATACATTAATGCGATTCTAAATTATATTACTAAGTGAAGAGATTCCGGTAAATAATTTAGGATTAGGGTTAATATGCTTGAGAAAGGTATTAACTTTAATTGTAAATCCCTCTTATCAAGAATAATAGAGATTTAATTGGATACATTTTAAGCGGTCACATGTTAAACACTAGGGGAAATAATTCCTAAATACGTTATTACCTTCTTGAAGTCGTTCTTAGTTTTATCACTTTCTAAATTGCTTAATCAAGTCTCATAATTAGGTTAGTTTGTTAAGTTTAGTATTTTTAATTTATTCAACTCATCACAATTTTCCGGTTAGATAATAGAGCTAAAGCTAATATTAGTACTCGAAGTCTTTGAGGGATCGACTCGGACTCACATCCGCTATATTAAAACTGATAGGTGCACTTGCTTGATATTAAGTTTTTGGTGCCGTTGCCGGGGACTTTCGATATTAAGAACACTAGTTGCTTTATTACTTTGACCATCTTATTTTTCTTTTATTTTTATTACCTAGAGTTGCAATTAATTCTATATTTCTTGCCCTTATAGTGCATGACCCGAAGCAACCTAGAAGATTTGGTAGAACTTAATCCTAAAATTGAGAGAACTATCCTTGAAAATTTGAGATCGCGACCTAGACAAATTGTGGCTACCATAGACGACGAGTCAATCGTTGAGATTAAGGAAGAAGGTGAAGAGGCCAACACTCAATTCATTGAGCAAGAACATCCACCATATATGGCTAACAATGGTAATAAAGCAAATTAGACCATGTTCGACTATTCAAGGCCTACACTAATTAGAGCTGACTCTAGTATTGCAAGGCCAACCGTCGCGGTTAATAACTTTCAAATTGCACCTAATATCATACAAATGGTGCAACAATATGTTCAGTTTGATGGTCTCCAAGATGAAGATCCTAATGCCCACATCTCTAGCTTTCTAGAGATTTGTAATACATTTAAAATCAACGGAGCCACGGATGATACCATCCGACTGTGGCTATTTCCTTTTTCCTTGAGGGATAGAGTAAAACAGTAGTTGAACTCTTTACCACGAAATTCAATCACAACTTGGAATGAATTGGTAGAGAAATTTTTGGAGAAGTATTTCCCACCTGCTAAGACCGCTAAACTTCGAAACAATATTTCTTGTTTTGCCCAATTGGAAGCGGAGACTCTATATGACACTTAGGAGCAGTTCAAGGACTTGCTTAGGAGGTGCCCACATCATGGCCTCCCATTATGGATGCGGATTCAAACCTTCTATAATGGTCTCAATTTATCTATAAGACAGATGATTGATGCATTTGCAGGAAGCACTTTGAACGCAAAGACACCTGAACAAGCACAAAACCTAATTGAAGGAATAGCGATGAACAATTATCAGTGGGAAAGCACTAGAGCCAAGCAAAAGGTTATGGGAATTTATGATGTGGACTTGACCACCGCTCTAGCAGCCAAGGTGTACTTATTGAGTAAGAAGATTGATGCACTCTCTGTTGGCCCTCAACAAGTACAATCGGATGTAAATGACTTTGGTATGTAGGGTTATGGAGCACAAGAACAACCGGAACAGGTAGATTATCTAGGAAATCCACCCAAGCAACAAAATAACCCCTACAACAACACTTATAATCCCGGTTTGAGGAATCACCCCAATTTCTCATGGGGAAATCAAAACCAAGGCCAGCAGAAGACTAACTTTGGCCCACCTGGATTTCAAAGACCATTCCCACCTCCTCTTCCTCAAGAAAAGAAGTCCATTGTGGAAGAACTTCTCACAAAATATATTCAAGGCAATGAGGCTCGCTTATCCAACATTGAATCATTGTTGAGGAATCAAGAGGCTTCCAATCGCAACCTTGAGAACCAAATTGGTCAACTTGCAAAGCTAATCTCTGAAAGACTACAAGGAACGCTACCGGGGAATACAAAACCCAATCCAAAGGAACATGTCAAGGTAGTGACACTTCGAAGTGGGAAAGAGTTGCATGCTGAGAGGAAGGTTAGCGAAGAGACTAGTAAGAGCAAGGAGGGGATGAGAGCAACGGAAGACGTAGAGTCATCTAAGGTGAAGGAATATCAACCACCTATCCCATATCCCCAAAGACTTAAGCAAGATCACAATGACCAACAATTCAGTAAGTTCCTTGACCTCTTTAAACAACTGCTTATTAACTTACCTCTTGTTGATGCCTTATCGCAGATGCTAAAGTACGCTAAGTTCTTGAAAGATTTGTTATCCAACAAAAGGAAGCTTGAGGAGCTTTCTACAATCATCTTGGGTGAAGAGTGTTTAGCGATCGTGCAAAATAAGTTGCTCAAGAAACTAAAAGACCCAGGAAGTTTTATAATTCCTTGTCATATTGGTAACTTGTTAATTGACAAAGCTTTAGCTGATTTGGATGCTAGCATCAATTTAATGCCTTATAAATTTTTCAAGAAACTAGGATTAGGGGAACCTAAACCCACACGCATGAGCTTGCAATTAGCTGATAGATCTGTGACGTATCTTAGAGGCATTATTGAGGATGTATTAGTCTAAGTGGGTAAATTTATTTTTCCAGTTGACTTTGTAATATTGGATATGGATGAAGATTTTGAGTTGCCCCTTATCTTAGGTAGACCATTCTTAGCTACCGCTAGGGCTATCATTGATGTTAATGATGTTAAGCTCATTCTTCGAGTAGGAGATGAAGAGATCATGTTTAAAATTTCGGAAGCTATGAAAAAATCTGTTGATTAGGATGATACTTGCTACCTTTTGGATGTTACTAACACTTTTGTTTCAAGTTATATGCAGGAAGTTCTTTTTAAGGATCTATTGGAGAGTTGCTTGCAATTAGGCATGGAAGAAGCTTCAGAAGATCCTATCAAATCCGAGGTAGTAGCCTAACTGGAGGCAAATAAACCTACCTCTATTGAGAAAGGGTTTGAAGAGTTTGAAAAGAGGAAGGAAGCACAGTTAAAACCTTCGATTGAGGAGCTACTAGTATTGAAGCTAAAGCAATTACCTGACTACTTGGAATATGTCTTCTTAGAGAAGGACTCTAAATTACCGGTAATTATAGCATCCAATTTAGAAGAAGAATTGAGCGAAAGGTTGCTGAAAGTACTCAAGGAGCATAAGAGGGCTATTGCTTGGAAAATATCTGATATTCGAGGTATAAATCCCTCCTTTTGTACTCATAAGATTTTAATGGAAGAAGACCACAAGCCGGTTGTACAGCCCTAGAGACGCTTGAATCTAAACGTGAAAGAGGTAGTAAAAAAGGAAGTTATCAAACTCCTTGATGCAGGTATGATATATCCTATCTCTGATAGCGCATAGGTTAGTCCAATGCAAGTAGTTTAAAAAAAAAGTGGGATGACAGTAGTTCCTAATGAAAAGAATGAATTGATCCCAATGAGAATGGTAACAGGTTAGCATGTATGTATCGATTATCGAAAGTTAAATGATGCTACATGTAAGGACCATTTCCCCTTACCTTTTATTGATCAAATGATATAACGACTAGCTGGACATATGTTTTATTGTTTTCTAGATGGCTTATCTAGTTATTTTCAGATACCTATTGCACCAGAAGATCAAGAGAAGACCACTTTCACTTGTCCTTATGACACCTTTGCTTGCCGTAGAATGCCTTTTGGTTTTGCAATACACCTGCTACATTCCAGCGATGCATGTTAGCCATTTTTTATGATTTGATTGAGGACATAATGAAGGTATTTATGGATGATTTTTCAGTTTTTGGTAGCTCGTTTGACCTTTGTTTGAATAATTTGGACAGGGTACTTACCAGTTGTGAAGAGACCAATCTTGTCCTCAATTGGGAGAAGTGCCACTTCATGGTACAAGAGGGTATTGTGCTGGGCCATAAGATCTCATATCGAGGAATTGAGGTGGATACTGCTAAAGTGGATGCAATTGCAAGATTCTCATCTCCAACTTCGGTTAAGGCCATAAGAAGCTTTTTAGGACATGCAAGTTTTTATAGGCGATTTATTAAGGATTTCTCGAAAATTGCTTGCCCTTTAACTAAGTTATTAGAGAAGGATGTGCCTTATGTTTTCTCTCAAGAGTGTTTGAAAGCTTTTAATATCCTTAAAGAGAAACTTACCAATGCTTCAATCATGGTAGTACCTAATTGGGCACTTCCTTTTGAACTTATGTGTGATGCAAGTGATTACGCAGTCAGGGCAGTGCTAGGGCAAAGGCGAGACAAGTACTTTCAACCAATTCACTATGTTAGCAAAACTCTTACTAATGCTTAGGAGAACTACACTACTACAGAAAAAGAGTTGCTAGTAATTGTTTTTGCCTTTGATAAGTTTCGCTCTTATTTGCTTCTATCTAAAGTGATTGTTTATACTGATCATTCTGCCCTTAGGTACTTGTTAGCAAAACCAGATGCAAAACTAAGACTGATTAGGTGGATCTTGTTGCTACAAGAGTTTGATGTGGAGATTAAAAATAAAAAAGACGTTGAGAATTTAGTGGCAGACCACTTATCTCGATTGGAGAATTCAGACTTGGAAATGCTCGACGAGAATGAGATCAAGGATGAATTCCTTGACGAGTGACTCTATGCCATCGCCCAGGTAAGTGATAAAGAAATTCCTTGGTTCACGGATATCACTAATTTTTTAGGTGCAAGGATTATACCAAAGGGACTTCCACACCAGTAAAAGAAGAAATTTTTTTTTGATGTGAAACATTATTTTTGGGATGATCCTTACCTGTTTAAAGTATGTACAGATCATGTTATTCGAAGGTGTATACTATACCTCGAAGAATGGAGAATTTTGAGCCACTATCATTTGAGGCCTATGGGTGGGCATCATAATGCCAATAAGACAACTCATAAGGTCCTAGAGGCTGGATTTTATTGGCCTATCTTATTCAAAGATGCCCAGAAATACGTTGAGATTTGTGATCGTTGTCAACGAGTGGGGAATATATCTCGTAGGGATGAAATGCCGCAAAACCCCATCATCAAGGTCGAGGTATTCGATGTGTGGGGGATCGATTTCATGGGTCTTTTCCCGAACTCTAATGGAAATAAATATATCCTAGTAGCTATTGACTACGTCTCTAAGTGGGTGGAAGCTAAAGCCCTACCTACTAATGATGCTAGGGTAGTAAAAAAATTCTTAAAATGCCTATTTTCTCGATTTGGCACCCCTAGGACAATTATAAGTGATAGGGGAACACACTTTTGTAATGCCCAACTCGACCAAGTGTTGAAACGTTATGGCGTTACACATAGAATAGCCACCTCGTACCACCCCCAAAGTAGTGGCTAAGTGGAAGTTGCCAATTGCGATCTTAAGCGAATTTTTGAAAAAACTGTAGAGTATCATAGGAGAGATTGGTCAGAAAAGTTGGATGATGCTTTATGAGCATACAAAACCGCTTACAAAACACCACTAGGGATCACACTCTACCGACTTGTATATGGGAAGACTTGTCATTTACCGGTAGAGATTAAACATAAGGCTTATTGGGCAATTAAGAGTGCTAATGTTGATTTTGAGCGTGCAAGTTCTCACAGGAAACTTCAATTGAATGAGCTAGAGGAATGGCAAGCGAAAGCATATGAGAACTCCAAATTATACAAAGAAAGGGCTAAAAAGTACCAAGATCAGCGAATCAAACAAGGTCGACAATTTAAAGAAGGCGATCATGTTCTTTTGTATAATTCTCGCCTTTGTTTATTCCCAGGTAAGTTGAAATCTAGGTGGTTTGGACTATTTACAGTTATACAAGTTTTCTCGTATGGGACTATTGAAGTTACACACCTGGAGAAAGGCACATTTAAGGTAAATGGATAACGATTGAAGTTATACTTGAGTGGAAACTTGGAGCATGTTGGACGAGAGGAGTTTTATCTCTACCCAACAGAACTATCATGAGAAGATGTATCCCGTTGAGCTATTGACATTAACTATAATGCTTCTTGGGAGGCAACCCATGTTTAACTTTGCTCACACTTTAGTTCTTTAAGTTTATTCCATTTTATTTTTCTTTTATCTTGCTTTGCTTTGCTTTGCTTTGCTTCTTTTATTTGTTTCAATTTTAGTCATAGGCTTTTCCCTTTTAGTTTCATATTTTTTCTCTCTTTAGTTTTCGTTATCTTATTTTTCTAGTTTAAGTACTTTTATTTTTTAAGTTTCTTATATTTTTAAATTCATGAATTTAGGTAAAAAAAAAAAAAAGAACAGAAAGTTACACGGGCATGGGACATGGTCGTGTCCTAACCTGTGTCCATCTAGACCCCTTTAATGAACTAACACCCACAGAAAGTTACACGGGCATGGGACACGGTCGTGTCTCAGCTCGTGTACGCCCAGCCTTATGCCACACCTACAGAAAGTTACACGGACATGGGACACGGTTGTGTCCCAGCTCGTGTGCGTCCAGAATTCACGCTCGAACATAGAAAGTTACACGGGTGTGGGATACAGTTGTGTCCCAGCCTGTGTTCGCCCAGGTAAGGCACCGCAAATAGAGAGTTACATGAGCGTAGGACACGGTCATGTCCCAGCCCGTGTTCGCCCAGCACCCACACGACTTAGCACACGCCCTGCACAATTTATTAAAACACACATACACTCTCTCAAACACTCACAAACCTCAACATATATTCATTTCATATTCTCTCTTCTCTCCATCTTCTCTTCACGATTCCTGACATCACGATTCTTGATCCAAGTAAGTCCTCCTCATTGTTTATGCTTTATCTTCTTCATTGTTTTGGGCAAGTTTAGCTACTCAACATTTAGGACTTTTGGGAATTGGTACATGCATTTGGTCTAATAGTTTACTTTGTTTTTATTCTTTCATGTTAGACATACACAATTGCTTTGTGTTGCTCGATTTTAATGCCTTTATGATGCCTCTTCTGGTTAGATATTCCTTATGATCTCTCAAATCCGAATTTTGTTTACCAATTTGATAATCATTATTCAATTACGCCAGTTAAGGTTAGTATTGTGAGAGTAATTTTGGGTCATTTAGCGTCTTTGATGTGTTGGGACGCCTGCTTTTCAAGCTGATTGTAATGTAGTGGGTCTATTGTATAATTAGTTAGATGCATTTGCTAGCCATTTCTTTTACACCAACTAGTTTTGTGGATGCACTCTACATGTTTGTTTAAATGTCCCAATGAGAATTCTTTTAATATTCTTCACTGTTAATCCTTTCTCCCTCTGTCTTCATTTGAATTACGTGTGGCAAGGATGCGCGTTTTTTATTTGGTTTGGTGTTTCTTCTCAGGTATTCAATGGCAAATCACGCAAAGCTTACCATTTGACGAAAATCCAAATATACAGCATCATCTTCATCGCAAGAAGGTGCAATTGTTGAACCATTAGCCACTCTCCCTCCGATGAAGCACCTATTGCTTCAATTTAAAGAAGAATACCAGTCGCAACGCTATAGTTTACTTAAGAACAAGCCTTTCAGCGACACCCTTTGTTTGGATTGGGATGTTCTTGCTTAATTAGAGCTTACAACAGAAATGAAGGAGTTCTTGGACGGAACCATTTGGGAGCGATTTTTATCTCTTGAAGCTCCAGTTTATAATGAGCTGACATTGGAGTTTTTATGTACATACAAACTCAATAAAGAGAGTACTAGTGGCATGAGCCCCAAACGCAAACTCCATTTCACTTTGAGTGGCCACCCTTTCTACATGACAATAGCTCAATTGGGCAGATATCTCGGTCTTTATGAAGATAGATATACACAGACAGAAGAGTTCTAATGTCTATCATGTCGTTTTCCACGTGGAGTAACACCAGGGACGTTTTGGAACGAAATTACTGTTGGTGATGCATATGACCCAGCAAAGAGCAAGGCTTCTCAATTGGTCAAGCCTGAATATCGTGTTCTTTATTGGCTCTTTGCGCATACATTGACTGGCCGAGGCCTCAGCACCCGTGTGGTTTCCAATAAGGATTGCTGATAAAGTTAATTTAACCCCTGTTTTATTAGTGGCAATTCAATGATATCCTAAAGATTTATGTACTCAATTGAAAGAATTGACACTTAACTAGTTAATATATTTGCCTCAGGTTCAATTCAATAAAAAAGGGAGAAAAGGAGCTGGGAAGAGTGCATTTGGAGCATGAAAACACAGAGGAATGAAGACTTTCTGCAAGTAAGAGAAGATCCATGACCGTGGCTAAAACAGCCGATGAATAGCAGTGGAAATGAGACGATCAGTGGAGCTTATGACCTTGAACCATGGCAGTAGTGGTGGTGACAACTACGGCTTTACACACGGCCATGGTCCACTTGGTGTGCACGAAAAGAAAGAATTTTTATTGTATTTTTCATGGGGATATATATATAGAAGAGAGTATAGAGAATGGGGACGGTTTTGATAATTGATACTTTTCCTTTAGTTGTTTTGCTTCGATATTGAGAAGTTAGGGTTTAATATAATTGGAGAGATTACACCGTGAGATTTACGGAAGATTGAAAAACGTTTGCTTGGATTTCAATTGAGAGTTTAGCTATTGGAATTTCTTGAGAAAAGTGCACACAAACCAGTATTTTCATCTATATAAGGAATCGGTGAGATCGTTCGCATTTCTTGTTTATCATAGAGAACTGTGTTGCAATTGTAATTATATTGAATCATGAATTCCTTCATACATAATTATGTTGATGCTATGAATTCCATGGCTAACTAATTTATTAGATGGGAATGAGATAAACCCTAGAATGCTAAAATGATTGTGGTAATTATGTTATAGGAGTAATATAAATATGGCTTATTTCAGATTGTAGCTCTTTCTATTTCAATTATGACTTGTCAAGTTATGATTGTTAGAGGTTATAGACATAGGAGTTCTTGTAAACTCATTAGGAGTTCTTGATTAAAGAATTCAGATAAATGCAGAAGCAGTGTCTAATCGTTTAATTAGAGATTATTGGGAGATTAATGCAATATCTTAAACTAATTAATCACTAAGGAATTAGGATAATTGGGTTGAAGATATTAGATTATCATATCATTAGAAGATGTATGATAATACTCTAGAATCCACTATTGATTAGAAAGCAGAAGCGGACTAATTAGATTAGAGGTCGAATCCTTAATTTAAGGAATTATAATCTCAATAAAATAACCATACATATATTATTCTATATAACTCAATGGCAACTTGATTAGTATCTCTAGGTTGGAATCTCGATTTCCCATCACTTTTTCATTGATAAGTTTTTCAAATCATCTTTTGATCTCATTGTAATTGAGTTAAGTTAGTTTTAATTTTAGTATACAAAAAAAAAAAAAAACCATTCTTGATTTACCTAAATATTAACTAAAGCTAGCACAAGTTTAGTACTCTACTTAAGTCCTCGTGGGATCGACACTTGTTTTCAACATTATACTACTTGATACGATCCAGTATACTTGCTGGTATTGCGCTCATTTTTTTTAAACACCTTTTCAGCGTATTAACTATCTCTATTTGTACAATGTTATTCATAAACACTCCATCAATCTATCCATCGAGCTAGTTGAACTTTTCAGCCACCAAGCCACCATTACCCGGAAGAAAGGGCATATTTGTTGTGGCCCCTACATCACCTTACTTGTACAGGCCATGCGGACTAAGGTTGTCATTTGGCCCTCGCTTACCTTAGTCAATCAAGTCACTCCTATGCGACTTAATTCATTCCGACTCATGAACCTTTTACCAATAAGACGTCAAGGTCGGCACTCACGTAGTACATCTTGAGGCTAGACATCTTGAGCAAGCTTTGAAGACAAATTTGATATGTTGATATCTGAGGTTCATTATATTCGAGAAAGTGTGGATAAACTTCATATTCGCCAAGACAAAATGGAAAAATTTCTCAAGATGAAAGAATCGGATGCACATGATGAGGAGAGTGAGAGTGAAGAAGAGGATGATGAGGGTGGTGAGGAAGAGGCAGCTGGGGGTAGTGAAGAGGATGTTGAGGGCAGTGACGAAGATGATGATGCAACCATGGCGGAGGCACCATCTGATGAGGATGATGAAGAGACGGATTCCGATCTCTCTTCTTAGTTCATATTTTTTTTGTGTTGTTTTTGGTTAGCTAAGGTATGTGAAATCAGACATGTAATGATGATGCTTCCTCGTAATGCACTTCTTTACCTTATTTTTGATTGGCAGGGAAGTATTAGTTTCTTTTTCAATACATATATTTCTTTTTTCCCTATGCTGATTTTTCTTGTTTCATTTCTTGCTGCTATACTTTCTTAGTCGTACATTGAAGACAATGTAAGTTATTAAGTGTGGGGAAGGGATATATATGAATTTGTTGCTGTTTAGGATACCAATTATTCACATTTGACCCAATTAATTTTTAAGTTAACTTGCAATAAGTGATTAACAAGTGTTGAGCCAAATTAACTGTATTATCTTAATCATTATTGATCTTATTATACTTTACTAGAATTGATTAGTCAAATCTGTGGAGGGCAAAGTTACGAGTTATTTAGCTTGGGATTCTAAGACTTGAGATTGGAGCAACATCACTAGTTGAGAGTTAGTCATGGTTAATTTTAAGTTTACTTTTATGTATACCTTTCTTTTAGAAATTTTTAAGTGCCCTATAATTTTTAGCAAACAAACAAATGAAATTCTTCTTTTGAGAAACTCCTGAAAAATCACAATGATTGGAGGTCAAAAGTAATAACAAGTGTATGAATAGAAAAATTGATGAGAATTCGTCTTGGTCTGTCAGAAGAGCGAGATTGAGTCCCAATGCCAATTCTAATGAAAAAAATTGGTATGGATCGGCCTTGGTCCGTTAGAAGAGCAAGGTTCTTTCCCGCTATCAATATAAGGAATAAGTTGGTATGGATCGGTCTTAGTCCGTCAGAAGAGCGAGATTCTTTCCCTCTACCAACACAATTATGCTTAAATAAAGTAAATTTAAAAGACCTCCCAACAAAAGCATGAACTAGGAGGATGATCAGAGGATGAGTGGATATAAAATGTGTTTATTTTAGATTATGGCGCTTGATGAGATGGAAGAGAGAATTGTATACACTTTAGTCAAATGAACAAAATTTTTATGACTCTTTCCCGATTGGTGAGATATTAAATCCAATTTTTAGTTTAAGAATCCTTGATTAAATGACTCGGGTAAACTTTGACTTCCATAAACTAACTAATGAACTCTAGTATTAAGTATTGTTGAAGCATTCAAATATAGTCAGGTGAAATTATGACACTATTAAGGGTAAAATTGATTGACTTTATTATTGCAAGTTAATTGAAAGTGATTTTCTTACCTTTTTTCGGGTTAAGTGTATTTGTTCACCGGTTTCCTAAACAGTGATAAATTTTGATTAGCGTTTCTTGTCCCGAAATTTTTGTTTTGATTTATTTGCTTGAGGACAAGCAAATGCTTAGGTGTAGGGAAGTTTGATAACTCTGATTTTAAATATATTTCACATGGTGATTTTATAGTATTTCCCTTATATTTTTTGTTTTCTTTAAAGAAATTAATACTTAATTGATTAAAATTTTGATTTCAAGGTTTGAACGCGTTCTTGGATTGAAAACAAAAAAAAGGAATCAAGTTTCACTCAATTTGGAGTTCAATTGAATGAGTTATGAAGTTTTGAAGTTACACAGTCTGGGACACAACTGTGTCCCCAGGCTGTGTCCATCCAGGAAAATTTGCCAAGGTCAGAAAGTTACACGACCTGGGGACACGACTGTGTCCCAGGCCGTGTCTGGTAACGAAAACGGAAACCTTACAATACATTATAAAAGGACATACTAGGGTTTCACACAGAAGATTGGACATTAAAAAGAGAAGAGACTTGAAGAGAAGGAGGAGAAAAAGGCGAAAGCAACACCCAACTTCAAGATTGAAGAGATTTATTATCAATAAAAGGGGCTTTTCATGTTTTATTTATTGGTTTTGTTGGAATTCGTTTTTAGTTTCATTATGATAGCTTAAAACTCTTGTATTTAAGATTATGGAACCCAGGATTTCATGTGACTACTAGATAGATTGATAATTTTCAATAAAGTTTCTATCTTTTCTTGATTCAATTATGTTATTTAATTGTTAATTAATATTTCTAGAGTATTAATTTATGATATTATGCATGATGATTGAGAAATTACATGTGTAATGAGATCTTGATATAATTGGAGAGAATTATATGTGTACTTAGAGATAAGATACATGTTTCTTCTGGAAAGTTGTTCGTTTGTGTAGGAATTCATTATACATTAATGCGATTCTAAATTATATTACTAAGTGAAGAGATTCCGATAAATAATTTAGGATTAGGGTTAATATGCTTGAGAAAGGTATTAACTTTAATTGTAAATCCCTCTTATCAAGAATAATAGAGATTTAATTGGATACATTTTAAGCGGTCACATGTTAAACACTAGGGGAAATAATTCCTAAATACATTATTACCTTCTTGAAGTCATTCTTAGTTTTATCGCTTTCTAAATTGCTTAATCAAGTCTCATAATTAGGTTAGTTTGTTAAGTTTAGTATTTTTAATTTATTCAACTCATCATAATTTTCTGGTTAGATAATAGAGCTAAAGTTAATATTAGTACTCGAAGTCTTTGAGGGATCAACTCGGACTCACATCCGCTATATTAAAACTGATAGGTGCACTTACCTAATATCAGTTGGAAAGTATGGCTAAGTGAATTCTTTCCTTAAGACTTACTACCGAGGAGTCCGAGCTGCTGCAATCTACCTACCTGATGTATTGGTTGAGCTGGACCCTCTTACATGTGTCATTCATCTTTAGTTGCTAACCTGAATTGCACTTGAACGTTAGCGCAGCTCATCTGACCATCAACTCAACCGATTTGAACCAGAGCCATGTAGAAAGTATCCAAGGTGAATTTACCTCAAAAGAATCATCTGCTCGACTCGATACAACCAACCTATCACCCTTACTTGGCACCTCAATTAGGCAAAAATCAAGTTGACCGTGCAGAATTGTCATTTTTGCTAGAAAGCGTCTACCTACAATGAGCTACATGTTCAAACAACTATGTGACAAAATTCACAGTACAAAATACTTACTTTTGTTGTATTTTCCAATATATCCTCCATTATTCCTTGTATCTTACTCCTTTTAGATACCACCTTTTTAGGTCTTTTCCATTTTAGGTAAGTTGCCCTAGTTTTGCGATATAAATATCCTTTGTACATGTAGCCGCATTACATCTTATCATCAATATGCTGAATATTCTTCCTTTCGTGAACACTGCTCTTGTTTACTTGTTTATGCTTTCTTCACTCTTGTCTTAACATTTAAGCAAAGGTTAGGTGGCAAGTAATCTCACTGGACCATTTCGTACATTGTATCGAGTTGTATCATGAGTCCTTAAAAGTTCCACTGGTATATCATATCTTTTGGAGTTGTTCTTGGGTTTGTTTATTTTATCTTTATTGTTTTCGAACAATCTCATCATCTTCTTTTAAGCTTTTAGCAAGCTTGGACTCACCCTGCAACTAGCCTTGTCTATTCTTGGCTTCGGTCTACATTATGCAGAGTGTATAGCTTTTCGTACATTAGTTGGGAACTTTTATTACACTGTCATGTCATTTGGATTTAAGAATGTAGGTGCTACATATCAAAAGGCAATGACTGCTGTATTTTATGATATGATGAATGACAGAGTCATCAAATCTAAAAAAGCACCAAATCACCTGGTTCATTTACAAAGAGTCTTTGAGTGATACTGGCTGTATAAGCTTTGCATGAACCCACTCAAGTGTGTTTTTAGAGTGTCTTCAAGGAAGTCTCTTAGGTTTGTTGTTCATCAAAAGAGAATTGATGTGGACCCTACAAAAGTGTAAGCTATAAGATCAATACCATCTCCTACTACCCTAAAGGAATTAAAAACTTTCATGGGAATGGTCTCATATATTAGAAGGTTTATACTTACACTTGCAAAGATTTCGTATGCTTCGCATCAACTTTTGAAAAAGGGGACTTCATTTGAATGGGATTGAATCCATGAAGAAACTATTTAGAAGATTAAAACAATCCTAATTTCCCCATAGACTATGACCATGCCTATTAAAGGAAAGCCATTGATCTTGTATCTTACATCTACTGATGGGTCTATTGGAGCTTTATTTGTGCAAGAAATAGATGGTTAAGAGTGACTTATATACTATTTGAGCCTAAGCCTTCAAGGGAGTGAGGTTAATTACCCCGCTTATGAGAAGTATTATCTTGCGTTCGTATTTTCCATGCAAAAACTACGACATTAGTTTCTTGAGCATAAGATCCATCTAGTGACTTGTTTGAATCCGATCAAGTACTTATTGTCTTGACTAGCTTTGTTAGAACAAGTAGCTAAATGGTTGCTTATCCTTGGAGAATTTAATATTATAGTACAATCCCTTAAAGTTGTCAAGTTACAAGCCCTGGCTAATTTGCTAACACATTTCCCAAATGCCTAAGAACGATTGAGTACAGATACCATACTGGTTGAGTTCCATGAGGATTTTTTAATGATTGAGACAGAAGGGGAATGGATATTGCAATTTGATGGCTCGTTAAGAAATCAAGGTTAGGGAAAAAGAATTGTATTGACATCATTTGAGGGTTAGGAGATATTGTTGGCATTTAAACTTGACTTTCAATGCACTAATAATGAAGTTGAATACGAAGCATTATTACTTGGTTTATTGTTTGCACAAGAAGTCGAGGCACATCATTTGTGTATTCGAGGTGACTCAAATTTGATCACTAAATAGGCCATAAGTGAATTTGGATTAAAGGAACCTACGCTTGTGCCTTATAGGGTTACAATGTAGGCTTTTGGTAGAAAGTTTAACTTCGTGCGATACGAGCACATAACTCGATCTACGAATCGATATGCTGATGCATTGGCCACTTTAGCATCTAAGATTCTGGTTTAAGATACAAGTGATGGTGTAAATGTTCTATTGGTTAATAAATCTATGCCATGTACGGCCTTGAATTTCCTTGAAGAGGATGAAGAAGTACAAAATGATTGGTGCATCTCACTTATGGAACAACTGGTGCTTCTTAGTGTAGCTTCCTTTTCAACTTTGAAGAAGTTTATCAAAATTAAGGAGATGTTGTATTATAATGGTCCAAAAGGTATATTGTCCTATTGCATTGGATCTAAAGAGGCTCGCCTTAAATTAGACAAATATCACCAAATTTAGTATAGGGAGGAGGGGCTACCATTGTATCATTGTATTTAGCGTGCAGGTTATTATTGGCCTTTGATGGCAAAAGATGCATTCTAAGTGCAAACACATTGTCCCAAATGTTCTGAGCTACTTGATCGAGATGAATGCAATTTCGTATTTAGAGTTGGAGACTAGAGGTATCCGTACATTAATTACTTAGAAAATAATGTGCTACCTATGAATGAACGGGTGCCAGACTTGTAAAGTGTAAATTCAAGAAATATCTTATGTATAAAGGTGAACTCTACAAAGTATCATTTATGGGGAAACTCCTAAAATGCATTGCCTCTCTTGAAACTAAAACAATTTTGGTTGAAGTAAATGGTAGAGAATGTGGAGAACATCAGGGAGGAAGGAAGCTATATTATTATTTACTTAATAGAGGGTACTATTAGCCTATAATAGAGGTAGATGCTTTCAATTTCACTAAGAAGTGTGTCGTTTGCTAGCGAGATGGTAATGCCATTCATGCCCTTGCAGTTGCAATTCACAATGTTACCACTCCTTCGCCTTTTCACATATGGGTGTTTGATCTTATTGGACTTATACATCACTTATCAAAGGAATACATTTGGATTTTTGTTGGAATAGAGTGCCTTATGAAATGGGTGGAGGTAGCCCCTTTGAAGAGGACGACGGGACTAACTGTTGCAAGTTTCATAAAGGAGAATATTATATGTAGATTCAAGATCCTAAATTGCATTTTATCTGACAATGGTACTCCTTTTATTAACTCACATGTCCGTCAACTACCGGCATCTTACAATATAGATCATGTAAAGTCTACACCTTACTACCTAAAAGGAAACGGATAAACCAAGGCTACTGACAAAAGCTTATTGAAAGTCTTTAGTCGTGTGGTACATGATAATCATAATGAATAACACAATAAGTTACCATTGGTGCTTTGGGCTTATAGGAAATCAAAATAAAGGTCGACGTAGGTGACTCCTTTTTCTCTGGTATATAGAGCTGAGGTGGTGGTTTCAATAGAGATCTTGGTCCCATCTGATAGATTGGCTATAAATGCTTAACTTGAACCTAACATATTGTGAATGATGGATTTGGAAGCACTAGAAAAAAGGCATGATGCTACTAAGTTTAGTCTTATTAATTATTAGTGCAAACATGAAATGGACCTCTTTTATGAGCTTAGGCCCAAATGGCCTTATTTTATTAGTGTGAGCCAAATTAATAAAGGTTGGATCGAGTGGACTAATTCAATAGGCCCTACTCTAAGCTTGCTATACTAAATCATTCCAAAAATACGTGGCCTTGACTCTCTAAACCCTAACACTTTAGCCTAAAGAATCAAATTCATTTCGATTATTAGGCTTAAGGTTTAGATTCAGATTTAGCCCTCTACATTTTGCCCCCCGACCAAAGTCCTTTGGATAAAGTTAAAGGGGTTTGGACATCAAATGAGCCTTTTTAGAAGGCTAAGTTGTTGCCTAGCATATGCATTATGGAACAGTTGCATTATTGCCAGTGTGTCTATATATATCTTAAGATATTTATTCTCTTGAAAATTTGAAATGAAGAAGCTTAAGTGTTAGTGCTACAATTATTATTCTTTTACCTATTGAGTAAGTTCGCAACACCATTCAATTACGTGTACCACTTTAGCTATTCAAAGTTATACTGCCCCTTGGGTAATGATCATATATATATAGGGTTAATAATTCTTACATAAGTCAATGGGATTAACCTTTTATTTGCCTTGTATGAAATTCTTCTCTAGGTAAGTTATATTGAATTATGTGAATTATTCACCTTATAAAGTTGGTTTTCATGTGTGGATTCTTCTTCATGAGTAGCTTACTAGATCGCCTTCATATTGTGCTTAACAATCCTTCTTTATTTTGGAGTATAATAGCCCATGCTAAAACTACCACTAGTTATGTTAATTCATTTTCTTAACAATATATTATGTAAGGGCCAATCACCTACATTGCAAGATGAGTAAAATTCCTCAATGAGCAAAACTCATAGCATCATTTGATCACGTGCATCACCTTGATTGAATGAGAGATATACCATCCTAAAGTGGTATTGGATGAAGAGAAAAAAAAAAAAACTATAATTCTCCCTTAATGGTGATATCAAATCATGCATAATAGATAGCTTGTCCATAAGCTGGTTTCTCATGTTTAATTTCAAGTGAGGTATTACTTTAGCTTATGATTATATTGGATCCAAACCCTAATACTTGAGAAGATGGACCCATTTCTTAATGTTGAATGCCTCCAAGGTAACAAACTAAAAAGTATTCTTCACGACCCAACTAACTTAGTTCAAGGTGATTTGTCCCTTCCATTTGACTTATAAATTAATAATACAACTATTCTAATATTTGATATGTGTCTAAACTCATGCTTCATCAATGACATTTTATGATCTTATGTTAGAAAAGTTGTCAAGACTTCAAATTGCCAATGGCTCAACTAATGTATACAATTGCTTAGATACCGAAAATTTCAAATCTAGCTGATAGATAACTCTCTTTACTCATTCTTATGGTTCCTCTCCCCTTAATTGACAAATGTTAATTTCAATCAAGACCATCTCCAATATTGATACATTGATATCGATACAAGGAAAATCACTAATATTGGTATAGGAAAATAAAAATTTTCCTTGTGGATGGACAATGCAGGACAATGAAGGTTATTCTACTATGAATATTATTCACACTTAGCCTATCCATGTTTACACTTTAATCATATTGCATAGTTAATACTTGGTATAGCATATTATTATGACAATTGGCATGTCATTAAAATTGCATACTTAAAAGAATGTTCCTCCAATCGTTGTGTAGATATATATCATTTTAAATCGCCTACATCATAATGAATAACTTCACATAATAGAATTATAAGCACATGATACATGATGATGTGTCACACCTTGGTAGAAATGCAGTACAAGCAAGGAATTTTTTTTGTTATTACTTCTATTATGTATATATATAACAGTATATTTCCATCCTTTTGCAAATACCTACCTTCTATTGACTTCATTAGACTCTTTCATACGATAGACTTCTTCCTTCTTCTTTCTTTTTTTTTTTTAAGTAACCAAATACCCCTTAT
This sequence comes from Lumnitzera littorea, assembly GCA_024138015.1. NCBI lineage: Eukaryota > Viridiplantae > Streptophyta > Magnoliopsida > Myrtales > Combretaceae > Lumnitzera > Lumnitzera littorea. Next base: position 43,942,646 of record JAMXBB010000007.1, on the reverse strand, counting down.
ACAGCTTCTTACTTGCTAATTTCCCCCCTTTGAGTCCTCACTCAACTTTGAAATTTTTTTAACTCTTTTTTTAGAGTCACTACCTCCCTTCAACCTATTTTCTCATCACTACTTTATACATACACACATCCATGTCCTGCATTTATCACTCTCATTCATGCATCTGTTTACTTTTACTTCCACACACTTGCTCCCTTTTAACCATATCTACTCTCACTACTTCCTTCTTTATTAAGTTTCTCTCCTTTTTGTTTTTTGTTTCTTTTTTTTTTTGAAATCTTTGTTGCTTCATACACATTTTCTGATTTCATTTTCTTTCACCCTATACACATTTTCTTTCAACTTTGTTTCATTTCACCTTATACACTTTGCCCTTGATTCTATCTATACTCATTGACTCATGTAAGAATTATTGACCTTGTATATTTATGATCATTATCCAGGAGCAATATAACTTTGAATAGCTAAAGTGGCGTACGTAATTGAATGGTGTTGTGAACTTGTACACTAAGTAAAAGAATAATAATTGCAGTGCTAATACTTAGGCTTCTTCATTTCAAATTGTCAAGAGGACAAACATCCTAAGATATATTTAGATACACTAGTAACAGTGTAGCTGTTCCATAGCGTATGCTCCAAGCAGCAACTTAGCCTTCTAAAGAGGCTCATTAGATGTTGAAACCCCTTTGACTTTGTCTAAAAGATTTTGGTTAAGAGGCAAAATATAGAGCGCTAAATTTGAATCTAGGCTTTAAGCCTAATAATCGAAATAGATTTGATTCTTTGGGCTAAGGTAATGGGGCCTAAAGAGTCAATGCTATGTATTTTTGAAATAATCAAGGGAGATTTGGTATGGTTGACTTAAAATATGGTTCGTTGGATAAGTCTACTTGATCTAATTTTATTGGTTTAGCTTATACTAATAAAATAAGGCCATTTGGACCTAAGCTTACAAAAGAGGTCCATTTCAAGTCTATTAAGAGAATGATTCGATCCTAGCTATTGATTATTATTATGATATAATGGATTGAATCAATTATCATTTTCTACAAATATCATCTTCACTTCCTCATTTAGATAGGAGACGAATTTTGACTAATGCTGTTATTCTGCTGGAATCCTATCTTAAAGATCAAATAATTAAATATCTCAAGAATATTACTTCAATCTTAATTTATTATGGAGTTTGATGCCATTGCACTTCACCTATCACCTTATGTATTAGAGCCTACCAAGACTATTTATTTCTCCTGCTTATCTTGTCTCATTCGATTATTCTATACGTATAAGTTAAGTCATTTCTTTAGTCATGTGTAGTGTAATTAGACATGTAGATGTGTGTGACTCTCATAATTTGAACTCACACCTTAAAAATGTAAAAATATAAATAAATAAACAAATTCTTGTTAACCTGCAAATGGCCCGGAAGCAAATACAAACGGAAATCCCTGCTTTACTGCATGACAAGAGAACAGACAAATCAGTACTGAATAAATAAAGTAGTCGCCTAAGAAGTATATTATATATAACAAACGGATTATTAACGTTTCTGGTGGTCACATAATTTAGCTCTTAATATAAGGTTTATTTTCGAATCCCCACAAATCTGATTAACACATGGGAGTCGAAAGCGTCCAAATAGCATACTCTTGGTTTAGCCAACATTCAACGCCAATCCCTCCCTAGTATTATTATTGTAAATAATAATATAATTGTAGTATGTTGACCTAAATTATATAACATAGCTTATAGGTCATCGTATTTCCGTTAATCAATATGCTATTTTATATGTTAGGACTATAGAAAAATGTCTTCCCTATTTATATCTAATGTGGACTTGATTAAACCGGGTTACGTGGATTTGAAGTGGATGGAAATTAGACTACAAAATGGATAAGATATTACAGAATAAGGGGGGATCGAACTAAATTCGAACATAAGAGGAAGATATTTCTTCAAAATTTTTTTTTTTCTCAACACAAGGACAAAAAGTTGTTATAAGGATTTGTTAATAGATATTGTTGAGGTATTCATCAAAATGGAAAATGATAATGGTTTCTCTAATACTTACATACAAAGTTTGAAGGAAGAATGATATTTTATATTTTTATCTATTTTCTATTTCCTTTAAAAGTATAATCATTCTCAAAAGGATGAAAAATTTGCTTTGACCCTTCAATAGATGTCCAGGAAACTTTTGCTCAAAATATTATGTTTGATTCTTTTTTTAAAATTATATCTTTCACGAAAAAGGGAAAATTTTTAATATTTCAATATAATCTTGTTACTAAGCTCACCATCTTATATTACATGATCATTATTCTCATACAAAATCAGAATATGGTCATGCATATTTTGGAAGGAAAATGGTGATGTCACTTCAAAGATAATTGTTAAGAGGTAATTATTAAAAAAAAAAAAAAAGAACTAAACTTTTCATATTTTTGCATACGCAAATTTTCTTAATATGTAAAAATATTATGGGAAAATGTGAAGTATTATTCATTTACCCATTTAAGAAAAATGGAATAAGGACATATCAAGTGTTTCTACTTTAGAATTTGGACAGTTTAATAAATATGTAGTTAGTATTTATATTTTGTGAAAACTTACCAGATGCCGCTGCTAAAATCCTAAAGTATGCTGACTTGCTGTGCCTTAAAAAAAAAAAAAATAGTAAACGATCCTAAAAAGTAAAATGCTATATTGTCATTGGATAGGGAGGAAGCACCCATATTAGGGAACGTGAGATATAATAATGTATAATGGCAGGGTTTAATGAATCCCATGCAATATATATATATGTATGTATGTATGTAATTTAGTAGTGAATACAGCGGATCACGTGCCTTGGACGATACAGAGGTCGCTGGTGGGGTCATATGTTCATAAACCAAATCGATCGTGATCACTTATGCTATAACGAAAGTTCCGGGAAGCCACCACCATGTTTTCTGTGGAACTTTATTAGAAGGTTAGGTCTCAATTGACGGGTGTTAATATATTTATTAATATTCTTCAAAACTTAATTCTTCAATTACATTGGAACGATCTGATGCACCTGTATGTATGTTGTCCAAGGCGAAGAACTGAATTTTTCCACATAAGTGGAGTCAAGAAGGAGAAGATGATGCAACAGAAATAACTGCGATGTATGAGGCAAAAGGTTTTTTTTTTTTTTCCTGATTAAGCAATACGAGGAGTTGCTAGATCCAAAGGGCTTATTAAAGCCATCAACTTGTGAACTTTTGATCTTTAGTAAGATTGATGCATGCAATATAGCATTAATGCAACCTTTCTCTTGTATATCCAATGTCAAACCTAATATTGAACTTGGCTCTTTTTTAATTAATTACATGAAATTTCAAAGTGCCACTCCATTATAACTTTTTAAGGTCATAGACGCTACCTCAAGTAACTCTTGACTGTCTTTGTACATGAAAATTTTGACCAATTATAGCACACCATAAGTAAAAAGGTATCAATTTAAGGAAAAATTATATAAAAAAAAGTGACATGTACATTAGTACTTTTGCAAACATCTGATCCATGTTTTGATTTTTCACAAATTCATGACCTATGATTCTTAGTTTTGTGTTTATGATATACAGGGACATGATGAATTATAATTGGTGTGAGATATTATTAAATGATATTAGTATAAATAACATAACAAAAATCATAAAAAAAAAAAAAGGAAACAAGAAAAGAAAAATGTAAAAAGAAAAGAAATAGACCCTAAAAAATGATGAAGAAAAGCTAGTTGCAATCGGATCATTTTAAAGTCATCCAAAGGTAAGGGTCATTGGCCTCCACTAGAATTTAGATAGTTAAACTTGCTTTTCTCTTGCATTCAATATCAACTATCCTTCATTTATCTCCCCACCGATAAAGCTTCCATTTTGATGGCGACTAAGGATAATTAATCCATAAAACCAACTATCCATTGAAAACAACTACACCAGAGAATTATTTGGGGAATAACCCAAGAAAGTTGTAAACCTTGTAAAATGTTATAGGTGAAATTTGAGTCATGTAATGACCTGCAAAAGAGAGTACATTAGGCTATAGGGTGTGTTGAAGTTTTCCAGCATTGCTACTTTGATGCTTGATAACTCTGATTTTAAACATATTTCATATGGTGATTTTATAGCATTTCCCGTACATTTTTGGTTTTCTTTAAAGAAATTGATACTTGATTGAGTAAAATGTTGATTTCAGGGTTTAAATACGTTCTAGGCTCGAAAACGAAGAAAACGAATCAAGTTTCACTCAATTCCGAGTTCAAACGAAGAAGTTATGAAATTTTGAAGTTGTGCAGAAATTTTGCCTTTGTGCAGAAAGTTACACGACCTGGGGACACGGCCATGTCCCAGGCCGTGTCTGGTGACGAAAATAAAATCCGTGAAATACACATATAAAAGGGGATCTTAGGGTTCAAAAGGAGGGGAGACATTACAGAAACAAAGAGAGACAAGAGACAAGAAGAGACTTAAGGAGAAACAACATTAAGAAGCGATAACGACATCGATTTCAAGATTAGAGATTGTTCATCAAATCAAGAGGGGTTTTCATGCTTTATTTTACGTTTTTGATGAAACTCGTTTTTAGATTCATTATGATAGCTTAGAATTCAAGTATTTAGGATTATGGAACCTAGGGTTTCATGTAACCCTTGGATTGAATTATAATTTCAAGAAAGTTTCTATCTTTTCTTGATTCAATTATGTCGTTAATTATTGATTGATAATTCTAGAGTATCAATATATGATATTATGCATGTTGATTGAGAAATTGCATGTGTAATTAAATCTTAACATAATTGAAGAGAATTACATGTATACTTAGAGATAAGATACATGATTCTTTCGGAAAAGTTGATTGTTTGTGTGGGAATTCATTAAACATTAATGCAATTCTAAGTTATATTACTAAGTGAAGAGATTCCGGTAAATAATTTAGGATTAGGGTTAATATGCTTGAGAAAGATATTAGCTTTAATTGTGAATCCCTCCGGTCAAGAATTATAGAAACTGAATTGAATACATTTTAAAAAGGTTACATGTTAAACACTAGGGGAAATAATTCCTAAATACATCATTGCATACTTGAAGTCGTTCATAGTTTTATTGCTTTCTAAATTGCTTAGTTAAGTCTCATAATTAGTTTAGTTTATTAATTTCAGTATTTTTAATTCATTCAACTCGACATAATTTTCCGGTTAGATAATAAAGCTAAAGCTAATATTAGTACTCAAAATCTCTGAGGGATCGACTCGGACTCATATCCGACTATATTAAAATTGATAGGTACGCTTGCCTCGTATCAATGCTTAAGTTAGAGAAGTATATCAGGTGCCTTAAGGTAAAGGGAGAAAAAGAGCAGTGAGAACATAGAGAGTTTTACTGCTATATTCCTTGACTATTTATAGAGCTAATTGATAACTGTAATGAAGCGATGGTTCAACTGCCTTGAGACATGTAGAGCTTTGTTAATTGAAACGTAGGTTAAATATGCAACTTAGGGATAATTGAGCAGTTATTCCATGTAATAACCGTCGAACTATTTGCGTCTTTGCATTGTGCTTGCCCTCAAACAAAATAAGTTAAAACAATTGAAACTCTTAAGGACATAATCAAAACAAATCATTCTAATATTACCAAAATTCATTTAAAGCCTAAAATATAATCCATTAATTTACATTCAAATTTCAAAACCCAAATGCAAGCGATAATAATATGTAAGCCTCACAACTAGCTATTCGAAGTTTCGATCGGTTGAAAGACTCGATCGAACCTAAATTATAAAGTAAAGTTAGAAATATTAGAAAAAATGATCCCATAAGTTTGAATTTAAGAAAATAAGCAATAAAATAAAAGACTATAAAAATTCTAAATTTTAAATATATAACTCGTTATTTATCGAAAATGCGTAAAATGCATTCCGATAATTAACGAATCGTTAAAGATAAATTATATGTATACTAAAAATCATAGAATGACTTAAATAATATTTAGGATGAATTTACATGTAGGTATAAATACACGTAATTAATTAAAATACGCGAAATGTGCTAAAGTAATTCTAAATACTTAAAGAAAATTCATAATTAATTAAGGAAAAATTAAGAAAAATCAGGAAAAATAAGGAATGATCCAGAATTGGGTCATGGTAGCTGGGAAAAATAATAAAAAAATCAGCCAATTAAATTAAGGCAACTCAAAAGCCAAAAATTAAGGAATTTGGATAATGTCTTGTCCAATTTAATGCACATTAATTACTACAAAGCCCTATAAACAGCAAGAAAAATTTAAAAGCTCATTTGGACAATTAGAAATTAGAGAAAATTAGGGAGAGGTGAAAATTGAGAGAAAAATTAGGGTTAGAAAAAAAAAAAAGGAAAAAATGTACAATAAGGGTCTTTAAAGGGAACCCACACCAGATGAGTAGCTGAGAGTGGACGGCTACCACCACCACACGGTAGTGGTAGTGCCCAGACCGGCCGATAAGGCCACGGCGGCTAGCGGTGGCCAAAGCCACCTAGAACGGTGAGTTCGATTTCCAGCCCGATTTTATGTAATTTTGTAAAAAATAGTAAATATTGTTAGAAAATTATGAATTTTGTTATTCTGGAATATTTTTGTATGTAGTTTCTAGGAAAAATATTATTTTGATGAAAATATGTCCCGTAATATATGATCCTTAAGAAATCATGCAAAATCGAGTATGTTTCGGTTTAGAAATAAATGACCTTAGGAGTGTAGTTTTGAACTCGAAATTTTTGTGTAGACTACTTAGATGATATAGAACAGTGTTATGAAGCCCGTTTTCAAAAATTAATTTTCGAAAATTTTAGATAATTTTTAAGCCTTAAAATGAGGCATAAAATGGGTAATTTAAGGTTAATAAATTAATTAAATGGTTAATTACTGATTTGGTGAATAAGTATATGTTTTAGAATGTTGAAATCTGATGGAGTATGATACTTGTAACATTTAGGGTGTTAGATGTAATTATTAGGTTAATTATGTAGTAAATAAGTAATAGGGAAAAATAATAAATTTTAAGTTAATTTTGTAAATTAGGGTAATTAGGAGTAAAATATGATTTAGGATGCATTTAGACATTTTGAAATGATAATTGATGTTGGTAGATAGTAATTAGAGTGATAAAAATATTTGATGTGTATTATGTACATAATAAGTAATAGTACATAATACACAATTATTACAAATATGATAAATAGAAGATATTAGAATAAAAATTGATATTATATTAACAATAAAAATATACAATAAATTTGATAGGAAACTTGAATTTATGTAATTATATGAAAAATGTAAAAATTTCTTATATTAAGAGTAAATTCGGTACACTAATAAGGATTTAAGTGTACTGGGTGAAATAAAATATTAACTAGGGGTAATGATTGTATTTAGGAGATCGGGAAGTAACGTGATTAATTTCATATTATGAGTTGAAATGAATTTTTAGGATTCGAGTATAAAATAATACTTAGAAATCGAATTAGAACCTAATTTAGAAATCGATGCGAAAACCGAACCCAAACCTAACCCTAAACTTAGAATAATTGTAAAAGACTTAAGATCTAGATAATTAGGTATATTAAACCTTAAACAAAACATAACAATAAGCGTTATAGGATAAAATGAACCTATAATAGTTATATGAAAAATTGAAACCACATTTGTGTTATAGGGATGATCGGCGATGGCCTGAGCAAGTCGAACCTCGAGTGAGTGAGTGAGAAGTTGAGGTAAGTTGGAGTTAGTATGATGCTGTATTTTGGAGGCTTAAGATTATGGTTGGTTGTGCTTGTTAGATTGTTGGATGTGTGCATATGCTTGATTATGAGTGATGCTATGATTCTGTTTGTTGTTCTGGCCTGTATTGTGTGATTTGTATGAAATGATTGATCACCCTAAACTAAACCTAATCAAATATACGACCAATAATCATAATTGGACATGTATGGTAACCCATTAGGGGAAACCTAGGATTCTCCAGCCAAATACCGACCCCTTCGAAAGGGATAGCGCAGGATTGCATAATGGTCCCTTCTTCATCCTCAGTCGAACTAAGTGACAGGTGAGGAGGTCGCGGCAAGGGTGAAGTCAATGGTTCGAAGGTAGTCCCAGGAGAAGCGAGGTCTTCATTGCACAAGCTTGGGTTTGGTCGTGAGCTGTTGCATTAATGGCAACTTCTTAACCCGGATTAGAGCGGGTGCAATTTCTCTAATCTCACGATGGGCCGGACAACGTCGTGCGATGGCATTTGCTTGCACATGCATTGCACCTAATAAGTTGATTGAAAATCTTGTTGTGTTTATGGTATAGTTTTAAATCCTTCATCCTAACTTACTGAGCTGTGGTTACTCATATCCCTATAAACGTCGTCCAGGTATTGGCTAAGAAGCGGTAAACAACTACTTTGGAGCTAGCAACTGTTAGATCTTGGGAAGTGAGGGAAAATATTGAAGAATAAACACATATTTTTAAGATCTAAGTTTTTATTTTAGAATTATTTTTTATTTTTGAATAATGTAATAACTAGGAAATATATTACGGAGAATTATTATAAACTTTAATTGCAATAACTGAATTATAGTGTATATATATATTTCCTCACTTTCTTAGGTAAATGATTTATTTAAATTACAAACTGTTTACTTTAAAGCGGGTTAGTCGTGGACGCTTTGTGTAAATCAGGTCTAAAATAGCGGTTGTAAGGTCAACTTTTATCTTAGGATGGTTTACACGGTGGGACTATTACGACTCTGCCGCTTCGGGGTGTGACATAACATCTATACGTCTCTACTCACTATTTCTCCTCATCACTTTATTAATGCCCTCAGAATACTTAAGTACCAAAATATTGGATCACAATATTTCAACCACTAATCTATGTAAACTATAGTTAATCATGTTATTTAGACAAAGAATAAACTCAAAATTAAATTGATATTAACAAACTAAGAGAGAGTTATAAGTATTTTAATTGTTATGACTAAAGGGTATACATTCCTCTTTTCAATCTCATCAAGCACTCGAAAAAAGAAAAAAACCTTAGAGCAAATGTATGGTACATCAACTCTTCCCCCAATTACCTCCCTTAGTTTTAATTTTCATTAGAGGATCTTTTTTTCTTTTTTGTTTTTTTGATGTAAATCCATTTTATTTTATTAAATTAGTTTCTCCCATTAGTAAGTCACAAGCCAAACAACCTTAGGCTATTGGGTTTTATGATCTCCCTTAAAACTATCCACTACTCTTTTTATTCAATTAAACTCATTTTCTTTAATCAAGTCTAGCCTTCATTTCGACTTTTCTTTTAATCGACGAAGCAAGCTTTCAGTTGATAATCCCAAATTTGTTACTTAAGTTAACAGGCACTATTCGACATGAAACAGACACCTATAAACTTAATTACTCGAGTTAACAAAGCCTACAACTAAACTTTTTATTTTATTCAATTTCAATTATTTATTTATTTTTCTCGAACTATTTTGATTTTTTAGGAAGTTCTTAAGAGGTGAATCTCATTTGTTCATTCATTCTAAACAAACTGCTCTAAAAGATATCCAAGAGTGTGCATACAACAAATTAAGCTTAAAAATATAAATAACTAGGTATAAATCAATTGATATTGAAACTAATCCTAAGTCTCAATCTAAGTTTAAGTAACAGAGGACTTTATTTCACATAGATTTTACATTCAAATATGCTAAGATGTAAAAAGGTCATTATAATATAGAAAATAATGATTAAAATTCATAAATTTTTTCTTAATAAGTTGCTTTTATTGGATGTGAATCAATCAAAGTCCCTGTGCAATATTAGATACAACACAATATAGCAAAAACTAAGTGTAAGAGTATCCAATATCTCAAAAATTTATCTCCCTCCATACTTATCTTGTACATTATCCTTAATGTACAAATAAACAAGAGAAAAAAAGGAGGAAAGAAAAAGAAGAGAAGAGAACTTCCCCAATTTGAGCTCTGATACTAGATTTTGTGAATTTCCACATCTACTAATATCAGATACATTATTAATAGTTTGAAACTGTTTATTTTCAAGTTTATCTTTTGAAAACCAAGGTGCAAATATTTTAGAAAGGTTGATCCAAAATAACATCCTAGTTACTCACAAATTATTCAATTTCCTAAAAAATGAAAAAAAGAAAGGAAAAACTCATAGTTGTACATTAGAAATCGATGCAGAGTGGACTGTAGAGTAAAATTTCCTTGAAGGGATCTCAAAGAGGCTTGGACTAAATAAAAGGTGCATTGAGTGGGTTATGGTATGCATAAAGTTAATTGATTATAGCATACTGGTGGTGACTGATTGAATTTTAGGTCAGATATAACCATTAGGAGGTTTTCATTATTAAAGTGGATGTTTTATTAAAGAGGCTAAATTAGTTATAGCTATGGAGCTGCCCAAGAATTGGAAATTCGCTATTGCTGATGATTCACAACATTTTTATTTTTATTTATTTATTTATTTATTTTTTACAAATCAGCATTTTATAAATGTAAAACAAGGTCTAAATATAATCGAGGCAACGTGCCAGCTTTATTTCTTATACATGCTTCTAAAGCTAACTTGGTGAAACTAAGAAGTACCTGTAATGGATTACTGTGTAGCTACAAGATAAGTGGTGAGTTCTGTGAATCTAATACTACTCATCAATACAAATAATGCATTAGTGTAATTGAAGTATTCCTCTAATTTTTTGTTTGTCCTTTACATATAAAGATTTTCCCTGTTAGGGTCCCTCAAACTGCTTTCTGATCCGGTGAGCAGAACTCCAACTGCTACTTAAAAGGTTAGTGGACCAATTGTGACAAGGTTGCTTACTAACTAAATGCACAGTTCAATAAATTTTGACCTTGGATGACAGAAGATAATGGCATTAGGGTAAGTATCATTTATATCCATTAACAAGACCTTCTAGATTCTAGAGAAATTTAAAATTGAGAAATCAATAAATGGAAATGCACATCTCATAACAAATTTAAGTCTATGGTAGGCACCACATTTGAATAGTAGCATTTAAAAATGATATTCACCATTATAACCAACAAAAAAAAATTAGGGGAAAATATAAAAAAGCAAAGATTATAAAGTACGTATTCATTTGGAGAAGGTGATTAATTGCATAAAATCGTACCATATATATAGAGCCTGTTTATTTATTTATTATAGAATTTCATAAAATCAAATTCATTAATATTTATAATGAAAAATTGATCGAATTGTGGAGGGTCAAATAAAAAAAAATAAGAGCTCTTTGTTATAGTCATAATAATTTAAATTGAGGAATCAAATCTTGAAGAATGAAAAGTTGCGAAATTATATATATTATTTATGGGATTAATGTCATAAATACTACCTCAATTTTATCTAATTTTATAATTAAGTATCTACATTTTAAGCATGTCAATTTAGCATGTAATTGTACTTTTTGAGATTATTTATACTACTTTATCTACCTCTGTTGACTTACATGGACCCACTAACTAGTACTGTCCACCAAAAATTATGGAGCTTGTGATCTTCCCTGACCTTCAAATAGTGACCAAGGAGGAGGGAGGATAACCATGGTGCAAGACAACGACGAAGCTTGAATCTTTGAATCTATGTTATTTTTCTTTTCTTTTCTTTTCGTTTTTTTTTTTTATGAATTTAGATGAAAATTTTAACATTTCTCAAAATTTGATATAAGTAACCAATTTGCTATGATATTTAATTCGATGGAATAAAAAAATTCAAACTTTATCTTCTCAATACCGATGAACCTAATTCAGACTAATATAGAGCTGCAAAACCTATTCGGATTGCAATATCATAATACAATAGTCCATGGAACTGAAAAACAGATTTAATTTCAAAAATAACACAATTACTTTCTCTCTCTACATTGTTGACCACCATAGTCCCACTCTCTCTCTAACTTTTTTCTACAACTACTCAACCTCGAAGTAAGCTAGTGGAATCAATAGGTTTCTGGAGGCTCTTCGTCCTTGAAAAATTCAAACTTTTTCTATAAACATTTTTCCAATTGATTGCATCCAAAGTTAGAAATCAACTATCGTCGGCTGCCGTTAAATGATCGTCCTATACCACTTTTGGGCACAAATTATCACAAGCTATTCCTTGCCCTCAAGAAATGCATTTGCTAACTCCAACAATTGCCAGAAACAGCCCAACTAGCATTGACACCGCTGCTTCTCTTCTTCATATATCACATGTTGGAAGCATTCCATCATCTTGAAGCTATACAAATCGATTATTATTTTGAAAAAGGTTTCAGTTATAAAGGATTTTAATTGGGGTTCATATTCTCTCTTTACCTTTCCCCATCTCAATTTCATTTGAAATAGGGTTTTATGTTCTATTCATTAACCAACTCATTATCCTTTTTTCAACGAAAACTATTTATTTTTTTTTCTTCTTCGGGTAGTCAAGTTTTTCTATTTCTTTCGAATCCAATTGGACATCTAGGAGGATGGTGTTGTGTTATTTCATATAATTTTATACATGTCAAGCCACTATTAGTCAATGGGTACAGGTGAACTAATGGAGTTTAACAGTGTCAGACAGGGTAGTATAAGAAACCTGGAAAAACACTGTTAGGTATTAAATTGATAAGTTTAAAATTTAGATAATTAATTGTAAAAATAATCGAAGTTAGAAACAGTATTTATGATATTAATCCTTTTTTTATAATGGTTGTTTAAAATAGATCATGTCTAACTAAAAGCATTAATTAATTTAAATTCCATTAAATCCTAAACCATTTAAAAAGGAAAGAAAAAAAAAAAAAAAACACGTAAGACCACAGAAAACAATTCATTTTCATCCAAGCGCCCGAATGACTTCATCCCGCAGACAAATTAGCAAAACCAAACCAATCTCTCTACATTTCCAAATTACAAGAGACCAGATTCTCGCTCTCTCTCTCTCTTCCTGCAAATGCATGTGATATAAATTTACATGTAGTTACCTCGTTAACAGTGCTACCCCTCGGAAGAGATCCTCTGATTTGATACGCTAAGTTATATTACATGTAAATATATATACGTACTGCATGAATATATAATAAATAAGGGGTATTTTGAACAGTTTATTAAGAAATTAAAAAAAAAAAAAGGCCTTCCCTTCGTATAACTTTATTTTTTTTTATTAAATTATAACCAATTTTAAATAGTGTAAAAGATTTACTCTTTTGCCATTATCATCTAGAGGCACCGGTTAACGAAAACTCGATGAAAATTTTACCCTCATCATAACTATCACCAAATTTATCATCACTCTCGCTCCCCTTTTTAACTGGCAGGCCAGTGACCCAAAAGCATAAGGCATTAAAGAAAAACAACCCAATCTCTTTATCTATATATATAATTCATAACCCAATCTTTTATTCTCTTAGTGGTACTTACTCATTAGAGTATGATATTATAGTCTGAGAATTTTTCATTTCTTCAGCTTAAAGCTTCTTCTTCTTCTTCTTCATCATCATAATCCATTAACAAACACCATGCCCCACTAGTGTTGTCCTATCATTACACGGCAAAGATAGTGACCCCAGAAGAAAATAAACATCGAGAGAGATACTTTAAAAAGACACTATTAAGACATGGACGTTGTCAGTAGAAGAAGTCCTGGTCTTAGAAGCAGCGTGGCTGATGGTTGTGTTTGGGAATCCAGAATGAAGACTGACGAATCCAAAGGTGGTATTAAAGTCCTCAATGAAAGTAAAGAAGAAAGTAATAGTAGTAATAATAATAATAATAATGGAGAAGCGAAGAAAGTTATACGCAATGCTGCTAATAATGGAAAGAGAAAAGCTTGGAGATCAGAGAGTATTGACGGTTCGATTCATATTGGTAAGAAGAGTAGCGGTGGAGATGAGAAAGTTAAGGAACTGAGTGCGTCTTTTGATGGGGGAATGATAAAGAAGGGTACAACGGGAATCAAGAAAGGGAAGAGAGAGATTGAGAAAAGCCCAATTCAAGGGAGGAAGTCAAGATCTGAGGTTACTAAGGTTGGATCTGTAATGGGTATTGAGAAGAATAAGAATTTGAGTGAATTGAGGAAAGTTAAGTCTGATTCTGCGAAATTAACGTCAGATGGCAACGTGGGGAAGTCTGTTAAGGTCGTTGGCGATGGCAATGAGGAGAATTCAGGTGCCTTGAGAAAGGCGAAGTCGATGCCTGAAAATGCTGTGGAAGAGTGTAGTAATGGAGGTGCTTATGATGAGATTGGATCTGATGATAGGTGCGAGGACCTTTGCGTGGATCAAGAAGAGGTTAAATCTGTTACAGAGGTACATCAAAAGGAGGACAAGGATAGTGGTAATGCTGAGGATGAAGAAGAATTTTCCGGACAAGAAGAAGAAGAAGAAGAGATTGAAGGTGAAGACGAAGGTGAAGAAGACGAAGAGGAGGAGGAATTAGCTTTGGATGGCGAGGATAAAGACATTGAAATTGAGAAAAAGAGTGTTGAAACTAAGGAAATTACAGTAAATGAGGAGGAAACAACAAGACCAATCGATGGTGTTGTTAGTGAAGAGAAGAAGGTTGAAGAAGTGAATGTCGAATTGCCAAAGCCAAATACAAAGCCAAGTGCAAGTCCAAGTCCAAAACCAGCTGTTCATGATGCGAACGAAAAGCCTAAACCTGTTAGTGCAAATAATGCGAGCAAAATCCCTCCTAATTCAGTAGTGAAACATACCACAAGAGTTCATAGAAATGTTGCAAATCCTCCTAGTCCTAGTAAGACATCCCCTGTCTATAAACAGCCTCCCCCTGTCACAAAACGCTCCCCAGTTTATCAGAATTATGCAAAACCCAGATCATCACGTAAGTTGGCATTCAATTTTTTTGGATTTCCTGAATTATATCTTTGATTTATAATTTTGGGTGTCTTTATCTGATCATTCCCTTGGTTTGGTTTATAATTATCAGATGGGTACGAGGATTTTCCAGAGAAACAGAGTAAATTGCAGAATTTAGGTCTGTTTATAAACTCTATGGCTCAACCACTTCTTTCTTTTCATTAATGATTCTGTACATTTATGAAATTATTTTTTATTTTTTAATTTTTTTTCCAGTGGATTTGATCATGTGGAGAGATATATCAAAATCCGCATTTGTTTTTGGATTTGGAACATTCATCATCATATCATCCTCCTACACAAAGGATGTAAATATCAGGTGAATAAATGTGATACATCTATTTTAATATGACAAAAGAAATAATTAAATCAATCTAAACATGGAGAAAAAATGTTTTATTTTATTTTATTGTATTTATTTATATTTATGTACTGTATTTATTTTTTTCTTACAGCTGCATATCCGTAATTTCATATCTGGGGCTGGTCTACCTTGCTCTAATTTTTTTGTATAGATCCATCATTTGCAGGTAAGTTTTTTTTTTTTTTTCCCCCTAAAATGCATCATAATACTGTCATGAAATTAAAAAAAGAAAAAAGAAAAAAGAAAAAAAAAAAACTTGAAACCATTTTAAGTTCTAATATTCATCCCTCTTTTTTTTGGGGGGGGGGTGGTACAACTACTTCTAGAGGATATGTAGATATAGAGAACAACACAAACTATGTATTGGGAGAGGAAGAGGCAGTTTGGTTACTGAAATTGGTCCTACCTTATTTGAATGAGTTCCTGGTGAATATCAAAGCTCTTTTCTCAGGAGATCCTGCAACCACAATGAAGGTAAAAGTAACCGCTTCCATTTATTAGGTAACATGTTATTATCAATTTACCCCAAAAAGAAAAATATTTCATTTGGAATCAATTGATATAAGTATTGCAAATCCATGATGTCATGCAGTTGGCAGTCCTGCTGTTTGCTATGGCCAGGTGTGGTAGCTCCATAACCATTTGGAAGATGGCCAAGCTTGGTGAGTTTCTCTTGTCTCTATTTCAGCCAAAGAGGGAGAAAATTAAAATGTTACTTAAACGGATATATAACACTTGTTTAAGTGGTGAAAATGGAAACTTATGATACTTTATAAGATTGATTACACATTTTATTTAAAAAGTAAATGGATGAAAAAAAGATATAAAATATACTTATTTGGCTCATTAGCCAGTATGTGTAGGCAGTTGTCAACATTTTCTTTATAAAATAATGGGTTGTTAAAAGAAGAATTTTTTAATTTGTCATCATCGGATTTGTTTTGGCACGGAGTAGGTACAGTTTGGTTGCTTCTTCCTCTTGCCAACTAAAATATTTCTGAATTTAATGCATATGTTTTAAGCATTCGTACATTACTTTATTGTAAGACCACTTAGCATACATGCATACACACATATATATATATATATATATATATATCACTTAATGCCAAATCATCAGAGTTTTGGGTACAGCATAATTCCTAGACAAAGAATAAACAAAAGAGGTACCCTTTTGTTACGATTCTAAAAGAGTAAAATTAAATAAGAAAAAAAAAAATTTAGGTTATCCAACAACGACAGTACCTTTCACTGAATAAGTAAATGTATGGAAAAATATAATGTTTGATTACCTGTAATTATTTTCCTAATTAAAAGCACGTATCCATATGCACCCAAAATTAAATTCATCGGCAAACAACACTCAGCAGTAATATTCCAACATTTTCCTGCTTAAGCTAGCAGGACATAGTTTGGGGTTATTATTATTGTTGAATTTTCTGTATGATGTAGCCAGAGAGAGAAAAGGAAATGTTAAATTTTCTCTGAACATTCTGGTCACTTTTTGTTACTGACTCCTAGTTGTCGTCACTGGGTACAGGTTTTTTTGGAGTTTTCACGCTACCAAAAGTCTGCTCTTCGTATTCCCCACAGTTAACTGCATACGGTAATTTTACTGATTTTCATGTCCTCTTTTGCTGCTTCTTCTTCTTAATCTGTTGTCTGCTTCCTATCATTCATGCCATCATAGTATTTAAATGGACCGTTATGAAATTGAGAAACATTTCCGGTGTCGGTGCCTAAATTTTATAGGGTTTCCCTAATTAGTGTCCGTTTTATTTAATTAATTTTAAAATCTTTTGTGTGGTTCTACAACATTTAATGAGCCATATGATTTATGTATATATAAAAATTTCACGTTAATGGTTCGAGCATCCTATCCTATACACATGGTAAATATACAATGACAAAAGAAAAAATGTAAAATTTTCCATGATTTTATTAACGTCTCGCCTTGATGCAGTGGTTAATTATCAGAAAAATTGATGATTTCTAATATCGATTGCAATAAAATAGAAAAAAGAAAAAAACACCTAGAAAATGAGAAGTTTTTTTTCTTATTCTTAGTAAGGCTTAAATTCAATTTCCATAATAGCGGTGCATTATAGTGTTCATCCTCTTAAAGGCGTCGTTAACAAATCTAAATAAAGCGTATATAGTGGACAAAATTAACAATGTGGACCTGGGCCCGACCAACATCACCTAACGGTTCTTTAGGGTTTGTAATTTGGTGATAGGTTGGTGTGTCAGGGGGGGTGGGGTGGTGGGGCGCGCACTTTTGATGGGCCCATTTTGAAATGAGGATGAGTTTTTGGATCCAAAAAATGTTGCGTCATTATCAATCTATCGTTGTCACTTAACCTATTGCTTTGTAGAGCCTCATTGATGCCAATTCGACCGTTAATTTTAAAGTACCTTTTGAACCGAAGGTTGCTGGCAATTTGTGGCAACTCCAACTTTGCAATTCCTTAAGCGTTTTTTTTCGTCCGGTCTCGATCGATATGGGTTTCATGTAAACCGCCGGTTTTTATCTAAAAAGAATTGCTGAATATACTGTAGTAAACTCTTACCTTTTTGAATCGAGTCACAATTCAAATACAGATTGGATACCGAAATTATAATATCATTTGTAAAATTGAATTGATAAGAATATATTAATGGATGCTCTAGAATACTTATTAAAGGTTAAAAGAAAAAAAAAAAAAACTTTTCAGTTTTGATTTTTGAATATATTTCTTTTTATAATGTTTTTACCCAACATCAACAGTAAAACGATTTCTTTTCAAATCTGTAAATTAGCTCCTGAGTGGGCCATGCATCTTAATTGATATTATCCTGTCACTTAAAGGAGGGAATCCTAATTAATAATGTTTCCAATTAAAATATGGACGTTTGCTGTTAAACCGTGTGGAAGCAATCACGTGACTGTGTATCTTTTTTTCTTTTCATTCTGATGCAACCTAATAGTGGTCCAATTCCTGCTCCTCACAATTACTTTCTTCAGATTAATAGAAAAAAAAAAAAATATATATATCTGATTAGTTACAGCTAAAGTGAAGCCTATTAAAAAAGTCTCATATATATAGTATGCTTTATATAAGTGGGTTACTAATCATTCCACCCCTATCCTAAACGTAGATAGAATAAAACCAATAATATAACTTACATGAAAAAGCTTTAATTTAGATATTGAATTGATTCTATCTACACAGGTAATTTTTGGATTCGGCGATTTCGCGATGCTTGGGACTCATGCTCTCACAAGAAAGCAGTAGCGGCTATCATATTTACTCTCATATGGAATTTATGTTCAGTGGTTGCAAGAATATGGGCAGGTTGTGAAATAAACAAAGCCCTTCTTCTTCCTCCTCCTCCAGTTTTTAGGATTTTTAATTAGAAACGCGTTGAAGCTTACGTTATCTTCTTTTTGTGCAGTGTTTATGTTGTTTGTGGCATTTAGATATTATCAACGGTCCATAGCGAGTGATGAATGGGTTGAAAATGAGCAAACACCGGAAGACACGCGGGGACAACCTATTGGAGGGTCGAGAAGAGGACGTGGGCCCACAATTGTAGAAACATCATTAAAGGAAAAGAAAGCATCCTAGGAATAATATTACAGCAGCAAGATTGGCCCTTTTTTAACCATAAATATATAAATAGTTGTGTTTGTGCACATGATGTGCCATATATCGCGATGATTAAGGAGTCTTATTTTTTCTTACCTTAGTATGTTTGACTCTTACTTTGTACAGCTCAAAAGAGAACCCTCAAAAAAGTTAAGGAAACCTATTAGAATAATGAATTATCAGTATTAAACTATTTTATTATTTAAGTTATATATCTTTTTAACATTTTCATTTAAACCATATTCCATTCTCTTCTTTGTGAAAACCGCATATACTTATTAAAGGAATAAGCTTGATGATGTGCCCTAGATCTGGCGAGATAATAAAGATTAAAAATATAAATGGATGCAAATATGTAATTCCATTATCAAGCACATACAAATTATTAATAAGAGTAAGTTAGAGTGCTATTAGAGCTAGGGAAACACCAAAAAGACAAAAGAAAAATCTGAAAATATACACAATAACATTATTTTCCTCAATCCTAGATTTTAAGCAATTATAGGTCTTAGATGACAATATGTCTATGTTCTTGATAACTTTTGTAGTCCTTGCATCATGAATAATTTCGGTTTCACCATCACTCTTAAGCTTGGGTTCCAAATAAAAATGGTACAAAAGCCAAACTAAGATGCACTTCCCCAAAGCAAAAACCATCAAAAGTCAATAAGACTTCGCACAACTGCTCTCTGTAAGATGGTCATGGTTAGCAACAGGAGATAGGCCCATTTCGATCTTCAATCTTTGAGAATTCCTAGAGTTAAAGAATCTACCATTGGACACTAAACCAAAAAGAATATGCATACACCAACACAAGGTGCAAGGGAAAGAAAAAAAAAAAAAAAGGACAAAATCAAAGGTGCTTTAAACGGAGCATGCCATGACTTACGGTAGGTGTGTTAAGTGAAAAAAAAAAAAAAACATCTTTCAACTTTGATTTTTTCAATACTTATTACAATCAAAGCCTTAAAATTATTAAACATTGTCATAGTAATTTTAAAGAGTCAAGGTTATTAGTGGCTTTTAGTGGTAGTTAATGGTGAGAGACAAATGTTGCATTTAATAGTAGAAACAGTTCGCTATTGAGAAAAAAAAATCAATAAAAGCGATAAAATAATATCTCCTTTTATAAAGAAAAAATTATTATTTTTTATTTCTTATAATATTTTATGTGGATACGATCTACCATTCTTGCCTTTCATCATTATTTATCCTTACAATCACTGGTTACTCCAACTTCTTAAGTTTATCATGACGATATTAAACAATAACAAACCTTTATTGTAATAAATGTTTTAAGAGGTCTGTCTTTTACAAAACAAAGTCACCTTTAGATGGAATTGATTGTCCAAGTAACAAAGCTTCTACCGTAAGAAACTGGATCCTATGCTTCATGAATAGACCTTCCATCCCTTGCATCTTACTTTCTCTCTTCATCTCTTGCTTCTTAATTCTATTACTTGGTGGGCTTTGACTATGGCAAGTAAAAGGGCTTTATGCGCATAGACCTATGCTTAGACCACTCAAACATAAGCATTCCTTAAACCTAAGTACATCGGGATCGCTTAAGTAAATAAGTTGGTTAGATTGATCCAAATTGCTTCTTCCTTTTGTTTGGTTAGATGCCATTTTTTTAAAGATTAATTCGTAATTAAATTTTTCTTCACTTTTTTAGCAAATGTTATACTTTCTTTTACCTTTTTCTTAAATAACTTTTTCTACTAGGATTTTGAAACGATACATTTGTTTATGCAACAACATATATACATAATATAAAAATAAGAATAATATTTCATTTTTACATGTATTTTTGATACAATTACAAAGCAAAGTTATCATAACCAATTAATAGAAACCTACTATAGTCTGACATTAATCCTCCACCTTTAAATCTATTGGTTCTTGGCATGGTGATTTTGAGCTCCTCAACTCGGAGGTAAGATGCCAAAACTTAGGGATCCTTGTCTTCTATGGCTAGAATCACTCTAATCATTCCACTCCTTTAAATATATAGGTATTATGACGGCCTTTGGTATATAGTGGATGTTAGAAAATTTTATTAGACAAGGGGGATTAAAGACATTAGGAGGCACATGAAGAATGCTTTCCTTAAGATTCTTATGTATCTTACACTAAGTTTACTAAGGATAAGTGTAAACTCTTTGAAGATACAATCAAGTGAGAATCAAGAACAAGGTCGCAATCCTTGTTCTTGATGACCACACAACTTTAAAGAACTTTGGAAGAAGGTTGGTGATTATTTGGTGAAGTATTTTTTATGGTGAAATTTGAAAAATAATGAAAATTTCGTGCAAAAATGTCTATAAAATATCAATATATACTTGACATTTAATCATCTAATTCCAGTCATTACAACACTTCCTAAGGATACATCTATTAAGATTACTTAGTTTTTAATCATTTGATTATGTTTAGATAAGTTAAAAACAGATCTTAATTGTCCATTACAAAGCAATATAACTTTTGGAAGATGATACATTGCACTTATTAAATAAAAACACAATAACTACCAAGAGTTGCACTAGTTTAGTTGATAGAAATAAGTGATACGGTTGTCTACTGGTTTTGTCACTTATTGGACATGGGTTGCATGGATATGATCAAGTGACATAATCGTGTCTTAGTCGTGTCACTTTTTGTTCATGCACTTCACGAATATGATCAAATGATGTAGTTGTCTCATTGGTTGTGTAACTTTTTGCTTACTCCTATTCCTACATATCATGAAACCTAACTTAAATATGACCATGTAATGATCTCATTCATCAGTTTTGTCCATATGTAATTATTTCTTCACATCTAAATGACACAAAAACCATTACTTTAACATCTTATGTAATTGAAAATCTATATAATTTTTCCTCACTAGATTACATATTATGTAATTTTTCTTCCAAATTATGAAAACACATAAGGAATGGTATCTAAGGATTTGAACCAATCCATAGTGCAAATCTCTTAAAGTTATAATAGGGTATTAAGTAGCTCATTCACTTGAGCCTATACAATTTGTGTTACAATTAGAGAAACCACATACATTTCTATTGTTATTATAGACCAAGTAAATTTCTAACAACACTATTACGGCTTTGCACTCATCTTAGCTCGTTGAATGTTTACAAGAGACATATACATCAATTCTTGCTTTAAAGCAATACCACTTCAATATTCAACTACGTGGCGTATATTCGAAACCAATTCAAATTTCCAACACATAGTTGATCTATTAAGAGATATTCCAACATCTCAACCTCTAAATTATTTAAGTATAGACTCACAATTCATTTTAACTTGTTATTACACCTTCAACTTCTACAATGGTGGTCCACTAAGAAGAAGTAGGGTTCCCACTATAATAAACTAATTGGGATTTAGATATATTTTAGTAGACATCTCTGTAACTTGCTTTGTTGACCATGATTTTGTTAATGGATTCGCCAAATTACACTTGGTCTTAATATAGGTTATTATTATTATCCCATTCTCCATTAATTCTCTAACAAACTCATGTCTTAGCCTAACATGTTTAGACTTTCCATTATTAATTTTATTATAGGAGTGTGATATGACTGATTGATCATCACAAAAGATCAAAATGGTTAACATTGGTTATTGCCACAACTCTATTTCTAATAACAAGTTCCTAAGTTATTTTGCTTCTTTTCGAGTTGAAGTTAAAGCTATTAACTCAACCTTTATAGTAGAGTGTGTAATGTGAGTTTGTTTCTTAGATCTCTAATTGATTGTACCCCTACTAAGGGTGAATGTCCAACTTAAAGTTGATATATGATCACCAACAATAGTGATCTAACTTGCATAAGAGAAACCTTCTAGTACAATAGGAAATTCACCATAGTGTAGACACATTTTCTTAGTTTGCAACAAATACCTAAATACTTTAGTTGTTGCTTTCCAATGATCTATATTATGCTTATTAGTATATCTAGATAATTTGCACACAGTAAAGACGATATCAGGTCTAGCACAATGAGATGCAGACATCAAACTTCCTAATGCACTTACATACTCTAGTTGAGATAGTACCCTTTCATTATTCTTAACTAACTTCACATGTAGATCATATAGAGTGCTGCATTTCTTAAATCCTAAATGTCTAAACTTTTCCAAAATTTTCTCAACATAATGAGGTTAACTTAAGGCTATTCCTCCATTATGTCTAACTGCCTCAATACCTAATATCATATCTACCTCACCTAGATCTTTTATTTTAAATTTAGATAGATATCATTCAGTTTCCTTAACACCATCTAAATTTGTTCCAAATATGAGAAAATCATCTATATAGAGACAAACAATTACTCTATATTTGTTAGTGAACTCAGAATATAGGCACTTATTAGCATTGTTATGTTTGAAACGATTGATCAATATCATCTTATCAAAATTTTTATGCCATTGCTTTGGAGTTTATTTTAATTTGTACAAGGTTTAATCAACTTACAAACTTTGTTCTCATTACCGAGTAGAACAAATCCTTATGATTGTTCCATATAGACTTCCTTATCAAGATCTCCATTTAAAAAATGTCATTTTAGCATCCATTTGATGTATATGAAGCTTATAAATAGATGCCAACACTAAAGAGCCTAGATTGAGGTCATTTTAACAATAGGTGAATATGTGTCAAACTAATCGATACCTTCACATTGCCTATACCCTTTTGCAACTGATCTAGCTTTAAAAGTTTGTATAGACCTATTTGTATTGTATTTCCTATTAACACCTACTTATACCAATTGCTTTTGACCCTGGATGTAAGTTAATTAAAATCCAAGTATTATTTGATAATATAGATTCCATTTCATCATTAATTACCTCTTTCCAAAAAGCTACATCTTTAGATGCCATAGCTTCATTGTAAGTCATAGGATCATTATATACATGCAAAACCATAGGTATCTTATTGATTACCAACTCTCTATTTCCTTCTATTGAAAAGATTAAAGGATGAGAAAAAATAAAATCTAGTTCAAGATCCTTTTCTTTCCTAACTCTTTGACTTCTTATAGGTTTCTCATCCAAAGTATTACTTAGAAGATTTTATGAACCATCACTCTTCATTTCATTGGTAGGCATATTTCTATAATACTACTATGTTGAATTTTATTTTCAATAAATTCAACATCTCTCATTTCTATAATCACATTAGATCTTAAATTTAATATGCGATAGGCCTTTAAGTTTTGAGCACATCCAACAAATATGCCGTTAAGTCCTCTAGGTTCATTAACTATAATAGACTATACACCTCCACATTTAGATAGTTTAGATTTGGTTTCCTTTTTTTCCAAATTTAATATGGAGAGAAAGTTAGTTTCTTTCTTTTATTTCTTTGGAAGCCTACACTCATGTGCATAATGATCCTTCTTATTACAATTATAGCACTTTTTGGGATTTCTTATTGGCAAAACAATGATTGGATCCTTCCTTTTACACTTTTTTTTTTTACCAACATATCAACATGGTTAACAGAACTTACAGTGACTACTAAATTGCATTTCCTAAACTCTTCTTCAATATGATGTTTAACAATTTTTGAACTATAAAATCTCTTACGATATGCAAAAGTTCCCTATGCTAGTAATTCCAAGTGGATGATAATTTGGCAAATGTTGCTCTTATTTAATGGAACTCCAAAATTGTTATCAATAGGTCACAAAGGTAGTTCGCTAATATTCTTAATTCATGCACTAGTTCCATGATTGGACTATCACCAACTATCTTGAATTCAAAATACTTAATCATTAAAACCTAATTTGTTCCTTTAATGTTCAGTGTTGTGCTTCTCTTTAAGTGCTTTATAGATTTCCAAAGTTGATTTGATAGACATATATAGATTATATAAACTATTCAAAAGAGTATATGTCTATGACATGTAAATTCATCTTCTTGTCACTTTTTCTTTAATGCATTAATTCTTGACTTCTCTTTAGATTTTCTCCTCCTTTGCATCTTCAATTTGTGGTGTATTCGAGTCGAGCACATAGGTTATGTTGAGGACAATCAAAAGAAACATTATTTTATCTTTTCCTTCTATTGAAGTTGGTTACACTGAATCTATTTAGTTTGATAAACTCTTGATGCATGACTCTTAAAATTGCATTCATCTCACTTGCCATTCATAAGACTCTTAAAATTGTTAGACTATTTTCCTTGATATGGGGAATTGAGGACATCGAAGACATGTAGAGAATGTTGTCCTTCAAAATCTTACACGTCCTACAATAATTTTGCTAATGATAAGTATAAATTCTCTCATGATACAACCAAGTGAGAATCAAGAATAAGTTAGTAATCCTTATTCTTGATGATTGCACAAGTTTAAAGAACTTTGTAAGAAGATTTGCTTTTATTTGATAAAGTGCTTTTCATGGTAAATTTTGAAAAATAATGAAAAATTCATGCAAAAATATATGTGAAATATCAATATATACTTAGACATCTATTCTTCTAATTCCAATCATTACAACTCTTCCTAAGGACACATCTATTGAGATTACTTAGTTTGTAATCATTAGATTATGTTTATATCAATTAAAAACTAATGTTAACTGTTGATTATGAAGCAATGTAACTTTTGAAAGATAATACATTACACTTATTAAACAAAAATGCAATAAATGTGAAGAGTTGCATCAATTGAATGGATATAAACAAGTGACATGATCATGTCTACTGATGGTGTCACTTATTAGACATGGATTGCACAAACATGATCAAGTACACTTTCTATTCATGCACTTTACTGACATGACAAATTGGTGTGGTCATGTTATTGGTTGTATAACTTTTTGCTTACTTTATTATTACATATCATGAAACCCAACTTAAATATAACCATGTTATGATCTTGCACATCATTTTTGTCCATATATAAATATTTCTCCACATTTAAATGGCATAAGAAGAAAAACCTTCACCTTAACATCTTACATAATCGAAAATCTATATAATAGTTCATACTAAAGGGGACCGAGAACTCATCCTCCTTAGCTAAAAGCTGATTTACGTGAGATGTCAAAGCTAGATGTACCAAAATATATCATGCCATTAGATAAAGTATCGAGGAAGGTGATAGCTTTACCTAATCATCAAGAAAATACATTAAAGCTTACTCTTCTTCCTTTTCTATTACATAAACCTAGCAACAAGCATTACACATAATGGGTTTAAAGTATCACTAATACCATATTTTGGCCTTTTTACATAATCTATCTACTTCTTTGTGAAGACGAGGTAAATATATATAAGTACAAACATGACATGTGAATGCTAAATCATCGTGCCTGGGATAGAGGCTACAAACTTGCATTATATGGCTACAACAAGTCATTGAGCAAACTCAATGAATCTTAATTGTATACATGAGCATATTTTGTAGCTATTAGTATCCTAATATTTTCATAGAAGTCATTGAGGAGGGTATCAACATAAAACTTGAATAGAACTCAAAAGAAAAGCTTAGTGACCCGATATAAATTATTGTATGAGCTTAAGGTTGATGTGTCAACCTTTTTGTTGATCCAGAGGATATTGGAGTTGAGGGAACAAAGTGTTGAACTACCTACTGAGGTGTAGAGACTCGTTGGTGAGTTTGTGGACTTGTTCTTAAACAAGCTACCTAAGGGACTACCATTAACTCTCAAAAAGTTGAGGAAATTTATTAGATCAATCATTAATATTAAACTATTTTATTATTTGAGTTACTCATCTTTTAGCTTTTTTTATTTAAGTGTATGCTTTTTCCTTATTTGTAGCCACGAGGACGGATTAAGGGAGTGAACTTGGTGATGTACCTTAGAACTAGGAAGATCGAGCCAAATAGAGATCGAAAATCTATATGGATGCAAATATGCAACTCCATTATCAAGCACATGCAAATTACTAGTAAGAGTGAGTTAAAGTACTATTAGAGCTAGGAAAACACTAAAATCACAAAGGAAAAATAAAAAAAATACAAAAAAAAATTGTTTTCTTCAATCTTAGATCATGAGCAATCCTAGATCTTGTACAACTACATTTCCCTATTCTTGACAACTTTTGTAGTCCTTGCATCAGCCATCATCTCCAAATTTGATTGATGATGATGCCATGGTCTCTACATTATGACTAATTTCGGCTTCACTACCATTACTCTTAAACTTAGCTTCAAAGTAAAAATGCTAAAAAAACCCAAACTAAGATGCACTTCTATAATGTAAAACCAATCGAAAGCCATTAAAACTCATTACACTGCTCTTTGTAAGATGGTTGTAGTTAACAAGAAGAGACGTGCTTCCATTTTCAATCATTAGTGATTGAAAATTCTTGAAGTTAAAGTATCTACCACTAGACAATAAACCAAAAAGGATATGCATACACCAACATGAGGTACTAAGGAAAAGAAAAGCCAAAGCAAAGGTGCTTCAAATGAAAGATACCATGACTTAGGATAGGTGTATCTAGCTAAAAATATCTTCAAAATAGATTTTTTCCATTATTTGTAATAATCAAAACTTTATAGTTATTAAATATTATTGCGGTAATCTTAAGAAGTTATGGTTATTAGTGGCAGTTAATAGTAGGAGGTAAATGTTGCATCTAATGCACAAAGGAAATGATTCATTGTCATGGAAAAAAAAAATCATTGAAAAATTGATAAAATAATATCCATATTATAAAAAGAAATTGATAACTCTGATTTTAAACATATTTCATATGGTGATTTTATAGTATTTCCCTTACATTTTTGGGTTTTTTTTTTTTTTAAGAAATTGATACTTAATTGAGTAAAATTTTGATTTCAAGGTTTGAATACATTTTAGGATAAAAAACGAAGAAAAGGAACTAAGTTTCACTCAATTTGGAGTTCTAATGAAGAAGTTATGAAGTTTTGAAGTTATACAGTCTATGACATGGCCATGTCCTCAGGCTGTGTCCATCTAGAAAAATTTGCTAAGGTCAGAAAGTTACACAACCTGGGGATACGGCCATGTCCCAGGCCGTGTCTGGTGACGAAAACAGAATCCTTATAATACATATATAAAAAGACATATGAGGGTTTGAAGATAAGGAAAGACATTAGAGAAGACGGAAGAGACACGAGAGAAGAGAAAAGACTTGAGGAGAAGGAGAAGAAAAAGGAAAGCAACATCAACTTCAAGATTAGAGAGATTGTTCATCAATCAAAGGGGTTTTTCATGTTTTATTCTATGTTTTTTATGGAACTCATTTTTAGATTCATTATGATAGCTTAGAATTCACGTATTTAGGATTATGGAACCTAGGGTTTCATGTGACTCTTAGGTTGAATTATAATTTTCAATAAAGTTTCTATCTTTTCTTGATTCAATTATATTGTTTAATTGTTGATTGATAATTCTAGAGTATCAATATATGATATTATGCATGATGATTGAGAAATTGCATGTATAATTAGATCTAGGGATAATTGGAGAGAATTACGTGTACACTTATAGATAAGATACATGTTTCTTCCGGAAAGTTGATTGTTTGTGTGGGAATTCATTATACATTAATGTAATTCTAAGTTATATTACTAAGTGAAGAGATTCCGGTAAATAATTTAGGATTAGGGTTAATATGCTTGAGAAAGGTATTAACTTTAATTGTGAATCCCTCTGGTCAAGAATAATAGAAATTGAATTGAATATATTTTAAGTGGTCACATGTTAAACACTAAGGGAAATAATTCCTAAATACGTTATTATATACTTGAAGTCATTCTTAGTTTTATTGCTTTCTAAATTACTTAATCAAGTCTCATAATTAGTTTAGTTTATTAATTTCAGTATTTTTAATTCATTCAACTCATCACAATTTTCCGGTTAGATAATAGAGCTAAGGTTAATATCAGTACTCGAAGTCTCTGAAGGATCGACTCGGACTCACATCCGTTATATTAAAATTGATAGGTACACTTGCCTGATATCAAGTTTTTGGCGTTGTTGTTAGGGATTTTCGATATTAAGAACGCTAGTTGCTTTATTACTTTAACCATTTTTTTTTCTTTTTCCCTTTTTTTTTTATTGTTTACTTTTATTACCTAGAGCTGCAATTGATTTTATATTTCTTGCCCTTATAGTGTATGACCCGAAGCAACTTGGAAGATTTGGTAGAACTTGATCCTGAAATTAAGAGAACTGCCCTTCAAAATTTGAGATCGTAACCTAGACAAATTGTGGCGACCATAGATGACGAGTCAATCGTTGAAATTAAGGAAGAAGGTGAAGAGGCCAACACTCAATTTATCGAGCAAGAAGATCCACCACACATGGCTAATAATGAGAATGAAGCAAATCGGACCATGTCCAACTATTCAAGGCCTGTACTTATTGGAGCTGACTCTAGTATAGCAAGGCCAACCGTCGCAGCTAATAATTTCCAAATTGCGCCTAACATCATACAAATGGTGTAACAATATGTTTAGTTTGATGGTCTCCAAGATGAAGATCCTAATGCCCACATCTCTGGCTTTCTAGAGATTTATGATACATTTAAAATCAACGGAGCCACGGATGATGCCATCTGACTGTGGCTATTTCCTTTCTCCTTGAGGGGTAGAGCAAAACAGTGGTTGAACTCCTTACCACGAAATTCAATCTCAACTTGGAATGAATTGGTAGAGAAATTTTTGGAGAAGTATTTCCCACCTGCGAAAACTGCTAAACTTCGGAATGATATTTCTTGTTTTGCCCAATTGGAAGCGGAGACTCTATATGACACTTAGGAGCGGTTCAAGGACTTGCTCAGGAGGTGCCCATATCATGGCCTCCCACTATGGATGCAGATTTAGACCTTTTATAATGGTCTCAATTTATCTACGAGACAGATAATTGATGCATCCGCAGGAGGTACTTTGAACACAAAGACACCTGAGCAAGCACAAAATCTAATTGAAGGAATAGCGGTGAACAATTATTAGTGGGAAAACACTAGAGCCAAACAAAAGGTTATGGGAATTTATGATGTGGACTTGACCACTGCTCTGGTAGCCAAGGTGGACCTATTGAGTAAGAAGATTGATGCACTCTTTGTTGGCCCTCAACAAGTGCAATCGGATGTAAGTGACTTTGGTATGCAGGGGTATGGAGCACAAGAACAACTAAAACAGGTAGATTATCTAGGAAATCCACCCATGCAACAAAATAACCCCTTCAGCAACACTTATAATCTTGGATGGAGGAATCACCCCAATTTCTCATGGGGAAATCAAAACCAAGGCCAGTAGAAGACCAACTTTAGCCCACCTAGATTTCAAAGACTATTCCTACCTCCTCTTCCTCAACAAAAGAAGTTTAGTGTGGAAGAACTTCTCACAAAATATATTCAAGGTAATGAGGCTCACTTATCCAACATTGAATCATAGTTGAGGAATCAAGAGGCATCCAATCGTAACCTTGAGAACCAAATTGGTCAACTTGCGAAGCTAATCTTTGAAAGACTACAAGGAACACTCCTAGGGGATACTAAGGTCAATCCTAGGGAACATGTTAATGCTGTGACCTTAAGAAGTGATAGAAAATTGCAAGCGAAGAAGAAGGATGGTGGGGAAGTAGTTGAGAAAGAAGTGGAAGTCAATTGTAAGAAAGATGCAAAACCACTAAAATCAAAAGAAAGTATGGAACCACCGAAAGTGGAGGAGAACAAGCCTCCCATCCCTTACCCGCAACGCCTTAAGCAAAGTTACACTGATCCGAATAAGGAATTTGGTAAATTGCTTGATATTTTCAAACAATTACACATTAACTTACCACTTGTTGATGTTATCTTGTAGATGCCAAAGTATGCGAAATTTCTAAAGGATCTTCTATTGAACAAGAGAAAGTTAGAGGAGCTTACAACCGTCACATTGAGTGAGGAATGCTCGACACTTCTCCAGAAAAAGCTACCACAAAAATTAAACGATCCAAGAAGTTTCACTATTCCTTATATGCTTGGCAATTTGTTAGTAGATAATGCTTTGGCAGACTTAGGAGCCAGTATAAATTTGATGCTGTATAAATTATTTAAAAAGCTAGGGTTAGGAGAACCTAAACTAACGTGCATGAGTCTTCAATTAGCTGATAGATCTATCATATACCGTAGAGGTATCATAGAGGATGTTTTAGTGCAAGTAGACAAATTCATCTTTCTCATGGATTTTGTTATACTTGATATAGATAAAGATATTGAGGTGCCAATCATTTTAGGTCGACCCTTTCTAGCCACTGCTAGGGCTGTTTTTTATGTTAGTGAGCATAAGCTAATATTACGGGTTGGAAATGATGAAATAGTTTTTAAAACTTCAGAGGCAACAAACAAATTTCTTGACCCAGAAGACACATGTCGCAATGTTAATGCCACTAATGTTGTTATATTTACATGTGTGCAGGAAATGCTTGCCAAGGATTCCTCAAGGTATTGCTTGCAAAAGGGAGATGAAAATCTGGTGACCAACCCTAATTGTGCAGAAGTGGTAGCTCAAATAGAAGTTCATGAATCTATTGTGGATAAGAAGGGGGTTGATCCACTCCACAAGCCAAAAGATCTTAAATTAAGATCCTTCAAAGAGAAGTCACCATCTTTGGAACCAAAACTATCAAGAAACCATTTGGAACATATCCTTATGGTGAAAAGTTCAAAACTTCCAATGACAACCGCATCTAAGGTAAAAGTGGACAAGATGAAAAAGTTTAGGCTACATGAATTTGATAAGTGGCATGATAAGGAGAGAAACTATGGAAGTTATGTACCAATGAAATGGAATTGGCAAGGTCGATGGCCTAAGGGTAAATTTACGCTCGTATGGAGAGTTCGAAAGTGAGATACATGAGGAGTCTTATCTTCACCTGGATGAAGAATCGTGAATGAGAAGACGTATTCCGTCGAGCTATTGACGTTAACTATAGCACTTCTTGGGAGGCAACCCATGTCTAACTTTGCTTACACTTTAGTTCTTTAAGTTTAATTCATTTTATTTTCCTTTTATCTAACTTTGCTTTGCTTTGCTTCTTTTATTTGTTTCAATTTTAGTCATAGGCTTTTCCCTTTTAGTTTCATTTTATTCTTCTCTTTAGTTTTGTTTTTCTTATTTTTCTAGTTTAATTACTTTTATTTCTTTAAGTTTCCCTTATTTTAAAATTAAATTTATGAATTTAGGCTTTAAAAAAAAAAAAAACAGAAAGTTACACGGGCATGGGACACGGTCGTATCCCAGCCCGTATCCATCCAGGCCCTTTAATCTGCCCCACCTACAAAAAGTTACACGGGCATGGGACACGGTCGTGTCTCAGCTCGTATCCGCCCAGATTTTACTCCGTAGGTACAGAAAGTTACACGGGCGAGGGACACGGTCGTATCCCAGTCGGTGTGCGCCCAGTATTACCGACTGCCTACAGAAAGTTACATGAGCGTAGGATACGGTCGTGTCCCAGCCCGTGTCCATCCAGTTTTAACATGTGCTTACAGAAAGTTACGCGGGAGTAGGACATGGTTGTATCCCAGCCCGTGTGCGTCTATAATCCATGCACAAACACAGAATGCTATACGGGCATGGGACACAGTCATGTCCCAGCCCGTGTCTGCCCAGGTAAGCCACTACCATCAGGAAGTTACACGGGCGTGGGACACGGTTGTGTCCCAGCCCGTATCTGCCCAGCCCCACACGATTCTGCATACGTACTACACAATATTTTCCAAACACGCACACTCTCTCTCAAACACTTACAAACATCTACACAACTTCATTTCACATTTCTTCTTCTCTCCATCTTCTCCTCACGTTCCCGATCTAAGTAAGTTCTTTTAATTTTTTTCTTCTGTCCTCTCTTGTTTATGTTGTATTTTCCTCATTGTTTAGGCATGTTTAGCTACCCGACGTTTAGGACTTTTGGGAGTTGATACATGCATTTTGTCTGAGAGTTTACTTCATTTTTATTCTTTCATGGTAAGGAAGAGGCGGTTGGAGGTAATGAAGAGGATGTTGAGGGTAATGACAACGATGATGATGCTTCCTCGTTATGAACTTCTTCACCTTATTTTTGACTGGCAGGGAAGTATTAGTTTCTTTTTCAATACATGTATTTCCTTTTTCCCTATGATGGTTTTTATTGTTTCATATCTTGATGTTGTGCTTTCTTAGTCATACATTGGGGACAATGTACATTATTAAGTGTGGGGAAGGGATATATATGAATTTGTTACTATTTAGGAGATCAATTATTCACATTTGACCCAATTAATTTTTAAGTTAACTTGCAATAGGTGATTAACAAGTATTGAGCTAAATCAACTGTGTCATCTTGATCATTATTAATCTTATTATACTTTACTAGAATTGATTAGTCAAATCTGTGGAGGGCAAAGTTACGAGTTATTTAGTTTAGGACTTTAAGACTTGAGATTGGAGCAACATCACTAGTTGAGAGTTAGTCATGGTTATTTTTAAATTTACTTTTATGTATACCTCTCTCTTAGAAATTTTTAAGAGTCCTATAATTTTTAGCAAACAAACAAATGAAATTCTTCTTTTGAGAAACCCCTGAAAAATCACAATGATTGGAGGTCAAAAGTAGTAACAAGTGTATGAATAGAAAAAATTGATAAGGATTCGTTTTGGTCGGTCAGAAGAGCGAGATTGAGTCCCAATGCCAATTCTAATGAAAAATTGATATGGATCGGCCTTGGTCCGTTAGAAGAGCAAGGTTTTTCCCGCTATCAATATAAGAAATAAGTTGGTATGGATCGGTCTTGGTCCGTCAGAAGAGTGAGATTCTTTCTCTCTACCAACACAATTGTGCATTAAATAAGGTATATTTAAAAAGACCTCCCAACAAAAGCATGAACTAGGGGGATGATCAAAGGATGAGTGGATGTAAAATGTGTTTGTTTTAGATTATGGTGTTTGGTGAGATGAAAGAGAGAATTGTATTCACTTTAGTTAAGTAGACAAAATTTTTATGACTCTTTTTCTGTTGGTGAGATGTTAAATCCAATTTTTAGTTTAAGAATCCTTGGTTAAATGACTCGGGTAAACTTTGATTTTCATAAATTAACTAGTGAACTCTAGTATTAAGTATTGTTGGAGCATTCGAATATGGTCAGATGGAATTGGTTGACTTTATTATTAAAAGTTAGTTGAGAATGATTTTCTTATTTCTTTTCTACGGGTCAAGTGTATTCGTTCACCGATTTCCTAAAATAGTTGTTTAGTGTTTCTTGTCCTGAAAGTTTGGTTTTGATTTATTTACTTGAGGACAAGCAAATGCTTAAGTGTGGGGAAATTTGATAACTCTGATTTTAAACATATTTCATATGGTGATTTTACAGTATTTCCCTTACATTTTTGGTTTTTTTTTTTAAAGAAATTGATACTTAATTGAGTAAAATTTTGATTTCAAGGTCTGAACACATTCTAGGATCAAAAACGAAGAAAAGGAATCAAGTTTCACTCAATTCGGAGTTCTAATGAAGAAGTTTTGAAGTTTTGAAGTTACACAGTTTGGGACATAGCCATGTCCCCAGGCTGTGTCCATCTAGAAAAATTTTCTAAGGTCAGAAAGTTACACGACCTGGGGACACGGCCATGTCTCAGGGCGTGTCTGGTGACGAAAACAGAATCCTTATAATACATATATAAAATGACATATGAGGGTTTGAAGATAAGGAGAGACATTAAAGAAGACGAAAGAGACACGAGAGAAGAGAAGAGACTTGATGAGAAGGAGAAGAAAAAGGAAAGCAACATCAACTTCAAGATTGGAGAGATTGTTCATCAATCAAAGGGGTTTTTCATGTTTTATTCTGTGTTTTTGATGGAACTCATTTTTAGATTCATTATGATAGTTTAGAATTCATGTATTTAGGATTATTGAACCTAAGGTTTCATGTGACTCTTAGGTCGAATTATAATTTTCAATAAAATTTCTATCTTTTCTTGATTCAATTATGTTGTTTAATTGTTGATTGATAATTCTAGAGTATCAATATATGATATTATGCATGATGATTGAGAAATTGCATGTGTAATTAGATCTAGGCATAATTGGAGAGAATTACGTGTATACTTAGAGATAAGATACATGTTTCTTTCGGAAAGTTGATTGTTTGTGTGGGAATTCATTATACATTAATGCAATTCTAAGTTATATTACTAAGTGAAGAGATTCCGGTAAATAATTTAGGATTAGGGTTAATATGCTTGAGAAAGGTATTAACTTTAATTGTGAATCCCTCTAGTCAAGAATAATAGAAATTGAATTGAATATATTTTAAGTGGTTACATGTTAAACACTAGGGGAAATAATTCCTAAATACGTTATTACATACTTGAAGTCGTTCTTAGTTTTATTGCTTTCTAAATTGCTTAATCAAGTCTCATAATTAGTTTAGTTTGTTAATTTCAGTATTTTTAATTCATTCAACTCATCACAATTTTCTGGTTAGATAATAGAGCTAAAGTTAATATTAGTACTCAAAGTCTCTGAGGGATCGACTCGGACTCAAATCCGTTATATTAAAATTGATAGGTGCACTTGTCTGATATAAAAAATCATTATGCTATTTTTTTCATTAGTATTTTTTGTGATATGATCCACCGCTCCTAGTAGCCAACCATTATGTTGTGTTCCATCAGTATTTATTCTTATAGATGATTATTTACTCCAACTTATTAAATCTATCACAAAACTAGTTGGCAATAACAAACCTTTTATTGTAATAAATGATGAAAGAAGATACCTTTAGAGATATAATTGATAGTCCAATTAATGAAACTCTTACTCGAGGAAAACCATGGCTTATGATTTATGAATAGGCCTTCAATCCTAAGCACCTTATTTCTCTCTTCATCTCTTGCTTTTTAATTCTCTTAATTAGCTAGCTTTCAATTACAGCAAGTAAAAGGGCTTTATGCCCAAGCTTTGGCATACGTAGGCATATGCTTAGACCGTTTAAGCATAAGCACTTCTCAAGCCTAAGCACATTGGAATTACTTAAGTAAACAGGCCAACTAAATTGTCTTGCATCTGCTTTTTTCTTTTTATGTTGGTGGCATGTTGGTCTTAATTTTTTGAAATTAATTTGTTGTCCCTAAGGATTAGGAGATGCAATAAAAAGAATTGAAATAACAATTCAATTAGCTGATGGTCATTTAGGAAACCTATAGGTATGATTGAGAATATGTTTTTAAAAGTAGACAAATTTATATTGCCGAAAAATTTTGTAGTCTTGAATATAAAAAGAAAATAAAAAAATTCCTATCATCCTAGGGCATTTATTCTTAGCTACTATTGGAAGTATAATTGATATGAAAAATAGTAAAATGGTACCGAGGGTTGGAAATAATGAGCTTAATGTAATAATTACAAAAAAATGGAAAAAGAAGAACTCTTAAGCCACTAAATCAAT
The DNA here is from genome assembly GCA_024138015.1 of Lumnitzera littorea. Lineage (NCBI taxonomy): Eukaryota > Viridiplantae > Streptophyta > Magnoliopsida > Myrtales > Combretaceae > Lumnitzera > Lumnitzera littorea. The sequence continues at coordinate 43,906,298 of JAMXBB010000007.1, read as the reverse complement.
TATGATACGAGACACTACATCCAAAATGGTAGTTGACTTAGATGATGAATGGGAAGTTGCAAGAGAAATTTTTAACAAAGTGCCTCAAGGATTTGAATCACCTTAGGAAAGGAGTAGAAAGTGTCGATCCAACAACAATAGACAAAAGTGCTTATTGAGAGATAACCTAATTTTTATTTCCCATATCCTTTGTTTTATTTTATTTTGTTTTAATTTTATCTAGTTGCTCCACTTGCACTTATTTTTATTTAGCAACGTACAGAAAATTTTTGAAACTTTTAATTATTTTGTTCCTTCAAAATTTGTGTGATGTTTTATAGTTGACATTGTAGAAATTAAGTGAGAATTTTTGGCTAAGAAAAAGTCAAGAAAGTAAAGATTAATAAACGGTCCGAGTGGATCAAGGGTGAAAAGTATGTTCATAATCTAAGGCATAATCCCCTTGTATCATAGGAAAGGAATTTGAAAGCAACTAAAAGTCCAAGAGAACCACAAGTAAGAGCTATGCCAATATTATTGGGCATGATCCTCTCGAGCCCGCCCAAAAAATAAAAAAATAAAAAAAAATAAAACTTCCTTTCTTTGCCTTGTGCTTTCTATTTAATCTCTTTCATTCATCCATATTTTAGTTATATGTGAATGTATTCTTTGATTGGTTTGTTAATTTCATGCATAAAAACAAGTGGTTGGTTATTTTTCTTAAGACATGGAATATTTAACTTATAAACTCAACATGGCATTCCTATCTTTTGTATTCATAGTCTTGAAAATTTTTATAAATTTTCGCACTCTTTGGAGTATTTCTTCATGACAAAAAAAAAAGTGCCTTTTTGTAACTTAATGAAGTTGAGAATTTGATTTGTTAGATCGGTTAAATTGGTGCAATTTACTATTTAGGAATTAAACCTGACTTGAACCATGTTGTTTTAACTCTAAGACTATTGTTGATACCCAATTCTTGCTTAGACTAAGGCCTAACATGTGAAGCTTACCATGTGAGCAAGCCTGTCGGGGTATATGCGAGCAAATAGTGAGCTTAACCCTTATATTACGACCATTCGGTGAAGCCATGCAAGCCCAATGGGTATGTATGAGCAAATAGCGAGCTTTCCCTCTACCCTGCACCTGCTCAATGAGCCATATAATGTCCTACCTGAGTAGATCAGCTTGACCTCTAAGCCTACGCACGTTAACCATCTAACATCAACCTAGGTCTCAACTTACCCTCAATCAGGCACCAGCTGATCCCATCCTTGACATCCTAGCTTAACCTTTGACTTTAGCTCCTACTTCTCATGATAACCCATTAATGAGCATCTAACATCCATAGTATGACCAGTATACTCAACAGCCTTTATGGATGTTAGATCTTTATGCTGCGAATTCGGTTGTCAGGTTGGTCACAGTTGATATCTCCTAAAGCTATCTAGTCTCCACCGCGGTGCATGTTGTCTATTGGTGACAAGTACGAGTAAACCGTAGATCGTTACGTGTCCAGATAACTCCCATAAAAGGCACCGAGTGCTGTGAAAGGAAAGATCTAATCCACTTTCTTCCAATCTTGGCAACTCACATTCGACTTTAATACATAACCCATATTCTACACTATACATATGTGGGATGAACACTACCCTTCAGGTCTTTAGTGCTTTCCCTCTTTCTTTCTTAATCTTCCTTGTTAACTTGAGTGTCGGAGGGCCCCATAGTCATACTCACATAGGGCTTTTTTTACAGGGATTAAGGAGTAGGAGGTGAGATCCAAGCCTACTTCATCTAGACTCTACATAAGCCTATCTATCCCAGTTGACTCGAGCATAATCAACATTTTGGTACCCACCATTTCAGGCCACCATGCGTATGATGGCTAAAAGCAAAAACACTATTCCACAAGCTTCGTAGATAGGGGATGTTACTACATTGTGACAAGATGGAGGTGACCAAATACTTTTACCTCCTCAAAACCAAAATACCAAAGTTTAATAGCTCAGATTGCTTGTCTAACCAATGCTTGAGGAAAATTGAAAATCTTGAGTCTATAACAGCTTTACACAAAGATGTTACACTACCAAAAAACGTATCTTAAAAACACCCAAACGAGGAGACAACTGTTAACTCCTCACAAATAAGCAAAAATGACGACATGCATATCATATGTGTTTACATGACCAAATTTAGCATGATCAATAGTCCTATAAAGATCTGTGCAAATGGCTGAATCATAATCACAGCAAAACAGTATAAGGCAAGTACACAGCAACAAGTAAACTGGTCAATGATTTATTACCAAAATAGTTACCAAAGGATTATGAAGATATGAATGTGGACGAACTAAACGAGCATTCTATCGTGCCCCTAACATACATGACCAAAAGAAGTCGAATCATCCACATTAGCATCGCACTCCATGCACACTAAGAACCCATTCATCCTCTCCATCCTCGACAAAACACTGCCTGTAGGCATAAGGTTGTTACACCTAAACACATACGATGGCACCACTGACCTAGATAATCACTTCATCCACTTTAGAACAATGATGAGCCTCCATAACTTCTAAGACGCCATTATGTGTAAAGCCTTCCCTAATACAATAGCAAAAGTTGCTCTACTCTGGTTTAACACCTTTCTCGATGCCTCTATCACTTCATTTAATGACTTAGGAGGTAGATTTCAACAACACTTCCTATGGAGAGACTCTTCCATCTTCTACAATGTTAGATAGCATCCTAATGAAACCCTGTAGGCATATCTCAAGCGTTTCAATTAGGAAATGCTAAAAGTATCCAAGCTTAACAGCGGAATGGCCTTATAAGTGCTTCTTACAAGCATAGACCCTAACGGAAGACTATTCAATGCAATCTCACTAGATAAGCTTGAACCCTTGGACGAGTTCACATAAGTAGCTGAAAAATATGTAGTTCAAGAATATGCCATCAGAGCTTGTTTCGAAGTGGGTAATATTACTTGTGTCCTAGCAAAAGACTACCTAGCCTTACCACCTTAGACCATAACTACCAACATACGATAGATGCAATAAGCAAAGATAAAAATTTTAGGACTACCCCTCCTACACACCCCTTAGCAAACTACTTAGCGAAATCATGTACGAGGTATGAGAATAGCTATTATGACCACCTAGTGTTCACGAAACACCAAAAGCAAGGAACTTTGGGAAGTATTGCAAATACCATAGAATACACAAATGCAACATTAACGAGTGCTGTTACCTTAAGAATGCAGTGGAAGGCCTTATTCACAAAGGCTGCATTGATTACCTTGTCATGTGCTAGAAAAATCAAATCCAACAGTCGACCCAGTATCTCTAAGTGAAACACCAACAACAACATGATAACGAACAAACTAACCCTATAGTAGAAAAATAGAATCATTGGAGCAATAAAGTCAAGTCAACACCATCTTTAGGGGACCCGACCTCATCTCAAACACCACAACCATAGCAACCAAACACGAGGTATACCTCATAAGAACCAAGAAGCCAAAGACTGAAACAGCAATCACTTTCACTAAAGCAAACGAATAGGGAGTTGACCTACCCTACAATGATGCACTCATTATATATGTTGAAATTAAGTACTTTCATGTCCCTAAGACGTTCATCGTCAGTGCAAGCTTAGTCAACAAAATTTTCTACACTATCTATGAGTAAATAAACAGCTCAAAGATCGTCTACAACCATATAAACACGATCTGATAAGGTTCAAAGGAAGCAAACTGGTGCTAGCAAAGGGAATCATCACCCTACGCATCCGACTAAGCAACGGTAAGCATGTTGCCACACAATCAATAGACTTCATTATCGTTGATCTTTGGTCACCATATAGTACCTTTCTCAGTCAACCAAGGATCATAAAATTTGACATGCTCATTAGCCAAAAATGCCTTAAAGTGAAGTTCATCACACTCATTGGCATAAGCGAGGCCAAAGTCAACCAAACCTTGTCCAAGTCACTTTACCTCAAAGACTAATGTAGAAATAACATCATGAACATCAAATCAACTACCCCTTCGGCTTCAACGATATGAAGGGAGCCTATAAAAAAGATTGAGGAAATCAAGCTATCTAACACCCTAGGAATGATAACTAAAATAGAGGCATAATTACCAGTTAACAATAAGGTTAAACTCATAAACTTCCTTAGAAAAAACTCAAACGTCTTTGCATTTGCCCCAGAAGAAATGCCAAGCATCATCAACATACTAGAGGCTACCCATCACCTGAATGTCAATCTTGTTGTTTGACCTATGAAACTAAAGAAATGGTACTTTGCCTTAAAACGCCAAGCAACGATTGAGAAAGAGGTGCAAAAGTTGCTTTAATAAGGCTTCATTAGGTAGGACAAGTACACTGGTTGGCTCGCCAACATAGTTTTAGTAAAGAAAGCAAATGGTGAATGGTGAATGTGTGTCAATTACACCAATCTTAACAAGGCATGCCCCAAGGATTGTTTCCTCTTACCGTACATAGACTAGCTCGTCAACTGGACATCTGGTTACAAGCTTCTCAATTTCATGGATGCTTACTCTAGGTACAGCTAGATCAAGATGGCTCTTAATCATGAGGTCCAAACATCCTTCGTTATAGACTTTAAGACTTATTGCTATAAGGTAATACCCATTGATCTAAAAAACATAGGAGCCACATACCAAAGAATGGTTACCCATATCTTCAAGCCACAAATAGGTAAAAACATTGAAGTCTATGTCGATGATATGATCACCAAAAGTAAAACCAAAAAAGGACATGTTAATGATCTCCGTGAAACATTCCAAACCTTGCACTAACTTTAAATGAAGCTCAATCCCTAGAAATGCATCTTGAAGGTCACATTGGGGAAATTTCTTGGTTTCATGGTGATAGAGTGGGGGATATAAGCCAACCTAGACAAGATTAAAGTAGTACAAGACATGACAGCCCAAACCAAGTTTAAAGAGGTTCAGTACCTAACAGTTAAGATCACTATACTAAATCGCTTTGTATCACGAAGTGTAGACAAGTGTATAGAATTTTTCAAGCTACTGAAAACCTTGCATAATTCAAAAGGACACCAGAATGTCAGTGAGCATTTGAAAACATGAAGAATTTTTTAGCGACCCTACCGATACTCTCTAAGCGAATACCGAAGAAGAGTTATACCTTTATTTCGTAGTCATCAATAGAATACTATCCTCAATGCTTGTCTAAGTTGATGGTGGAGAATACCAACCTATCTACTATGTTAGCCACATCTTACAAGGGCTAGAGTTTAGATGCATGTAAATGGAAAAGTTCTCCCTTGTGATTGTCATCCCAACTTGAAAGCTTAAACCTTACTTCCAATCACATCCAATCTTCATACTCATGGATATACCACTCAAAGCTACTTGGCAATGGCCCGATACCTTGAGCAGAATGATGAAGTGCTCCCCTTAGCTTAGCGCATACAAAGTCTAATTCCACCCAAGGTAGGAGATCAAAGCATAGGTCCTTATTGACTTCTTAGCTGAATACATTGGATTGAATGAGCCTCAACTCGAGCTAACCATGCCTATTTAGACCCTTTACGTCGATAGCCCTTTTATTAGGGTAGGAGGGGAGTGGGGCCTATATTACACTACAAGGCCCACGTGGAATAAAGATTTTTATGCTTTGAAGTTTGGTTTTCCAGCAAGTAACAATGAAGCCATATATGAGGCACTCATCACAGACCTAAAAATTGCTAAAGACATCAAAGTAGAGAAGCTCAACATACCCTTGTACTCCATGTTAGTGGTACAACAAGGGGGAGTATGTGACTAAAGGTAAAACAATGATCAAGTACTTACACACTAAATAAGGCTTACTCGAGTTTATCTCATTGGAGGTTAACAAGATCTCCTAAGTAGAAAACGCAGAGGTAGACAAGCTATCTAAGTTAGTTTCTTCTACCATCCCCATATCACATGATTGTAATAAGCCACTCTTTATATAGTACCTCCTCGAGCAAAGTATGGAAACATGATAACGGGAGGTCCTTGAAGTAAGGAAGCGAATCCTGAGTGCTCTTAGATGGACCCCCTCACACAATATCTCAAGATGAGAACATTACTTAAGGACCGAGTGGAAGCAAAGAGGTTAGCTTACGCCATTGCCAACTATAGATTAATTGATAACATACTCTACTGCTGAGGACAAAGTACCCTACTCCTCAGATGCCTCAAGGAAGAAGAGGGCACCTAGATCATTAAGGAGCTCTACATTAGGATTTGTAGCAACCATATTCAATCCAAGGCACTATATGTTGAAGCGCTTCGGTTGGGCTACTATTAGCCAAAATGAAGCAAGATGCCAAATCTTTGGTCTAAAAGTGCTACTTTTGCCAAAAGCATGTTCCACTTATTCATGCCCCAAGTTTGGATATGCATCCTTTGATAAGCTTATGGCCATCGCATAGTAGGAATTAGATGTCATTGACCCTTCCGAAATGCCTCGTCGAGTTGATAATTCATCTTAGTGGCAATGGATTACTTCACCAAGTGGGTGGAGGTGCTTCCTGTAACTACGGTCACCACCCAAGCCACTGAAGGATTTGCATTCACCCACATACTATCTTGTTTTGGGGTATCATATAAGTTGATCATTAACAACGAGAGGCAATTTGATAGTAACTAATTTAAAGGATTATGTGAAAAGCACAACATTAGGCTACACTACACCTCGATTACCCACCTTCAGACTAATGACCAAGTTAAAGCTATCAATAAGATAATCCTAAATAGCCTTAAGAAAAGGGTGGAGCAAGTAAGAGGTAGACAGGTTAACGAGCTCCCAAACATACACTTGGGATACCGTACGGTACACATGACCTCAACTAGAGAAACCTCGTTTTATCTCACTTTGGAAGTAGATGCTATCCTCCCAATCGAGTTGGAATTACCTACTAGCAAGACCTAGTACTTCGACATGGATACCAACCACATGGCCCTCCATGTAAGCCTTGATATCATTGATAAGGTGCATGATGCTACATGAGCACACACAACGGCTTATCAACAATTGGTTACCTAATACTATAACCACAATGTCCAATATAAGGTCTTCTACCTAAGGGACCTAGTGTATAAAAAATTAGCTACTATAGGTTCAAAAGAGGGTTGGGGTAAGTGATTAAGGCATATTTTTCATGTTTTAAATGGGCAAATTAGATAGAATTATTATTGATTTTATAGAAATCATTAAGAAATGGTACTTAATTATTTTCATTTAGACATTTTAGGAACTGGGGGATTTAAAGTGGAAATACGAATGATTTAGAGGAGTTTTACGTAAATGAATGAAGTCTAAATCAACAAGTTGCAATTTGGAATTCAACACAGCCGGCCTTTGGAGTCTACGCTACCGACCTTAAAGTCTACACCACCAGCCTTAAAGTCTACACCACTAGCTTATCAACCGACCTTCATTAAAAGGAAACTTTACATGAGCTAACCCTAGTTTTTCTTATAAATAGCCTTATGTTTCACCATTTAGAAGACTTTTGTTTTTTTTAGAGAGATACACACTTTCTTAAAACTTAGAGAGTCGTAGAATAGTCATTAGATAGTTTTTGAAGAATTCTTTCGTAAAATCGCTTAGATCATTAAGAAGATTTTGCTTTTGCTGTGGAGACCAAGATTTAGAGTTGCAATTGAAGTTTATCTTTTCCAATTACAGAATTGGTGACATCGATTTTAATTATATTTATGCAATTTTGTTAATTATTCATGTTGTCAATTATGAATTTCCTTGCAATTTGAATTAGTAATTATGCTTTTGTTTCTAATTCCATGATTAGTTAACTTTATTTGTGGAAATTGATGAACCCTAGATAGCTAGGATGATGATTGTGTTTGTGTTATAAGATCCATAGATATAGGGATGATTCATGATTGCAATTTCTATGATTTTAATTATAGTTGCTTAATTGATTATAATTGTTAGAAACCTTAGTGATATGAGAGTTGATATAGGGTTTGTTAGAAATTCTTGGTTAATTTGATTAATTAATGTGGAAGTAGCGTTAATTGAATTAATTAGAAATTATCTAGAGATTAATGCAATGTTCGGCAATAAATTATTTACTAAGACATTCGGAATAATTGATTTAAGAGATTAGATAATCATAGTATCAGAAGATATATGATTGCAATTTAGAGTCTACTGTTAATTGAAGATATGGAAGCTGACTAATTAATTAGGGGTTTAAATCTTTAAATTTTAAGGTATAATAATTTCACTTGAATGACCATATAGTTAATAATCTATATAACATGATAATAATTTGATTTGCATAATCTAGGATGGATTTTGTTTTTCCTACAATTCTCAATTGATTGCTTAGTTTTAGAAATTTTATAGTTTTATTTTTTCAATAATTTTATTATAGTTATTAGATTAGTTAATTTATTTTTGATTGCCTGAATATTGATAAGAACTATCATAGGTTTAGTAATATTATAGTCCTTGAGGGATTGATAATCTTACTTGCTCTGTATTACTTGATTCCGACCTAGTATACTTGCTGGAGCAATTGCAATTAAATTTTTATATATATAGTTTAAGCGAATCGGTAAGCTTACCCCTGATTGGGAGGACCTTATGCAAGTAATGGAGGGGAGCCTATAAGCTTGAGACCTTGAAGGATGGCTTATCCCTAAGGTATGGAACACCCAATATCTAAGACCCTATTTTCATTAAGTGTAGTGAAGGGATCGAAAGCATATGTACTTATGGTTGAATGTAATGAATTGACAAGTTTCCTACACTTATCTCATTTTCTCTCCCATACCTTTTGCACTCGTATAACCTTGGTCCATACCAAGCCTAAGCCTTGGGTCGATTCTTATCCTTAAGCACTGTACAAGTTAGTCTCTACACTAATGCTGTAGGCACTTATAGAGGCATTGGTTTACATCGAGCCCAAGCCTTGGGTCAATTCTCAATACCAAGCATTGCCTAAGTTGGTCCTATACTAACGTTACGGGCACCTATAGTGGCATCGGTCCATACCAAGCCCAAGCCTTGAATTGATTCTCATCCTTAAGCAAGTCTTTACACTAATGCTGTGGGCACTTCCTTTTGGGCATCAATTCATAACAAACCTAAACCTTGAGTCAATTTTCATCCTCGAGCACTTACCTAAGTTGGTCATTACACTAATGAGAGCTATAGGAACACAATTTTGAGATGCGTAGATAAAGCAAGCCTCACAAAGCCACCATAGTTAGGTAATAGAAAACTAGAGCTATAGAAAAATAAAATGACAAGTGAGAAACGATAGATGAGAAAAGAAAGAATTATTTCGTTGATGAAGAAAAGTACAAGGCTTGATGAGTTAGCATCCCAACCTTGGTTACATTCAAAAAAGAAAATAATAGTACAAAGGTATGAGGCCATACCTTATACTACTACTGTATGCTTGATTTGAATGATTGCTCTCAACTTTGACTCAACTGGTTACTTTAGACTCTTCTCCAAAAGGAACTGCCTTCAACTTCAACTCGGTTCATGAGCCCCAAAGGGATGGTTGTGACTGCCCTCCTAAGTTCCTATTAAGCCAAGCTCCAAGCTGCAAGGTCCCACTGACACTTAACCCCCAACTGAGGTCCCCACTCCACCTTGCAAAACTTCTCTTCCATAGAAGTAGTGATGGGGACAGCTGATACAACCACTCTACTCAAAGTTCCAAGCTTTAAGGGCCTTATTAGCATCAAAGTAAGGTCGACACTCTACCCCGGGTGAACTAGAGTATTTGCGAAATAGAGAATTCCCGAGTGCCCCAATTAACAAGTCAAGGTAGAGAAAAGACCTCTTATGTCGCCATAGTCACCGTGGTTGTCCTCGCTTACTTAGATTCATTTGGGACAGTATATGGAAGAGCCACCCAAAACCTCCTGCAGATGAGTACCTCTCTAATATTGTTGTCTTGGATAAGCGATGGGTTGTACCTAAGACCCCTCTTCACTAGCTATTATTAGAGTAGAAAGAAGGGAGGACCTAGAGGCCTACATACACCTCCTAATCATAGCTCAGGAGCTACCTCTAACTATCAAGCAGTTATCCATGCCTCATGATCATAACTTGAAGGAAGGGGAGCTAAGGAGACCTACTCCCTAACTTGAGCACTCCATCTCCTAATATGATTGCCTTCAACATGCTTATGCCAAAGGACAAAGGTGACCTAACTCTTAACCATACCCTACTACATTGTTTGGATGCTTAGCATGGCAAAGTAAGGACCCATGCACCCTTTATATAAGGAATCTAATGCACTACTAGTTGTATACGTAGTGATCATTTGATGGCTCAAATGCATTGGAAACCCAAGCGATGCTTGAGAAAATAGTAATGCATTATAGGCGCATTAAATAGCTTTTAGAAAGCACCGTGCCTGAGACGATATGTCTGCTAGGCATACACACTACCCAAAATGAACCTTGTCGAAGAGATTGCTTGTTGTCAGAAAAGATTCACCTGGTCAAGACTTCTTTATTTAGAAGATCTCATGACATCACCAAAAGATCTACTCTGATACATATGCTATCTTCAAATGATGAGCCCACATTAAGTTTAAGCGAAGATACAATGCCTAAAGCATGAAGAAGCCCCTAAAGGGTTACCAGTGAATGAGCATGAATGCCTCACTTAGGGATAAGGAGCTTAGGGAGATTCACGAAAAAGCAAGATGCATTAGTTTGCTTGAAAGCACCATTGCTTACATAAAAGACTTAAATGAAAAACAAAGTCTAAGTACACAACAACAACACATATGTAAGGAAGTACAACCAAAGGAAAAGGAAAAGCAACACAGACATAATGATGGAAGCTCCAATCCATTAAGGTCCTTCGTAATGACATTTAGCTAGGGGAGATCGACATCTTGATCCTCTCGAAAACAAACAAGAGAGAGAGAGAGAGAGAGGAATAAAGTCAAAGCGCCACATATCGCTTAATGTGCTAGCTAAAACAAAAAATTTAAGGTCACTCCTAGCTAGCTTGTTGCTGCCACTTATCCTGTTATTTGTCTTTGCCATCACTTCCCTTCTCTTTCTCAAGGCTTAAGTTCGAACTACTATTAGAAGCTCTCAACAAGTCACTAGAAGACTTACCCCTGACCCACTACCATTAGCACCTTCAAGCTCATCCAACCAATGGAAGAAGGACAAATTTGCCTCAAGCATATTCTAGTATACTTGCTTCTATAGCTCTTCTACCATAGCATACCCAGTAGTGGTGATAGCTTTCTTAATTAAGGGGTCCTTTAAGGTCTTTGGAAAAATATCTTGCTTTACCTTAGGTGACAAGCTTTTCCCCTTCAAGAGCTCAGACTCCCTCCTTATGAACTTAGCCTGCAACCTGTCCAACTCTTGCCCTTTAGCTTCCACCTCAGTTCGCATAGAAGATAGCCCCTCCTTAGCAATCTTGTTAGACTCCTTAGTCTTTTCTAAGTTGTCCTTTAGCTTATCAATCTACCCAACTAGCTCCCTGCTTTAGTGCTCTAAGTTGTTGAATGTGACAGCTAGCTTATAGTGCATTTTCTTATCCACCTCTAACACTTTATAGAACCTCTCCACCTTGGCCTTCACTCGAATACCCAGCTATTCATAAGGATAAAATTTAGGAGGTCATAGAGCTGCAGACACAATACATAATTTGTTAATAAGGCAAGACTAAATACTCCAAGAAAAACTACGAGTAGCTTACCTCATTATGCCTCCTTAACAATTCCACCAAGTCCTCCATGTCACTTTTGTTAATAAAGAGCCGATCGAACCATGCTTATAGTTATTCAAACCTCTACATAGGCTTCTCTGTAGATAGAGGAGGAATTGCTTGCCTGTCGTGATGAACCAGTGGCTCGACATCTTTGTCGTTTGTAATCTTGATAGCAGGGACCCCATCATTTTGAAGGGTCCATTTTAAATCCTCCTATTGCATGTTTACTCATGCATCTCCTACTTGGACGCTTGCCACAGCAACTACAACCTTGGCCTGAACCTCCTAAACTAACCTACCACTAAATGCTACTCCTTCTAGCCTTGAACTAACTCATGGCACACCAACTAGAATCTTGTTAGTACCGTACTAAATAACCTTAAGAAGCATCTATTGCCTTTTACTTTTCTTCTTAGACTTCTTTGAAGGGCATTGTAAACTCTCTTCCTCCTCCTCCACAATAGGCTATTTCTTCTTTTGAATAGGCTTGGAAGCACTTTGAAGTCACTTGTTCTACACAACCAGCAACTTTGCCCTCACTCTTTTAGTGGCCATCTCCATAGCTGCAAAAAAACCAACAAACTTCTTAAGTAAACACATCAAACAAATATAACATACTTACTCCGCTAAGGATGAGTAGTTCCATATCCCTTACACGTCACAACAGACAGCTAACCACCCCTCCTCGGCAAAACACAACAAATACCTATCTCCATCCTAAACAATGGCAAGCCCTTCTTTTACTTCTCACAGATCGACTGAGGATCGAACTTCTTCCAACCCGCCAAATTCAGCAACTTGATATTAGTGATGCCGTCTTCCTCTCCTAAAAAATTTAACTTTCTTCACCAAATAGGACACCTTTACTAAGATGAGAAATCCAGAGGCTTAGGAGTGCAAACATAATAGAAGAACTCCTTCCAACCTTCCACCTTGTTCGGCACCTTGTCAAAGATCCTTTTCATTTACCTTAGTTGGCAACATATACCCAACTGTCAACTACATTCTTTACATGGAAGAGATGCTTGAATAGATGTATTGTCGGCTTTCGTAACTCCCATAAGCACAACACCTTAAACATGAGTAGCTGTACCTACACATTGGCATTAAGACTCTCAAGAGCAACTTTGAAGTATCAGAAGAACTCTACCAAGAACTTTGAGAACGAAAGGTGAAGACCAAGTAGATACTGAATGATTGGTCATCCCCTATATTATATGCCCATTGTCCACTTTTAGGTACCTCCACTTGCCACCTAAGCACCTCCCCCGCTACTCAGTTCACTAACCTTAGGTTCTTCTCTCTTGCTACATATGGGATATAGGCACATGCATGCTTATTGGTATTAGTCATGTACAACAACTCCCCAACATTCTCCTCTTCGCCGTCTAGAGGATGTGCATCACGAGGCCACCCTCATACACATTCCCACCTTTCCTCCCATGATAGTATCACTCTATCCTTATCTCTTGTTGTTGTCACTACTGTTGTCATCGTTTCGGGTGGAATAAGGTTATTACCCTTTTCTTGGGCTAAGTCCTTATAACCTTCATCTATCTCCTTTGAAATAGATGGGTACGAAGACTCACTCTATTAGTCATTTATGCTCTGGTTAGCCATCATGAGCAATTGATTTAAAAGGAAAAAACACCAGCTCGTGAGTAAAAAATTTGGCAAAGTCTCCTTTAAGTTGACAAAGCAAAGTAAGGAATGAAGACCTACGTTCCCCTTTATATAGACAACCAAGGAGAGAAGGCGAACGGTTTTTCCTACTCCCAAAGCATGAACCTACAAAAGGGTATGCACTAAACCTCAACTAGCCACATATCTTACTCCATGAGCCAAAGGCCCTAATTGATCCACCTACACAGATTGTTGACATGGCTTAACAACGTATCACCCATGTGTATAGTCACTCTTCAGAGATCATCAATAAGTGCTATGCTTCATAAGAATGGCCATCATGCCACCTCAAGCAACCCAACGATCACATCAATTACGTAGGAGGCCAATGTACGGGAAAAGGGACTTGATTAGAGATGTCATCCAAAGGTGGTGTGATGGACCCCTTTATTAAGGAGGGGCGGTCTAGCCTTGGCCCGATTGCCTCACATGATTTACTCTCCTTGCTTCTCGAACTATGAGGAGAGTAAGGGGACAAGTGTTGATACCTAATTCTTGCCCATACCAAAGCCTAACATGCGAAGCCTACCATATGAGCAAGTCTATCAGGGTATGCACAAACAAATAGTGAGCTTATCCCTATATTGTAACCTATTCAATGAAGCCATGCAAGCCTGACAGGGTATGCATGAGCAAACAGTGAGCTTACCTTCTATGTTGCACTTGGTTAGCGAGCCATGCAATGTCCTACCCAAGCAGATCAACTCAACTACCAAGCCTATGCATGCCAACCTTCCAACATCAACCTGAGTCTCAACTTGCCCTCAACTAAGCACTAGCCGACCCCTTCCTCAATATCCTAACTCAACCTTTGTCTTTAGCGCCTACTCCTCATAGTAACCCATTAATGAGCATTTGACGTCCGCAGTACGGCTTGTATAATTGATAGCCTCTATGGATGTTAGATCTTCGTGCTATAGATTTGGTTGTTGAGTCAATCATAGCTGATTGCTCCCAAAGTTGTCTAGTCTCTACTGTGGCACATGCTGTCTGTTGATGACCAGTATAAGCAAACCTTAGATTGCCATGTATCCAAATAACTCTCATAAAAGTCATCAGGTACCTTGAAAGGAATGGATTTGATTTGCTTTCTCCCAATCCTAGTAATTCGCATTCAGCTTCAATACACAACCCACATTCCATACCACACATACATGGGATGATTACTACCCTTCAAGTCTTTAGTGTCGCCCTCTTTCGCTCTCAATCCTCCTTGTTAGCTTGAGGGTCGAAGGGTCTCTATAACCACACTATAGGGTGCTTTTTTTATAGGGATCAAGGAGTAGGAGTCGAGATTCAAGCTTACTTCATCTAAACTCTATACGAGCCTACTAGTCCCAATTGATTCAAGTACGGTTAACAATTATGAAATTAGAGACTACTTGATCATATGTTCATTTATCTTGTGTAATTAATTCATTTCTAATTATGCTTTATAGATATTATGCTGGAGTTTTCATTATAATTTTTCACATTTGCAGAGTTTTGTGCATAATACTGTAATTTAAGTGTAAGGAAGATGTCCTTGTAAATATGAACTTGTGTCTTTCTTATTTTTCAAAAATATGCCAAGCAATTGAAAGATGAAGAGGAGACTTATCAGGATGTGCTTTCACAATTTAATTTGTTAACTCAGTTCTCTTAGCATTGGTATATTTTATGGTTAGGAGAACATCATTTTTACCAATTTCATGTTGACTTTTGTTGAACTTCTATTGTCTACAGTTGGAATAATTTAGGAAATAGTTTAGGAGTAGTTTTAATTCTAAACCTTCTTTTATGCATTTTACTTTTTAGTTATTTCATTTTTGTTTTTGTTTTGCAAGGCTTTTGGACTTCAACAGTGTTATGGAATCTAGTGGCTTCTAATGGCAATTACAAATTTAGTGTCAAAGCTTAAATTAAGAAAGTTTCAGTTCCCTTTATCTTTTCAATTACTTTTCCTCTATTGATTTTTGTGCTTGTTATTGATTATTTGTACATTAGGGACAATGTACAATTTAAGTATGAGGGGAAGAAATAGAGTAATGAGACATTGGTAGAAAAATCAATAAAAGCATTTATGCTAAGTTGATTATATTTCTATACTTAAGATTTTTGTAAATAAATTTTCTCAAAAATATAAAATCAATTTGTTTGTCATGTACATCTATTTACCATAATTTTTTGTCTAATTAAAAAAAAAAACAACTTTTGAGGATAATTTTTTGGATTTTTGCATGAAATTTGCGCACTCATAATAACCTTTCCACATAATACTAAAATTAAATAATAAAATTTGTGTGAAGTTTAGAGTTTCTTCTTATTTAAGCTTAGATTTTGACCTATAATTAAGGTGAACATTACTGATTAAGAGCTAGTTGTCTACATACTTTAGTGTATACTCACTTCTTCAAAACCTTGAGAGCCTACTAATTTTCAATAATTGAACAGATGATGCCTATCTCTTGAAAGTTTCCTGAAAAATCAAAATAGTGGAGGTGATTGAAAAAAAAAAACTATATAATAATAATGATAATATAAGTTGGTAAAAATTGACCTTGGTCTCTTAGAAGAGAAAAGCTCTTTCTTGCTACTAACCTAAGGAAATTGGTTCAAAAAAAAAAAAAAAAAAGGTAAGGATCAACTTTAGTCCCTCAAAAGAGTAAGGTACTTCCTGCAACCAATATGAAAATTAAAATGATATGGATTGGTCTTAGTACATCAAAAAAGCAAGTTTCTTTTCTATTACAAAAAATAGTTACGCTTAAATAAATGATTAAATTGAAAAGACCTCTAAAGAATAATTGAAAGGAGCAAGGAGATAATCAAGGGACTAGCTGATATAACATGTATTTGTTTTTAATTATTGTACTTAGAGAGGTGAAAAGGGGGAGTGTACACCCTTTAGTTTTAGAATGTGGATAATTCTTTCTTGATTAAGTTTATGTTTATTTTGTTTTCCAATTTAATCTTTATTTAAACGATGTGGTTTAACTCCAATTTACATGGATTAATTGTTGAAGTCTAATATGGTTTCTATAGCCAGTAAATGTATTTCGTAATTGTGTTTTAAGGGTATGTAAATATGGTTGAGTGAAATTCTATGAAATAAAAAATTCTAGAGTTTTGAGTTTTAATATTTATAAGGATGAAATTTTAGTGAAAGAGTATATGCTCTTGTCCTTAAATAAATGGTGTACGTTATTTGCTTCCGTAACTATAATTTGAGCTTTCAATGAATTTTTATCCTTAAGAATTTTTCATTGTTTTATTTATTTTGCCTCTAAACAAGCAAAAGTTCAAGTGGGGGGAAATTCAATGGAGCCTAATTGTACTTATTTTATAGGCAATATTATAATATTTTTATAAACTTTTTAGTGTAATTTGGTACTTCATATGCTAATGTTTTATTTCAGCACTTCATTACACTAATTTGTATATTTTTATGTTTTTGATAGGAAAAATTTGCAATATTAGAAAATATACGCGTGATGATGAAAGTACGTAAAATTGCAAGCATGATAATTACATAAGAGAGCTCTATGGGCACATAACATGGTTGTATGCTCGATCTCTAGACCATATTGCAAATTCAAGAAGTACGCAACCATATACTTACTAAAAGGGGACGTACATGCCTTGTATTTCCCTTGAAAAACTTTAATACGCTTGTATACTTAGATGAAAGAAATTATATAGGTTGTGTGCTTACATTTAGAAGTTATACATGCCATGCCTTGCAACCAAAGGAAAAGTATACGCCCTATACTTACTAAAGAAGAAATTCTATAGACCATGTACATTTTATTTCCAAGTTGTGTATCCATTTCAATGCATGAGAATTGAAGAATAAATTAAAGGGGATATACTTGCATCCTATAGGCTTACTTCTATAGGAGACTGCTTATAATATAAATAGAATGTCTTGTAATAGAGTAGACAAATAGAAAATAATAGAAGACAGTTGTTTTTCTCTCATTCACTAGTTTAGGGTTTAAAAGAAGAGTTTTATTTTCTTTTCGGATTTCAACATCGAAAATAATAGGAGCGTATTTGATAATTAAATTAGAGATTAGATATCTTAACATATTGTTTCTTTCTTTTAATATATTCTTGATTTAGATATTATCTTCCATATTATTTTCGTTTGTGCGTTATTAGTACTATTTATTAGATTATTGGATTATCACTTAATGAATCATGCTTGTTGTTGTAAGTCTTTAATTCCATAATCACAACAAGTATTTTAACTCTATTGGAATATGTGTAAATTAGGATTGAGCCATGAGACCCTTTCTAATTGTTTTCTATAAATTGGATAATCTGGATTAAAGAAGACATAACGTATGCTTTTAATTCAATTAAGGTTTAGAAATTAGAGATAATTAATTTATTATATCTTTTATTTAGGGATAAAAAGGATAAACTAGTTAATACTGGATATTCGCTTTGCACAAAGGAATCTTTAGAGTTTAATTGCTTTAAGATTAAACCTTAAAGATATTTGAATCAACACTAATTGCTATTCTAATTATCTGGCTACAATTAAATCTTTTGAGATGATGAATATCCCAATTAATTTATTTACTTAGATTAGTTTTCTTAATTTAATTATTTTTATAAACCCTTTCATTTATCTGCTTAAATTTAGATGAGATTAATATTGTTAAAAATTAGATGTCATTGCTACAAAGTTGCCTTGTATTACTAATATAGATTAAGCAAACTCGTACCTTTTAATTATATATAGGAGCATATTTTGTAGCATTTGTTATCCTAATGTTTTCATAAATGTCCTTAAGGAGGGTATCAACATAATGCTTAAGTTGGGGATTGAGAACTATTGTAATGTAGAATTGTAGTAGAAAGGGGTTGAAATAATCTCGGATTTATTCTACCATTACATCAACGGTAGACTATAACGCCAAATCACTAGCATATGTAGATAATACACCTAAGACATAAATATGGTAGAGAAGCGCAATATTATGAGTAGGGTAATAGCAAGTTGATAGGTAAATTATCGGTTGGAGGATGTTTTTGAGAATGACTTATGTCTTCTTACATGTTGCCTATGCTTCTTAAGCATCAAATTAGTACAAGAAGAGTTATTGTGAAATGTAGTGAAACAAATTGGAACCTTTTAAGTCCCTTGTGAGCATTATGTATCTTAAGTTTCATACTATTTGAAAGTTAAGAGGTGGAACCTTTTGAGCGTGACAAAAATCTACACAATGTTGTTAATACCTGTTTATGCTTATATTTAGAAGTAGAAAAAATTTACATACTAGAACATGAGGTTTACAGTTAAGTTAAATTGAAAGATAAAACATTTTAGTTGTTCAAACAGAGAACAAATTTTTTTTTTAATGGTTCAATTAGAACATAAATGTTATGTAAAGTGGTACGAATATGGGATAACATTATTGTAGAACCATTGTAGTGTGCTACTTACACAAATATTCATCATTTCTATCCTTTATTTGCACTACTTTAATAATGTTATCAACTATTTGTGCTACGTTAATAATGTTCATCCCATGCTTGAACCACTAAAAAGTTCCTCTATTTAAACTCGATCACAAATATTTATCTTTTAATATGTAATTTTTCTATAAAGGTATGTATGTTATCTACTAAGAAGCATATCATAGCAATCTATTCAATCAACCTACAAGCATTTAATAGAGGTGCATCGTTAAGTTTGAGATATGATAGACACATTAGTATGTGTTGTTAAATGCAACGTCGTACGAGATGTTTAACATTCTTTATGCATCAAAAAAATGAAGGGTATCAACCATATTGGAGTGATGGCGGCACTAATGTAGGCTTTAGAGAATTAACATAATCACAATATTTCTCTCTAACAACCTCTACCAATTATCAATACAGTGTATAATGATGCAAATGTAACTAACATTGTGGGAAAAGATGCATCATATCATCACTTAGTGTTTGCAATCCTATGTGGCAATACTCGGGGTTTACTTTGTCCATCACCTACTTAATAGGTAGATGTTCCAAAACATCAAAAGAGATGCTAATCATCGCCATTGTCTTGATGAAGCCATCATGTGTATCTCTCAATTGAATAGGGATGCGTTTGAGGTATTATTTACACTAAGAAGATCAGTGAAACTGGTAACTACTAAGGTTGTTCCCTTAAAACTCAATAATGTCATGGGCCTATTTTATTATGATTTTTAATATGTCAATTAAGGTAGTCAATACTTTATTCGATTTTACATGATGATCCTCAATCGAAAGTATGGCATATAGTCCACTCTTGTATATCTATTTCAAAAAATATAGAAAAACCTTCATGTGTTGTTTCTTAGTACTAATGGAATCTATAATGCTTTGAGAATGGGTAGAGACATCTTACTTTTTTATGGATTGATGGACCACGAATACTACTCAAGATGGAAGGCATATAAAATAGTGCCAAGAGTGCCGTAGGCATCATCATTTATCTTAATGCATTATGTGACCTCAATCTCATTTACCTCTGTTTAAGGGTAAAAAACCTTTGGCTCATAACATAATTCATTCAAAAGGTGAATTGGCTGCTTGACTTTAGGTTTTAAGGTGGTGAGTATCATGCTCTGAAATGGTAAAGTCGCAACAATCCTGCCGTATAAATCATTCTAAGATAGAGGTTGACCTTACATCCACTATCTTAGACTTGATTTATGTAAAGCATCAACAACTAACCCACTTTAAAGTAAACAATTCATAAATTAAACGTGTTATTTAACTATGTAATTATGAAAAATACATATTTACACTAAATAATCTAAGTATATTTACAAGATTGAGTAGCCTAGTTATACCTACCTAAGTAATACATTAGTTAATACTAAAAGCTGTAAGATAAAATCCAAACTTAAGAGTGTAATTCTACCTCAAGTATTTATCCTCACTTCTCAAGATCCAACAGTTGTTAGCTTTAGAGTAGTTATATGATTGTTTCTTAGCTAGCACCTGCAACATCCTTGACCTGATTTACACAAGACGTCTATGACTAACTCATTTTAAAGTAAATGATTTATAAATTAAACGTGTTATTTAACTATACAATTATAAAAAATATATATTTACACTAAATAATTTGAGTATATTTATAAGATTAAGTAGCTTAGTTATACTTACTTAAGTAATACATAAGTTAATACTAAAAGCTATGAGATAAAATCCAAACTTGAGAGTGTAATTTAACCTTAAGACTCAAGTTTTTATCCTCACTTACCAAGATCTAACAGTTGCTAGCTTCAGGGTAGTTATATGATTGCTTCTTACCTAGCACCTGCAGTATCTCTAGGGATGTGAGTAATCAACAGCTTAGTAA
The DNA here is from genome assembly GCA_024138015.1 of Lumnitzera littorea. Taxonomy (NCBI): domain Eukaryota; kingdom Viridiplantae; phylum Streptophyta; class Magnoliopsida; order Myrtales; family Combretaceae; genus Lumnitzera; species Lumnitzera littorea. Next base: position 43,885,551 of record JAMXBB010000007.1, on the reverse strand, counting down.
GTTGAGACGAAGACTGAAAATTATATATCAAATACAAACACGATTATTAACTAAATTAATTACATGCAATGCGTGTTTAAGCAAATGCCATCACATGACGTTGTCCAGTCTATCGTTAAATTAGAGAAATTATACCCACTTTAATCTAGGTTGAGGAGTTTCCATGTAATATAATAGCTCACAACCAAACCCAAGCTTGTGTAATAGAAACATCGCTTATCCTGTGACTACCTTTGAACCATTCACTTTACCTTTGTTGTGACCTCTTCACCTGTCACTTAGTTCGATTAAGGATAAAGAAAAGATCCATTATGCTATCCAATGCTATTCCTTTCGAAGGGATTGGTATTTGGCCAGAGAACCCTAATGTTCTCTTTATATGTTGCTATGTAAGTTTGATTTAGAATTACAAGTCAGATATTTAATTAGATCTAGTTTAAGGTGCTCAATCATCTTAAATAAATCACACAAATACAAGCTAGAGTAGTAAAGCAAAATCATATCATCAAATTCAAAAACAAGCACACACAAGCATGCGCACAATCAACTATCTAGTAAGTATAATCAAGTACAATTTCAAGCCTTCGAATACTATAAATTAGTACTCTAAAATACAGTAACATATTAATCCCAACTTATTTGGACTCCTTGTTTACTCACTCAATGTATGACTCACACAAGCCATCGCTGATAATACCTATAATACGAATATTGTTTCAGTTTTCACATAACCACTATAGATAAGTTTTATTTTCAAATAAGTTTTATTTTGTAATTCTTATTATAATATTTAGTTTAGGGTTTTAGTATACATAATCATTTAGGTTTTTTCTTTTACAATTATTCTTAATCTAGGCGAGGTTAATTAGGTTTAATTCAGTTTTTGATTATAAGTTTTATATACAAATCCTAAGAACTCATTCTGAACTATTATGTGACATTAATCACATTACATGTAAGTATTATAAACCTAGCATTCAGCCCTTAACTAGTATTTTGATTCGTACAGTATATTATATTCCTAATTTGACTACTGAATTAGCTTTTAAAGTAAGAAAAATTTATATTTTTCATATAATTACCTAAAATTATATTTTATATCAAATTTATTATATATTATTATTATTATTATCATATTATCAATTCTAACATAATATTTTTCTACTCATTAATTTCTTATACTTATATATTACCCATTATTACCTAATATGTGCATAATATGCACATCAAATATTTCCATCACTTCAAATATCACCTCTCATCACCAATCAACATCTCATAATATCTAAATTCATCCTAAATCAAAATTTATACCTAATTAACCTTAAATTATAAAATTAACTTAAGATATATTATTTTACCTATTACATATATACTATATAATACACCTAATAATTACATCTAACACCTTAAATGCTACAAATATCATACTACATCATTATTTAACATCAAAAAATATCTAATTATACACTAAATCAGTACTTACCCTGTCAATTACTTAATTAACTCAAAATTACCGATTTTATATATCATTTTAAAGCCTAAAAATTATCTAAAAATTTCAAAAATGGATTTCTAAAAAAGATCTCATCATAGCACTGTTTTAATTACTTTAACTAGCCTATACAAAAATTTTGAGCTTAAAACTTCACTCCTAAAGTTATGTATTTCTAAATCGAACAAAACTCGAATTTGCATAATTTCTTAAGCACGATATATTTTTAGTCATAAATTCATTAAACTAAAATTTTTCCCTAAATCTACATGCATAAAAGCCTCAGAATATCAAATTTTATAATTTTCTAAAAATATTTAATATTTTTACAAAATTAAACAAAATTAAGTTGGAAATCGGACTTACCTGTCCAATTAACTTCTAACTACCAGTGGTGGCTCTATGTGTGTCGGCTAGGTTGGTCGGTGGTGGTGGTGGTGGTTATTCGTTTCTAGGTGGTCGTTGGATGTAGGTTCCTATTGTAAGCTCCATTTGTACACTATTTTTTTTTAATTTTTGGTAAAATTACTTGCTGTTCTCTCTTTGGTCCCTCTCTGATTTTTTTAGCTTATCAACTAACCAAAATGAATTGTAGAAGGGACTTGTTGAATTTATAGTGTTGTTAGGTATTTTTTCTTTAATTTTCCACTCAACAAGTGTCCCTTATCCTCTTCCAATTTACTTTTTATTTGTCTTAATTTTATTGGTTCACTTTTTCCCCTTCAATTTCAGCTTGTCAAGCCCCTTTTTTTGGAATTCTCTTCACTTTTCCATATTTTTCTTGATTTTTATTTAATTATTTAAGAATTTTCTTTAATTATTTAGCATTATTTTAGCTTATTTCGAGTATTTTAAGTAATTTCCTGTATTTTTACCTATACATACATACATATATGGTATAAATAAATACTCTTAAATATTATTTATGTTATTTTATGATTTTTAATGTGCATATAATTTATCTTTATCGATTCATTAATTATTGGAACTTATTTTATGTGTTTCCGATAAATAACAAAAAATTTGCATATAATTCAATATTTTAATAATTAATTATTTTATTGTTAATTTTCCTAAATCCAAACTCATGAGATTATTTTTACTAATATTCCTAACTTCGTTGTAAAATTTAAGCTTGATTGCCCTAAATTTCACGAACTGAACCTTGAACACCTAATTACAGGGCTCATAGTGAGTAGTAAGGAAATGATGCGTTTTAGTATAGATCATAACCATGGAATCATAAGAACTATTATAGTCATCCACTTGAGAGATATACAAATTACTTCTACTAACCATAAATGAAAATTGCAAGTGTTGAGATTGAGAAAATTGGAAATTTAAGAGGAGTGTAGAATGTAAAAACAAGTAGTGCTTTTAGACTTGTAGTATGAGAAGGGAGATGGCATATTTATAGGAAAATTGCATTTTTGATTTCTTATCAATAACTTTCTTTCTCAATTTCTTTTTTATTAATTAAGGACTTATTCTTATAAACGAATGAAATATTTATAGTTCAATACATCATAAATAGCTCATCATTTTTTTATTGACAAACAAACTGGTTCAATAATTAATATTCCTTTTTTTTTATCAGTTTAATAAGAGTTAAATCCTTTTAAATCATCGGAACACATAAACTCCTCTATCCTCTTTGAATAGACGTTAGCAATTTCTCTTACATTCATCAATCTAAGTAAGAGACAACATACTTTGACATTATTGATTATTTTTTATTGAAGAATCATCCCATCTTAATTGAAAACATAATATTTTGTAGGAAGAAATTGAGCTTTACTTTAATGTTACTCTTGTATTGCTTTCTCTTTAGTGTTTTATTATATCCCTATTTTGGTCTACATAAACTTATTCATTATCTCTTTCTTGGTTTGAGAGAAGTGATCTAAGATTGCCTTGGTTTTATGTATATGTTCAAGATTGCCTTAGCTTGTAGATTCTCTTTCTTTGTAATTTCAATTCTCTAATTCAATAGATTTTTTATCATTCAATAATAAAAGAGAATCTACTTTTTCCTTAATAGTGATGCTTTATTTTCACTAAAATTTTTGTTTATATTAAAACTGAAAAGAAGTAATTTGATTAGTAGGGTTTATGATAGAAATGACTCGTGAATTTCTTTAAAGTATTAATTTTCATTTACCACTTTCTTATCTTTATTGTGGGTCCTGGTTGGGAATAAGTAGATGTACACGAAGCTAGTTTCCACCCACAAACAGGCCTTTGCGTAGTAAGAGGAAAGCTTCAATTGCTAAGCTTAGGACCTTGTTTCAAACATGGACCGTTTTTGTACACAAATGAGAAGAACCTTAGGCTAATGGATAACAGCTATTACTTGTCGACTCTTCACATTAATGGTGAAGCAAATCTTCATCAAATGCCATACGGAATAGGCTCTGTATGGGAGACTATATCCAAGTCCAAAATGCACCTATCTACTAAGGACATCAACAACAACACTATGTGCTTAGATGTTAACCAAACAAATAATCTTATTACGAAGGCTTGTAATTGCTTAAGTGGTGAGAAAACATGTGAACCTACTATTCAATGGTTTAGACCTATCAACACCATTGTAATATATCCTAAACATTCCCCTTAAATGGATACATGTAAAAGCTTACTTAAGCAAGAAAACCCTTATCTTAATAATTTGTTTATATATATATAAACCAAAGTTTCATATTCGATATGGGAGGATTTAGTAGATCCTCATTCATTCCCATCCAATCAAAATGTTTCTCTCTCTCTTCATTTTTTTTTTTTGAATCATTAACCTTTAAAATTCAAATGAAAATGTGACTTTTGAAGGTAGTATTAGCATTTTTTTTTGGCTAAAAATGCCAACTTTGCCCCTAAGGATTGAAAAAAAATTAGGTGACTTTCACTTTGGATCTTCAATTCCATACTTTATCACTTTACATGCCTTTTTTCTATAGATATTTTTACATATCTACATTTTATCACTATTTGTCAAGAGATATGCATTAGCTTTTTATTGATCATGCTCATTAATTTAATAAAATAACATTTATTACATATAATTGATTAAATAATCATGAAAATTGCAAATAATCCTCCTAAACTTTAATCTAAATGTGGATTTCTCCTCTAAACTTTTAAATATTGTAAATCACTAGTCTCAAAATTTTAATTCATTAGCAACATAAAGGATATTTTTTATTTTCAATTGAAAAGTTAAACTAATGATTAAAGTTCAAGAGGTCTTAAAGTACTCATTAACAAGTTTAGAAGGCATTTCTACACTAACATCAAAGTTTAGCAAGGGTCATTTGCAACGTAAGAGGGTTATTTACCAGTTTATTTAAATTTAAGGGAGTGCTTTGCAACACTTGAAAATTTTGAGGATGAATAAGCAATTAAGTCAAATTTAATGGGTTGCATTTTTCCTATATAATATAATAAAAGCACAAGAAAAAGATATAGTAGTTTTAAAAATATTTTCCAGACTACAGTGGCTAATTGATGGCTAGTCAAGGTCAAAGTTACTTTGTAAATTTTGATTAATCACTTTAAGTGAGTCATATAACCTACTCACAATAGTGAGTAGCTATCCACCTTCATTGTTGAGTTATGAGATGCTACAACTTACCTAGGCCACCTACTACCCTTAAAATAAAATTACTTGAAAGAAGTAAAATTCAAATAATAAACCTTGCAATCAAAGTTAGGTCAAGTGACTTAACTTTTACATTGCAAATTTCCTATATTCTTCTTTTCAAGGGTGGTAAGTCACACCTTATGAACTAATTTTACTCTAAGACAACTACCCCTTAGGGTGGCCTACCAAAAGGTTAGAGTCTTGAAATTTTTCTTTTTATTTTTTGTTTTCAATTATTATTATATTATTTAATTAAATATTAATTGTGATAGACTAATTAGAAATAGAAATGTATCTTTTGATTAATAGTAATAAACAATGATGAAAAAGAGGGGAGAATTACAATAGAGGAGATCAACATTTTGAGGTAAGTTCAAATAAGGAATTAACATTTCAAAAAGTTTAAATAAATAATCAATGTTTCAAAAAATTTTTCAAATAAGGAATTCATAATAGCTAATCCATAAAATCATTTGAACCACTTTATGAAACGTTGATATCTTATTTGAACTTTTCAAAATATTGATTTTTTATTTAAATTTACTCCCAAACGTTGATCCCCTCTAATGTAATTAACCCTTGAAAAAAAGGTACCTAGAGTAAAGTTTATAAATAAATAAAAGGATTGAAAATGGGCAAGGAATATCTAGCTAATCTTGTTACGTCATGAAGCAATATGCCAACATTAAACCCTTTGATTATGCATAAATTGTTTCTATGAAGTTTTTGGGGGTACCAATATTGGCATGTAGTGAAATATGCCAGCACTTTTTAACGTTGGACGTTAGGTCCAATACTAGCATCTGTGAGACAAAATGTCAATATTGGGTGCAATGCTTGAACTTTTGTACATTAGAGATCAACATTAGCATGTCATACAAGAAGATGTTAATGTTAGACACTTAAAAAATTTACACAACATTTTTTTGAATACTAATGCTAGCATGTTGTCTCAACATTCACAAAAATTTTGAACATAACCCTCATCCAAAAGGGTTGCTCTTCCTCCACCAAATGCAGTACCTGGAATCCTTAGATCTACCATTTAGATCCTAACTTCTTCTCACCTAAACCCATTAAAAGATCTTATCTACATCTTTTCCTTCTTGAGATTCTTTTTTTCTTCCTTGTCAAAGAAGAAAGCTTTTACTAACAAAAGAGAATCTACCTTAAACCATTCTTAAGGGCCTGTATGAAGAGTTTGTTAACAACAATTTCAAAGGGGATGGAGGATTTAAGCCGCAAAAACAAACATTCATCCTCATTTACTTTAGGCCCCAACCTAATTGGTACACTATTTACCTTTCCACTAACGAGGAGAAGAGAAAATGAGTCAAAATCATAATAAATCATATGAGCTTCATCAATAATAGGCTTAAGAAAGCCATAGGAGATTTTCTCTTGTAAACCCTGTATAATCAGTAGTCTAAACCCTAATTTAAGTTCGAGTATCCTAAACTATGTCATGAGTTGATAAGGTTACTAACGATAAAATTTTATGAAATTTAATAAATTGAATATAGTACCAATAATAAAAATTTTAGAAATTGATCGAAATCTAAATTACGTACAAAAACCCTAAATTTGATCTACGTACAATTACTTGAAATTGAACCCGAATTTGATCGAAACTTTAAAACTATAACTTTAAGCTTATAAAATAATTAAATATCACCTAATAGTAATATAATAATAGTCAATTACAATTATTGATTAAATCACATAAAACTTTTAATGAAAATGTTAAAATAATTTGTAAAAATTATAATTGTAACGTATACCAATTAAATTGATAAATTTTTATAAAATTCATTTATAAATATTATTTTTATGTTTAGAAAAATTACTTATAATTATTTCTATTTTCCTTTTTCTTCTATTTTCTTTCCTTTCTTTTTTCTTCTTTTCTTTTCCTCTTCTATTTTTTTCCTTTTCTCTACGTGAATTGCAGCTGCATATTCAACTACCCATTTGATTTTTTTTCTTGTACATGTGTCAAACAATTAAGGGACAAAAGACAAAAATAATAAAGTAAATGTCCTATCCTAATTAATGCCTAATTTAAGTAGATGATCCTCTTGTTTTTTTTATTTATTTTTTTTTATTTCTGCTGAAGATTCACGCCAAATTTGGAAGAAGAAAAAAATAAAATAAAATAAAAACCTAACCGAACACATGAAGAGAAAAAGAAAGTAAAGCAAAAAGAACAAAACAAAGACCAAGAAGAAGAAGAAGAAGAAGAAGAAGAGGAAAATATTATTTCAATTAATTAAAAAGTTAGGTAAATATATGTTTAATTTCTTTGTACATATGTATATTATATAATATGTGCATATATATACTAAGTATTTTGTTATATATATTACATGTACATATATATATGCATAAGTAGATAAATATATATGTGTATCTCTTTTATTTGTGTATAAACATATGTATGTAGACATGTTTATATATATATTATTATGTAAAACATACGGTATATATATATATGTGTGTGTGTGTGTGTGTATAAATAACAATACATATAGTAGGTATTTAGAATTTTCACTATTTGGATATGTATAAATATATATATATGCATGTACACGTAAATATATAAATGTATGTGTATATTACATATGTATAGATGATTAGTATTTGGTATATTATATATATACATGTATTAGGTATTCTCGTATTTTTGTACTCATGTAAGTATTTCTTTATGTATATATATGTATATATAGGTGGCATGATGATATGTATATATATATAAACATAGTATTTTATATTATATATGTATATGTGTACATGTATAAAAGTAGGTATATGTATATAAAATATAAATATATCCATATTATACTTATACATATAGTATCTAGTATCTAATTAAAGTCAAAATAATTTATTACATAAAGTATAGTATATGTATAAATGTACGTATGTGAACAGCGACATATACGTAAAAATATGAGTATACTTAAATAGTGTATACAACATACCATTTTATAAATAAAGTAATAAATATATGTATATATGCATAAATACCATAAATTTAGGAAAAAGAAAGACTTAATAATTAAGTAAATTAGAAAATTTAATAAAGTATAATCATAAGTATTTTTATATATACATATTTATACCGTAAAATAGGAAATAATGAAAAATTCGAAAAAAATTGCAAACTTAACACGTGGCACTCTTAAGTGTTACCAAGTCACTATTTGTTATAAATTAATTAATTTTTGTAATTAATAATAATTAATTAAATAGAAAAATAATAAAGTAGAAAAAATTTGAATTAATAATTCTAAAATCTCAAAAATAAGTAATTAGAGTAAAATAAGCTTAAAATAAGAAAAATTATCAATTATATGACTTAAGTAATTATTAAATCGTAAATATACTAAGAAAAAGCTTAAATTAATATTTTATAATTTTTTTAATTAAAATAATAAAATTTTTGGTATTTTTATATCATTGTTCAAATTATAAGTCACAATGTCTAAAACAGATCTTACTACGAGAAAATATGCTAAAAAACAATCAAAATAGACTATAAGTTCATAACGATTCGAACTAAATCGAAAAAGTTATATTCAATTCAATAAAAAGCTCGAATCGACGATTTCACGTAACTAAGTTAAGCAAATAGTACAAATTACGATACTAGTTTAGTTTTAAATTCCCAAACTTACAATTTTCTATATTTCTCATTTTTAGGTGATCTCGACTTTGATCTTGAGCTGCCATTGGACTATTACGATCCTTAAGTCGATTATGGCTGAATGAGTTTTTCCTAATGGTTCCATACTTGTTTATGTTTGTAATTAGCAAATATAAATTATGATTAATAATTGAATGTTATAGGAGGCTGGGTTATGCTTGTATATGATAACTGTTTGCAAATGGTCAATTTACTTTAAAGTATGATAATGTATTGATTGTTGTATAGTAGATTCACTAGAAACTGATTGTCAGTAACCTTATTGGTCACTAAATAATAAGACCTAATTTTACTCGACTTGATAGACCTAACTCAAAACACGCATAATCATATACCGCATGACTAATTCCAACCATCACATTGTACGGAGATAACAAGAGGCCATACGTAGGTTGATTATTTGAGTAATGTAGATTTCCTATGGTGCATACGTACGATATGAACTTACCTTGGCCTGCGGGATCACTAGGCATTGGAGGCACTAACTGCCTAGCTATAGGTCGAGTCTAGAGGCTTCCGTTTAAGAGTAAGTGAAGGCTGCGTGAACTTACTCATAATCATACATAAAACTCGATTTTGATTAAAACTGAGAATGGATATACCATTATATTTTAAATATGAAACACGGAGTTTCGTTATGAGATAAATTCTAGTATGATACTCAGATCTAACTATGCTAATGTATCTCCAACCCTGACTTTAGAGGGCATTAAATCTGAGTTGCATGCAGTACCTAGTCGCATGCATGTATTTATTTGGTATACTGATTGATATGCATTCATTTGATTGATATATAATTTGATTGCTGTATGGTTAAGGGGATTATCTCACTAAGCTAGTTAACCCTTATAGTTTACTTTCGCAAGTCAAATTGTTCGTGGAGTTAGGTCACTGCATGCCTGAGATTAATTGTACATCAGGGGGTTGATGTGAGGGTAAGACATGATCAGAGTGTACTTATAATAGTGTATTTAGATTATAAATCTTATTATGTAATGAAATAATGTCAATTTGAGTTAATAAGTATTATAAACTTCTTATATGTAAATTTCTATATAAATAGATTGTATTTTATATTTCTTTAGCTTGTTATTATTATCATGAAATGATATTGCTTATACTTACACAACTTTCGATTGTTAGTTATAACTATAGCCTTGTGTATCGCATAAAGAGTTATATATTATAAGGGAAATCAATCTACAATCCTTTATACGATATACGGTGACTATCACGACTAGTTCTCTTGGGTCGTGATATCTCTTATACCCCAATAACTCATAGAAGAGTCCAATTCGAGGACATCCCTCCTATATTTCAAACTCCTAGGAAGTTTAAGACCTTTTAAACTTTCTCTTGCTTCTACTATTTTTGCATCACAAACTCTAATCTCCTTGCACATCCTTAGAAACATCGAACTAAGATGATCTCCTAAAATCACCCCAATGCCAACCTTACTTGTAACTAAGTTCCAAGTGCCATATGAATTAATTTTCTTGAATCCCATCGCTAGAGCAATCCAAGATGAGACAACATGATATCACTGCTGCTGAAACATGCGAAACATAGCGATTGTTTTAACTTCCTTACATTTAGCTAAAATGGGATTTTATCAATTTAATGGATACACTTGGATCTGCTTTTTTATCATTACACTTACTCTTGCAATGAATTTTCCAAACAAACCATGCATAAACTACAAGAGTAGGTGACATCTCCCTCAAATTGCCTTGCAATGATTGCATTTTCTACGGCAACTACAATCCCCCCCATTCCAGAGGACACCTCCTAACCACCCTATCCCATTTGAAGTCATGGTTGGTTGTTTTGAATCCTTAAGATCATAGAGTATACCTCCCTATACCATTTTTAGGACATTTGAATATTGACATAGAGTAGGTTGGAATAGAATACACAACTGACTTAATCATGACTTCCTTCTTGGCACATGGAAAAAGGAACAACCTCCCACCAAAGAAAGGAGTAACAACCAATGCAAAGTTGTAAACATAGTTGGGGAGGTTAGATCTCCTCTTCCCTACACTCGTTGAACCATACCTAGCTCCATTTTCCTCTTACATTTATGAAAGTGCATCTTTAGTAATTTTCTACAACATGGGAGCATTGCCTAGTTAAGATTATGATATTGAGGATTTAAAACAACCAACCATGACTTCAAACGTAAACTAAGAGTGTTTAGCTTCCTCCTAACTTACAATTGGAGGATTCCACTCATGAGAAATTGGTATGTGTTTGTTACCACATAATTGTATACAAGGTATAAGAAGCTCATGATAATAGAAGGTAATAGAGAAGGTAAGAAGATATGTCACTATTAACATAATGGGTGAGTTCTAATGAGTTACATTTGCTATCATCAATAATCTCCTTAATAGTCTATAGTAGTTACAATGCCAAAGCAATAGGACATTTGTTACGTGTTGAATCATGTGACCTACCTTTAGTCACTTGAGGGTGAAGGAGCAAGGGAATATTTGAAGCGCAAGAGTATTCACCTTATGCCCCTTTACATGTAAGTCTTATACGTGATAATCTATTATTGCTCCATGATCAAACTTGACATTCTTCTTCAAAGTAAGACTTGCTCTTACTCAATGCAATGATGACTTAAATATCGATAATTATTAAGCTTAGGTAGTTCAATAAATGTATCAAATGATGGCTTGAAAGGATTCCCAAATAAGTTATGGCCAACATAATGATACTCATTGTGTATATGTGTATAATAGAAGTGTATTTATATTAATCATAAATAATAATAGTATTTTACAATATAGAAATACATAAATTTAGGGTAAATAACCTTAGGAATGGAGAAAGAAAAATTTGTCCTCCGTACAAGGCCTAAATTACATTAACAGTAGAAGATATACTATAAGACACCCCCTTAATATCAAGTTGCTTATGACAACGTGAAATTGGTACAATGTTCAAGAAATGCCATTGTAGAGAGATTCTCCATAAGAATATCTACATGTTGATAGCATGTGGGAATGTACTAAACCTTGACTTGTCTTGTGGTAACCTATTTAAGTACAAAGTGATAATCAATATCAATGTGCTTGGTGTGGTTATGATGGATAGGATTTCTAGTCATGTAAACAGTGTCAAGGTTGTTACAACATAGAATAATAGGTCACTAAATCGGGACTTTTAGTTCATGAGCAAGATGATAAATCCAAGTAGACTCAGCCATAGCATAGGTAATAGCTCTATACTTAGCTTCTGTAAAGCTTTTAGAAATAGTCAATTGTTTCTTTGAGTACCAAGAAATGAGATTCTTACCAAGAAAGATGGCATAACCCATAGTAAATCTGTGAGTATCAAGGCACCATACCCAGTTAACATCATCATAAGTGATTAGAGGCGTGGCAGAGGAACATTTGATGGGTAAACTCAATAACATAATGCCTCATATATCGAAGAACTTCTTTAGCTACCTACATATGATTAGTATTGGAAAGATTCATGTATTGACTGAACTAGTTAACCACAAAGTTGATGTCTAACCTAGTTATGGTGAGGTACTAAAGTGCCCCAACAATTTCTCGATAGGTAGTAAGGTTAGAGAGTAGTGGGAAGCTATGGGCACTAAGGTGGCTATGTGGTGATAACGGTATTTTAACTGGCTGGAGAGATGCATGTTGTAACATTTAAGGAGATGACAAATGAAGTGAGATTGACTTAGATGTATACCCTTTAGTGTATGAGTAGCCTAAATATGCAAGAAGAAGTGTAGAGATCTAAGATCCTTCATGCCAAACTAACGTAAAAGAAGAGAGATGCGATGGATGATGAGAGAGGAATTATTACCCATAAGTCTGATCTTATCAATGTATAGGAGGAGAATGAGAGTGTTAGCCCCTTGAGAAAATATAAATATGGATGAGTCAGCTTTACTTTGTGAGAAACCTAGATCTGAAAGAAAGGTGCTAAACTGATGAAACCAGGTGTAAGGAGCTTACTTAAGGCCATATAAAGACTTATACAGCTGACATACATAATGGGGATAGCAAAGATGAACAAAACCAAGAGGTTGTTTCATGAACACAGTTTCATTGAGACGACCATAAAGAAATGCGTTTTTGACATCAAGTTGATGGATTCCCATGAAGATGCAACTGTATGTGGAGAACAAAGTGAATAGTGGTGTGTTTAACAACAGGACTAAATGTTTCATCATAGTCAATGCCTTCACACTGAGAGAAACCTTGAGCAACAAACTGAGCTTTATAGCACTCAACTTTACCTGTAGCATTATATTTTATATGAAATTTCCATATACTACCAACGACATTTTGATTTGGTTAAGGGGGTATAAGAACCCCAATGTAGTTTTGAAAGAGTGAGTTAAATTCATCTTCATTGCAGCTACTTAGGCAGGGTCATGAAGAGCTTCAATGTAATGGCGAGGCTCAATGGGAATGGCCTTTATGTATAGGTTGAGAAACGTTTCGGGTTTGGTGATGCTGGATTTAGAATGGGTAAGCATGGTGTGAGTTGATTTAGGAGAGGTAGAAGTAACAGTAGAGGTGGGTTAGGTTATAGTGTATCGAGTAGAAGATTGTGTATGTCAGGAATGGTAGAAGCGAGTACGTTAGTAAACTCATGTAATGGGTGGCAAGTTAGTAGAGATGGGAGGGATAGGCTTTGGTAGTTGAGTAGAGGCATTAGAAAAGGGAAGTGTAACGGTGGAGGTAGATTTGTTTGGAGGAGAAGTTAAGGGAGTTTAAGAAGAATCAAGTGGATTATAGAGAGATAGGAGTAAGGTAGAAGTAGAGGTGTGAGATGAGGGAAAGGGGACTAGTTTTGATGGAGAGATGGTAAAGGTAAGAGATGGTGAGTCAAAGGTTGTGGTAAGGTGTAGTGGTGGGAGGGGAGATAAGGGCGGTATAAGGTTTACAGAATATGACATGACGACTAATGTAAACATTACCAAAAATTGGGTCTAAGTAGCAAAACCTTTTGTATTGGGTAGGGTAGCCAATGAAGATGCAAGGAATCGAGTGGGGAGGGAGTTTATTTTGGGGTTGGGGTGTAGTGTTCAAGTAGCAGAGGCAACCAAAGGTACAAAGATAGTTATAGTCAAGTAAGGTATGATAGAGAAGCTCAAAGGGGATTTGTGGTTAAATGTAGCTAAAGGTAGACAATTTATAGTATATATGGTAGTGAGGGTGGCATCAATCGAAAATGCTTGTGGCAGATTTACATGTAAGCGTATGGTGCAAGCCAGGTTTGTGATGTGTCTATATTTGTACTTGGTAATGTCGTTTTGTTGAAGAGTGTAAGGGCAAGAAAATTGTAAATGTATACCATTGTTGTAAAGAAATTTTTTGAAAGCAGTATTTATGAATTCACCACCACCATCACAATGAAACACTTTAATGCAATTAGAGAAGTAATTTTCCATGAGAGATTTGAATTGCATGAAATTGAAGAAAACATCACTTTTATTATGCATGGGAAACAACCAAGAGTATCGAGTACAATCATCAATGAACATTACATAATAGCAAAACCTTAAGTTTGACCTAGTTAGCAATTGCCAAACATCCAAATGAAAAACATCTAAGGACTTTTATGCTTTGCAAGATGATTGCTAAAAGGGTAGATGGGCAGACTTGCCAATGTTACATGCATGATAATGGACTAAGGATTTTGAGGATGACTTGACTTGAATGAGACGATGTTAGACAAGACTGTTAAGGACATTGGCATGAGGATGACATAGCCTTGAGTGCCAAATTTCTTTCACAAAACAATAGCCATGAGGACCTTAGGAGACAAAGTGATTAGGTAGAGGGGACTCTTATTCTTTTGTTGGAGTAGAGGTTAACCCATCAAAAATCTTGGACAGAAAAGGGGGAGTCATTAGACTTAATAGTGTAAGGGTTGCCAGAACACATTTTAATGATAGATAAGAGGTTATGTGTGAGTGAAGGGAATAAGACAACATTTTTAAGGTATAGGGGATGGCCTAAGGCATAGATAGTTAGGTCACCTATGTGTATTATAGGTAGGGAGGCACCATTACCTACTAAAACATGATTAGAACCAACATATGCAATTAAGTTAGTGAGTACACCTACATTAGGAGTCATGTGGTGCATGGTACTTGAATTTGGATACCAAGTGGCCTCATGTGATTCTCTAAGGAGAGAGCAACAAATGTCTGTGGCATATCTGCATAGGATTCATTAAACCGGTGATAGCATTAAAGTGTTGAGTGACCTAGTTTCTCTCAAATTTGATAGACGAGCCAAGAGGAGGTGGAAATGTTAGAGTTGGAGCAATGTGGAACTACAAATGAGGGTAGGTTATTATGGGTTGTAGTAAAGGAATGCACTTACTAACAAGAGGAGAGATGCGTCTCAAATTCAATTGGAAGGCTACGTTCCTTGTATCCTAAGTGACCATGACCACGGTTTCGACCTTGAGAGACGGTGTTCATGGTTTGAGTCTAAAGTATAGTCAGAGTGGTGAGGGAAGTATCCTCAACATTGTAATGATTGAGCTACTCTTCATGAGTAATTAATTTGAATCGTATATCCTCAAAGGAGAGATGAATGGGGGAATGAGTAATTGTGGTGACAAGTGAATTATACTTACGCAAGAGACTATGGAGAACATGAGAATTAAGATCAACTGTGCTAAGGAGTTGGCTAGTTGATGCAAGTTGGTCTGCAATGCACTTAAGATCATAGTAGTAGTTAACAATAGGTTTATCGTGTAGCTAAAGATTAAGCAACCGTTACTTTAATTCCATTTCTCAAGCCAAGGAATTTTCAAGGGAACAGTAGTGAAGGGCGAACCAAATGTCATATGTAGTAGGAATATCATAAACTTGCAAAAGAAGCTCATTGGATAAGGTGGTAAGAAAGGATGCTCGAACTAGATGGCTAGTGCAAAGCCAAGTTGAGTATGTTGGATTTGGTAGAAGAAGGCTACTAGGAGTAGATGGAAGGCCTATGGGTAGTCGATAGAGGTCCATAGATATAAGAAAAAGAAGTCAAGAGGGATAGCTAGACTTGATAGTTTTTGGATGATAGTTTTATTAGAACTGTGGCTGTAATGCTTATAGGTGAAATAGTGGGATTTGTAGTGTTACAAGTGTGAGTGTAGTAAGGGGGCATTGTAGTGATGATGTTAAAAGGGATAAGGTCAATGGAGAGCGTTGGGTGGATTGATGAGAGGTCGACAAGGCATGGGTCAAAATCAATGGTAATGGAGATAAGGAAGTGCTAAAGTTGGAAAAGGGTATGATAATGGAGGTTCTACAACTACATAGGTAAAGCAGGGGTTGCGACTGATTGGTGAAGATAAGGAGGGAAGTAGGGGTTACGTCTAGAATGGGATGTGAGGGAGAAGAAGAAGAAAGGTTGGACTAATGGAACTATGAATCTACGATTGTGGTGGTAACAGGACTGGGTAGAGGTGGTAGATGGGCGTTTGTTGGGATTGTGGTGTTGGGTGAAGAAAGAGAGAAGGTGGCGATGGTGTGCGGTTGTAGCATGGGGTTGAGGATAATCAGATCTCTAACATTGTCCATGGATGCATCCAACGAGAAAGAAGGATCTAGCGAGGAGATTTTAACAACTAGAAAAATCATGGAAAAAAAAAAAGAAAAAAACTAGAATTGGTAAATCAATTTATTAATTAGGGTTTATGGCTCTAATACCATATGAATATAGTAGAAGTGTATTTTTATTAATCATAGAATGATAATAGTATTTTACAATGTATAGATACATATAAGTACAGAGTGTAAGGTAAACAACCTTAGGAATGAAGAAAGACAAGTTTACCCTCCATACTAGGCCTAAATTACAATAATAGTAGAAGATACACTATAAGAGTGTACATGTTCAATCTTAGTTCAAAGTTGATGTACTAAATTAAGTCTAGTTCTTTTAACCTTGAAATTATTAAGTCAAAGCATTAGGATATGGATTTGAACATTGTTGCATTAGCCCATTTTGTGTGTCGATGATAGCATAGAGTTAAAGATCTTAACTGATGAAATGCATGGAGCTAAAAGCATTGTAGTAGCATCTCATTAGAGAGGGGGGATGCAAGTTGCTATGTGTAGACAACCACTACCCACCCTCCCACCCCCCCCCAACAAATATTTGGTTTCGATCTGACTAGTTTTTTTTTTTTTTTTTTTTTTTTTTTTTTTTTTTTTTTTNACAGGTTTAGGCTTGGTTGGCTAGTGTTGTGTGCGAGTTAGGCTTACTTACTACTGTAGAGGCAGGATAGTAAGCGCCGCACGGTCTATTTGTGTGCTAACGAAAGCCTCGGACCGTAACAGTTGGTATCAGAGCCTAAGTTATTCCAGCAGGAACGACCATGACACGACAAGAGGAAGTGAGCAAGAGGCTTGATAGCTTTGATGAAATCCTCAAGGGAGTATCTAAGCGGATAGATGATTTGGTCGCATTGTCAGTAAGAGTGGCTGAAGTTGAGACCAATCATCAGGAGATGAATGCTAAGATGACTGAGATGGCTGAGAATTTTGGTGTTACCGTACAAACCCTCAGAGAGGAAATGCACATAACGACCGATGAGGCAAGACAACACTTGGAGACTCAAGTAGAAGACGTGAGAAGACAAGTTACTACTCGTGCCTCAATCGAGATTGTTGAAGAGCTACGAGTACGGGTAGCTATTTTAACTCGGGTTGTGGGAAATGCTCCTATCCCTGCCCCCGTTCATGTTCCTGCTCATGCAGGACATCTAAAGGTGCCTAAGCCTAAGGCATTTACTGGCATGAGGGATGCCAAGTTGTTGGAGAACTTTCTATTTGATATGGAGTAGTACTTTGCTGCTGTGGGGACAAATGATGAGAGATCAAAGGTCATCATGGCTACAATGTACTTAACTGGTGATGCCAAACTGTAGTGGCGCACCAAATATGAGGATATCCAAAATGGCAATGCTCATGTAGATACATGGGTTGAGTTGAAGGTTGAGTTGCGGACTCAGTTTTTCCTTGAGAATGTTGAGTACAATGCCCGAAAGAAGTTGAAGGAACTTCGACAGGGTGATGACATTAGAAAGTATGTCCGTGAGTTCTTGACATTGATGTTGGACATCAAGAGCATGGCTGAAGATGATAAGCTATTCTATTTCCTGGAAGGACTGAAGCCTTATGTTAGGAATGAGTTGTAGAGGCAACGAGTTACTAACTTGGCTACAGCACAAGCAGCAGCTGAGCGCTTGATTGACTACACTCATGACAATAAAGGGAAGAATGTGTCAACTGGACACGAGGGTGGAAAGTCGGTTAAGTCGGGCAAACCCAAGAATGGGGGAGCCCCAAGTTCAAGTAGCAGCAGTAGCAACACTGGAGGGAGTCAAAGGAAACCCTATAACTCTCACCAGTCCGGAAAGAGTGGGGCAACCAATGGAGGTAAGAAGCCCTCATTCTCGTGTTTCTTATGTAATGGCCCATATAAAGTAGCTGAGTGTCCACATAAGGCAACACTCAATGCTATGGCACAAAAAGTAGAAAATGCCGGCCAAGATGATGAGTCAGGGAGTGATGGAGAGGATCAACCCCGAATGGGCGCATTACACATGTTGTCGGCTGTTGGAAAGAGTTCCTCAGTGCGACATAAGCCTAAGAACAATAATGAGTTGATGTATGTCCAATTGAACATCAATGGCAAGAGTGCTAGTGCAATGGTAGACTCCGGTGCTACACACAACTTCATTGATGTGCCTAAGGTGGAAAGGTTGGGGTTAGTGCTTGTTGAGGACACTAGCCAGATTAAAGCTGTTAACTCCAAGGCCCTCCCTGTCCAAGGAGTTGCAAGAGGAGTGAAAGTGAGGGTTGGAGATTGGAGTGGAAATCTCAACTTGCCAGCTGTTCCATTGGATGACTTCAGCATAGTCCTTAGAATAGATTTCTTGAGACAAGCCAGAGTTGCTCCCATGCCTGCAGCAAATTGCTTGTTATTCATGAGTGAAAAGCCTTGTTGTGTGACAGTTTAGAGGAATAGGGCAAACAACAATGGCAAGGAAGGAAAGAATATTGGGGCTATGATGTTATCAACGCTCCAATTCAAGAGAGGCTTCAAACATCAAGAGCTAACTTTCTTGGCTTTCCTTACAGAGAAAGAGGAAGCAAGAAAGACGGAGATGCCAGAGGAAATAGATAGGGTCCTAAAGGAGTACGATTATGTGATGCCTAATAAGCTCCCTAAGGAATTACCTCCTAGAAGGTCGGTGGACCACGAAATTGAATTGATTCCTTGTGCCAAATGACCAGCCAGAGCTCCTTATAGAATGTTGCCTCCTAAACTTGCTGAATTGAAGAAGCAATTGAATGAGTTGTTAGAGGCAGGCTTTATTCGACCCTCAAAAGCACCATACGGGGCTCCTGTTCTATTTCAAAAGAAGCAGGATGGGAGTTTGAGATTATGTATTGATTACCGGGCTCTAAATAAGCTGACGGTGAAGAACCATTACCTAATTCCCCTAATTGCTGATCTGTTTGATCAATTGAGTGGGGCTAAATATTTTACAAAATTGGATCTTCGCTCAAGCTATCATCAGGTTCGCATTGCTGAGGGGGATGAGCCCAAAACGACGTGTATAACCCGGTATGGCGCTTATGAGTTCTTGGTGATGCCCTTCGGTCTCACTAATGCTCCTGCAACATTTTGTACCTTAATGAATAATGTATTTCGTGAATATCTCGACAAATTTGTAGTCGTCTATCTAGACGACAATGTTGTATATAGCAGGACATTACAGGACCATGTGAAGCACTTACGAATGGTTTTTAAGAAGCTGCAGGAGAATCATTTGTACGTGAAGTGTGATAAATGTGCCTTTGCCCAGAAGCGCATCAACTTCCTAGGTCATGTTGTTGAAGAAGGGTGGATCTGAATGGATATGGCAAAGGTGGAAGCAATTAGGCAATGGCTAGTGCCTAAGAGTGTAATGGAGTTGCGGTCCTTCCTTGGACTTACAAATTACTATAGAAAATTTGTTGAGGGATATTCCCGTCAAGTTACACCCCTCACAGATCTATTGAAGGAGGACCAAGCATGGTCATGGGATGGGATATGTCAGAGTGCCTTCGAGGAGTTGAAGCGTGTAGTGATGGAGGAGCCAGTCCTCGCACTTCTTGACATTTCTAAGCCTTTTGAAGTCCACACGGATGCCTCAGACATTGCATTGGGTGGAGTGTTGTTGCAAGAGGGTCATCCAGTGGCATATGAGAATAGGAAGCTGAATCAAACAGAGCGTAGGTACTCAGCCCAAGAGAAGGAGTTACTTGCAATTGTTCACTGTCTAAGGACCTGGAAACACTATTTACTAGGATCTAAGTTTCTAGTGAAGACAGATAATTCTGCTACCAGCCATATATTGACTCAACTGAAGCTTTCAGCCAAACAAGCCAAATGGCAAGAGTTTCTTGCAAAGTTTAATATGGAGATTGAGTACCATAGTTAACGGACTAATCAGGTGGCAGATGCTTTAAGTAGGCGAGCTGATTTAACATCCTTAGCACAGATTGCACACCAGTCGGTGAGTCAAATCTCGACTTCAATTCAAGAGCAGATCAAGCAACACATAGGTCAAGACCTGTTGGCCAAAAATCTCAAGCAGTTGGTTGAAGAAGGGAAGACGCACAGATTTTGGGTAGAAGGCGACCTCATATACACAAAGGAGCACCGATTGTATGTCCCGAAGGCGGGCAACTTGAGAAGGGCATTCATGAGAGAGTACCATGATACTTTGTGGGCTGGACATCCAGGTTAGCAAAGGACATGGAGCTTGTTGAAGCAGGGCTATTACTGGCTAGATATGAAGGAGGATGTGATGACTTATACGAAGACTTGCTTAACCTGCCAGTAGGACAAAGTTGAGAGGCAGAAGGTGGCAAGCCTCTTGGAGCCACTTCCTATGCCCTCTCGCCCATGGGAGAGTGTCTCCATGGACTTTATCACTTCCCTACCATAAGTGGGGGAGCACTCATCTGTTTTTGTTGTTGTTGACAGGTTCTCTAAGTATGCTACCTTCATTCCTACCACAAAGAGTTCAAGCGCGGAAGAGACAGCCCAGCTTTTCTTTAAGCATGTGGTAAAATTCTGAGGTGTACCCCAAAATATTGTGAGTGATAGGGACGCCAGGTTTACAGGAAAGTATTGGACAGAGTTGTTCCAACTCCTGGGCTCCGAGCTGAGCATGACCTCCAGTTACCATCCACAGAGTGATGGACAGATAGAGAGATTCAATGGGTTGCTGGAGGAATACCTTCGGCACTTTGTCAATGCCAACCCGAAGAATTAGGTTGACTTGCTGGATATTGCCTAGTTCTGTTTCAACATCCAGCGGGGCTCTTCCTCCAACAAGAGCCCTATAGAGATCATTACGAGTCAGCAACCATTGTTACCCCACATAGTGGCAGCACCATATACCGAGAGATGCCCAAGAGCCTATCAGTTCACCAAAGATTGGAAGCAGAGTTCAGAAGTAGCAAAAGCGTACCTTGAAAAGGCTTCCAAGAGAATGAAGAAATGGGCAGATTAGAATTGCTGACCTAGAGAATTCAATGCTGGAGATCAGGTCCTTATAAAGCTTCTTCCAGAACAGGTCAGATCATTGAGGAACAAGGATAGAAGATTGATCCAAAGGTACATTGGTCCAGTTCCTATCATATCGAAGATTGGAAGAATAGCTTACAAGGTCGAGCCTCCTACGTGGTTGAAGGTCCATCCAATTTTTCATGCCAGCGTCTTAAAGCCATATTATCCAGACATGGAAGACCCATCTCGCAATGTGTCCAAGCGTTCACAAGTCAAGATCAAGTTCAACCTCAGCCAAGCCGTGGAAGACATCCTTGCAGAGCGAAGAGTCAAAGATCCCTCCACTGGAGAAGATCATAAAGAATATTTGGTTAAGTGGAGAGATAGAGGAGAAGAAGATACAAGTTGGGAGACTGAAGAAGATCTGAAGCCCTTCTCCTAGAGAAAGTCAGCCTTACTAGCCAGAAGACCTCCGCCACCAGATCTAAGCTCTAGTACATATTGCCGAGGACGTCAATAGAATTAAGTAGGGGAGGATGTCAGGGTCCCTTTTTGTAAGATACTTTTATGACAAGGGGTCATTCTTTTGTACATATTGTAACATAAGGGGAGGACTTTATTTTTGTATAAGATTGGGCCTTACTATTATTAGAAATTTCCACTTTTAGAAAGTGGTGCCATTTCACTAGTTTTAATGTCTACTCCTGCCAGGCCCAATAATGTCCGTAAAGCTCTTTACGGGGGTATGAGTACTCTTCTAGATTGAAGCTCTTACTCACCACGTTGGTTGATCACGACCAGCGGCACCTGTTACATACACTGTACCCCCGTGCACACACATTGTAGCCTTGTATTACTATCGGAATTAATAAAAGTGTGCTATTCCTTTTTCCATTCGAGATTGTGTCCCTTATAATCTGTTAGCTTTCTTCCTTAGTTGTGTTACTTATAGGTTTAGGCCTGGTTGGCTAGTGTTGCGTGCAAGTTAGGCTTGCTTACTACTGTAGAGGTAGGATAGTAAGCGCCGCACGGTCTATTTGTATGCTAACGAAAGCCTCGGACCGTGACACGAGGCATGCTTGGGCACAACTAGCAAATAAATAGAGGTACAAGCGCAACACGTGAAATTAATGAGCCCGCACCTGACTAGGGAAGGAAAAAAAATATTAATGAGTCTGCAAGCACGAAGGCCTATAAATAGGAAAAGTGTGGACACGTAGAGCATGTGACTGTTTGTACAAGTGAAAGCATGCATGCGGCGCACTTAGCACCTCCAAGTTTGATTAGAGAGAAAAGAGAGCCCAATCTATTTTAAATATTCAAATAATGAGTAGGCTAGCTTCAAGTTGCATGAGAGAATATCTTGACCATTAGGTGGAATAATTCTTTTTTCTTTTCATTTTTCATATTTAATATAATTATGGTTGGACAAATTTACATATTTAATAAAATAATCATAATTTAATATATATTTTTTTATTGAATATAGTAGAGTAATCACTAAGTGACACGTGTTATGGACTAAACGAAAAATGCAATGACTGGTGAAGTTGATGGAAGGATTTATAAATGAAGCAAAAAATTTAAAAGGATAAGAAAAGTAAGAGGTAGTGTTGATAGGTTCTTTGGATATAAGCTCTTTAAGTCCATCCAAATTTGACATGCCTCATTGTTTAAGACTTACTATCTTAAGCTCAAGTCTTAGGCTTGGCTTGATCGGGCTATGAAGCTCTTTAACAACTAGAAGACATCGGATAAAAATAAAAAATCAAGTTGACAACCACCTCTAATATATGTGGAACACGTCGAACACCATGAGTCCACTCTTCAGTATTTGTGGAGGAAGCTCTGATCACTAAACTAAATCACCATCTAACGATAAAGCTCTCTACAGTTTACGTATTAAAGTTTGCTTATTACTCTTAAGTATCCCTTCCTCTTCAAAATACAATATTAACTTAAGTATTGGAGTGATCACGCTAAACAACACCCTAACATCCCCTCACAATATTCTATTTTATAGACTTATCATGCGCAAAGCCTAATATCTATTGGTAAATACCCTAAGACATAATTGAGTGGTCTACGTGCCCTTACATTTCAAATTTCATTTGCTTGTGCTTTTCACATGTCTAGCTCATCGTGCTCACGTACCTAGGTTTTACATGCTCGTGCTTCTTATGTGTCACTGATTTATTCACATATTAGCCTGCGTATTAATACATATGTAAGGGATAAATAATGTGTATCTATATATATATATGTATGTATGTATGTATTTTATTATGTACGTACATATGCATATATACGTACGATATTTATATATATATATAAATTGTAAGGAACAACGTACTCTTGTGTGTGTGTGTATGTAGTATACGTATAAGTATATACATACGTAATATATGTATATATATATGCATATATATATTATATATGTGCTATAGTATTTATAATATACATATATATTATGTATACAATATAATGTGTTTATTTTATAAGTTATTTTACAAGTAATGAAAAATTAAAAATTAGAAAAACATTAAAATAATCATGAAGAAAAATAATAGTGAAAATTATATTATTTTATTTCAAACCATTAATTACATTACAAATGATGAATAAAAAGACCATGGAAATAATACTTAAGTAATATTTCTAGAATTCATTAAATGGTAGGTAAGGAGAATTGGATGATTAATCATCACTAAGGAGAGGGGGAGGTAAAGGCTGTGGATGTAGTTGTTGTACATAGTAGAAGCCTCACTAATCAAAATATACTTGTTGTCAAGCTCACATCTCATCTATTCAATTATGTTGCCTCATTTATTCAAACCGAATATCTGTAACATTATTCTCTATAGTTAATACTCAGTTTTCAATTTCCATAAGCCTCCTTGAATCTTTGTAAAGGTTTCCATTGTTTGTTGTTGATTGGTTGGTCATCCTTGTTTTGAATCAATTGAATAATTCTTCCACGGTGAAAGGTCTAAAATCTTGTTGTTGCTCTTATTGTCCCTAGCCTCCTACCCCTTGATCATGACCCTACGAGATAATGTTGTAATCGTTGACATTTAGTTACCCCCCTTTACCCCCACTTGCATATTCCTGCTACTATCCTAACTTTATCCACTAATCGGTTTTCTCATTATGATAAAAAGGTGTAGTTTATTTTTAACCTCCATAAGGTTAGAAACGGATTTTATCATGTACAATACGTAATCGCTTAGGTTGAACCCATTGAAGAGAATAATATACTTTATGAGTCGACCATAACTTAGATGCTATCCTTTTGCGAAACGTATGAAGAAAACATCAATTAACAAAATGGCCAATATTGACTGGTCTCCTTTCCACCATACGGTAAAGTAGGAAAAGATCTTCTTTGATGAAGAAATTAGTGTTCAATTGTGGGGCAATGGAATTGGTGATTATGTGGTGCATGATTCGAGTATGTGGTGGAAGATTGCTAGTGGTGAAATGCTTTAAATATTGGACCTACATCTCATGTGGACATATCAACCATACTTTAACGTGTCCCAGTTTGTTGGCATATGCGCAGCATCCATACTAAGCCAATTAAATAACTCATTGATAAAGTCTAGTGTGATTTCCAAAACTTGGCCAAATATGTAAGCTGTGAGGAAGCTAGCATCTCGATCTGTTTCAAGCTAAGGTATGATGTTATCATTGGGATAGATGACACTAGAGGTTATGTTAGAGTAAAATATGTGCACTAAATCAGCAAATGCTTGATTCTCTAACTCCACTAATCCTAGAAAACCTATCACTTCAAGAGCATATTAGAAGTCATAGATTTAGTGGAGCTCTTCCAAGTCATACAATCAAATGGAGAGAACATTTCGAGTATAAAATTCATCCATAAAACAACATTGCATTTGGGGGGTAGGAAGGTGCTTGGAGTAAGCTTCGACTGGACTACTCGAGGGGGCAATAGGGTAGATGAGTGAGCCTAGGGGCATTTACCTTCGGTTTGTGTTTGATATAGAGTGGTACGTGTAAACCTTACTTTATTGGGCCTAAGATTTGATTTAGAGTACCTTCCGAACGTTCCCAAAGATCAACCGAACCAAAAACTTAAGTTTATATTTAGGAACAAATTAAATTTTTACAATTCAAAAGCCAATTGTCGATAAAACCCGAGCTTGAAGAACTGCGAGCTCTAAAGCTACTTAAAACCCTAAACCTTAAAACCATTAAGGAATTTTAACCCTAAATAATTAACTGATAATTTAATTTGAATAATTCCATTCAACTTTAGAAAATTTCACAATTCTACAAAAATCAAATCATAAATCACAAAACAATGTAAGATAAAAATCCTAAAACAATTTTCTATAAGGCTATGCCCTTATCTTCATACATAAGCCTTACATATAAATAATTAGACCAACCAATCACCTTAGATAACTTATCAATTGAGAGTTGGAATCATTTATCAATTGATAACTTATCAAAATCTAGTGATAAGATAATTTCCTTATCACCTCTTCACTTATACTATATATGGACAAATTTTCATAAGAAATCATGAGCTTAACTTTAATAAAGGTGACAAGACCACTCCATGGCATAAAAAGACTTCCAATGGCAGATTTAAACAAGGAGGAATGGGGGGCCATACTCTTGTCTTTCAAGCATCAATCACTTTCTCTTACACATCATTATTCACCCCTTAATGCTTACATCATCAAGAGTTGCAATTGTTGACTTTTTGTAAGCTTTAAGACAATACTTTCAAGACATTTAAACACTCCTTCTCTCACCATTCCAACCGGCCACACTCTTCCCCATTTCTCTCACTTTCAATTTCACTTTCACTTCATCTTTCTCTCTTTTAAAACAAACATAAAAAGGGGAAACAACTTTACCCCACAAAATCCATTTTCTTCCATTTTGAAGCTTCAACTCACGACATTTTTTTTCTTTGTTCATGTACCATTTTCTTTCATCATTTAAGATCATCTAAGACCATTAGAATCTTCCATAAACCCCTTTCCAAAAGACCAAAAGATTCGGGTTTCAAAGGGTAAGCAAAAAGGAGGAAGCAAAGTTAAAGGCTTAAGAGGAACCTTAGTGCACAACCACCAAACTTTGCGTTAAGGACGAGTAAGTGTTTATTGTGATGTGTGGATTAATATTTATGTTAGAAGACTTGGATTTCTTGAAGATATGAGTAAGGTTTGACTTGTTATAGCACAAAAAATCGTTTTAAGAAACAAACCCTAAAACCATTACATGAAGTTGAAATATAAGCATGTAAAGTTGGTGTTTTGTATGGACATTTGTTTAATGCTTTGAATGGAAGATTTTAAGCTAAGGAAATCTTGAAATGAGAACTTTAATGAAGGGTAAGCATGCTGGACGTGAAAGTTCCATGATCATTTGAATGTTGATTTTGTTTCCATTAAGTTAAACATGCTCAAATCTAGACTTAAGTTAAGGAAAAATCCATCACATGAAGTTTTATGAAGAAATCAACTTTGTATGACATGATCTATGATATGGAGGTTTTATGAAGTATAAGATCTTTTATTTCTTTATGTGGAGCATGAGTTAAAGGATCATTTGATGGAAGGAAACTTAAGTTAAGATTTATACATAAGTAGTTAAGTGCATAATCTATCACCTAAACTTAAGGAAATGATGGAACAAGTTGAAAAACCAAGTAAGGACCCCTTAGGACCAACATGAACAGATCTGGAACGTGGGTAAATGAGGCCTAAAAATATGATACAAGTGAAAGAAAAAAGTGAAAAGATTAACCAAAGCAAGTATGACTAGCATACAAAGCCTAAAACTCAAAACCGGGCCTAAAACTCTCAAAACAAGCTTATAACTCTAAGATGGGCCTTCAACAAAAATCTGACCAGCAACTTAGAGTACCAAGAGAAGTTTTTTTGAAGCCCATATGAAATCCACCTAAGGCCCCATAAGCCCACCAAAGTTATTAACTTTAGTTTGAACCAAAAACAAGCCCATTTGATAACTTAAGCCCACTAAAAGGCCCAAGAAGTGATTGTTAGCCTTAAGAATATAAATCAAAGTTGTAAACTTGATCTCAAGGAGTATTTTAAGCTTAGGATAAAATCTAAAGACCAAGCCCAAAGAATTTCCTAAGTTATTAAAAAGCCCAATTACCAAACAAGGCCCAAAAACATTCCAACACATGAGGAACACTACTGTTCTGACCCATGGACAGAATTGTATACCTCATTTCGAAAATCTAAACATACGACGTTAAAGTACACTCGAAAACGATGAAGATTGACTATAAGATCATAAAAATCAGATTTGAAACGAAAAAGTTATACGCGATTGAACTTTAGGTAAAAACCGGGAAAAATTACGAAAACTAGTTAAGAATATAACTTAAGGAAAACTTACATAGTTTTTTAAGTTTGTTTCAATTCCTTATAAAAATTATTTCAATGACCAGGGGACACTGTTTACGGAGACGACTTGCCTCCAGACTATTTTGATTGAATCACATGGCAGAGTGAGTAAATTCCCGATGACTCTTTACTTGATTGTGCTTGTAGAATAGATGCACCTAAACTATATATATAAATTTGGATGCTTGTGGGATATGGGAGATGCATGTGTTTGAATTTATGGATGAATGCGATGTTTTTTTTTTTTTAATTATATATAATAATGGGAATTGTTTGTAATGCATATATATATGTGAATTGTATGGAATGAAATTGTTTGGTCACTCTAAAAATCAAGTTAATCACTTGTATGATTAAGAACTCAAAATGAATCATGCATTCCCCATATTGCATACGGATAACACCGATTGCCGCTTCACATAGAAGATAGGAGGGGACTCACAGGAATACGAGTTTCCTGCAGGATTGAGCACTAGCTATGCCATCATATATATATTGAGTCTCTGACCTAAGCTGATGGGCTTACTAAGCGCCGGGAGACGCCAACTATCGGCAAGGGGCTGAGTCTTGTGGCTTCTGCTTAGGACGTGTGATTGTGGATTGCGGAGGCCACCACACCGTTAGACTTGGGATTTTGGAAATATGATTTATTATTCGGTAATGAAAGTATATATATATATGTATATATATACATAGTTTTGTTTTGACTTAAGCACAGTAGTGCTAATGAATTAAAACCCAAGGTCTAGAACCCGGATTTTGGTTTGGGTCGGTTAATTATCTCCAAACCCCGACTTTAGGGGGCGTAATTCTGAGTCGTATGCAGTTCCTAGGTCACTGCATGCGTTTTTGGCATACTGATTGTTCATACATTCATATGATTGTGCATATAATAAATTTCTGCTATGTGGTATTGACGAGGGTAATTATCTCACTAAGCGTAAGCTTACACCCCAACAGTTCTTTTCCTTGCAAGTTGATCGATAGTTGGGAAAGGGGATAGGAATCGAGTGCAGAGTGCTACCATTGAATCAGTATGATGAAAAGCTTGTGTAGTTAATTCGGAATGCTCCGAAAAACGACTAATGTCTCATTTAAGTTTACTATCTTTAGTAAGTTTAGAATTTTCGAAAATTGTCTATCCTATTTCATTATTTTGGTAGGGGATACCGATTCTCTGCGGTTTTGAGGAATTGTGGAAAAATTGGATATCCATAATTATATATATTATATAATGAGTCAATAAATTAAAATTGAAGAGTCTAGCAAACAACTATTTAGAGTCTTGCAATCTCTGACTTGCAAGGCGATTTTCTTATCATGGGTGCACACGTGATATGGAAATTTTAGGCAATACTACTAGGCCCCTCTTAGGGTCGCTACAATACGGCATCATGACAAGCCTTCCATGGTGATTCTTTGAAGAAAAAGGAGCTTGAAAAACAAAGTGATTTCACTTAGGAGAGAGTAGATATGAATGAAATTGATATGGAAGAAGTGGTGGAAGTATGAGGGTAAATGGAGGAGTAGCTATTATAGGTTTATCATTCTACATTGCGGGTCATCCTCACTTTAGAAGGTGGGTGAAGGAAAAGTTACAGCTTTGGTATGAATACATAGGTTGATAGATCCTAAAAAAAGATACAGTTGTAGTTTATAACAAATGTGGTAAGCTTTAACAGACGAGATGTCAAGCTTTCCAAGTAGTTATGTAATCTGCTCTCTTTTATTCATAATCTTCATTTACATTTTTTTATTTTCATTCAAACGTATAACCACCATAGTACTATCAAGCCTTTTGAGCGATTGCTAATAGTATCATCAACACTGCTCAATCATACAATATTCGAAGAATTTTTAGGAATAGTTTTGACAATGCCTCAAATAATATAGCTTCAGCCCAACACTTAAAGGCTATGCTCAATCCGATCTGAGATGGAAAATTCTTTCACGTTTGATGTATTTGCCACTTGTTCAACTTAGCAGTAAATGCCAGTCTTGAGGGTTGTAGTTTGAGCCCTTACCTAGTGTGGATCCGATGTGTAATAAATGTTATGCATGCTTCTAAGAAAAAGCTCATTGAGTTTTTACAAATATATACAGCCAACAAGGATAATGGGATCGGTGACTTCCACCTTTAGACTGCCTAATGAGGTAGAATTCAACTTGCAAGATGCTTTCACATGCCTACGAGATGAGGATCAATCCATCGACATTCTACAACTATTTCGTAATTAATAATCCCGACATCACCCTCGATTTGATGACAGAATGAGATTAGAAGTTATGTAAGAAGATGAAGGCCCTCTTAAAGGCCTTCCTAATGGTGACAAAAACTTCTCCAGCTCATATTACCCAACAAGAAATCTCATTTAATCCAACTTGGTCAACATTTTAGACGTATTGTAGCAACATTGAAGTGTTTCTATTCTATGGTATACTATTCAAGGTATGGTTTAAAAACTCAGAGATTATTTCAAACAATTTCCTTTCATCTTTTATATGGCTACTATGTTAGATCTATGCTATAAATTTTCTATTACCCATGGTCTCCTCTGAGAGTTTTATCGAAGCATTAGGGTTTAAAATACTAAGTATCATACAGCTACACTCAATGTTGAAGTGCAAAGAATGCTCAAAACTTTGTACACCTTTCATAAGCAAACGTTGCATCGATCATCCCAACCAGCATGGCCTAGTAGTCTTGTATTTATTAAGTAAAGCAAACAAATTGTATGAAGTAGTAGAGATTTGAGGAGCACCTTCAATTCTAATGATGAATTCAAAGAACTACTGGTTTACTAGGTATAGGAGCTTGTAAAAACAAAAGAGGATGATTTCGATGTTTTCTCTTGGTAGTCCAGCAAGGCTTACATGATGTCAATCCTTTTCTTAGTGGTTTCAGATGTTCTGGCACATTCGGCTTCAACGCTCCCTTTCAAGTCGGCTTTCATTTTAGGTAGGTGACTCCTTAACCCCTACCACCTTTCAATGCCTCCAAAAACCATTAAAGCTTATGTGTGCTTGAAGGATTGAGTTGATGCCTAGGCATGTGATCAAGGAGATCATCCATATTCCTAGGTTCTTAGTAGTGACAATGACACGGGGTTGAGCAATTTGGACAAAGCACTAGACATTATATCGGGTGAGGATGGAGGTGAAGGTGGTGGTGATGACGATGAGGATGATTATGATTAACTTACCTTTCTGCAGGACTTTTGAAGATTTCTTTTTCTTTTTTTCCTATAAATATTCAATAGCCTTAACTAAAATTTGGCTTGTACTATAAAAGTTTGTTAATGATAACGTCGTTTAATGTTCTCATCTAATTTACTTGCAAATGTATTATCTTAGGGGGAAAAAAATTAATTATATCGAACCTTTTAATATATGAAAAAATAAATAATGAAGATAGATTTGTTAATTAAGAATCAACATTTGAATACATTTGATGAATAGTTTCCAAAAAAAAAAAAAAGGTAATAACTCATTAAATTATATTACATATTTACATTTGCTAATTAAGTAATTTGTTAATAATTTATTTATTCAATAATTTACTATTTAGTAAATAATTTATTAAAAAATTTATTGTTCATTTATTGAATAATTTATTATTTATTAAAACAACCTATTATTTAGTAAATATTATGTTTATTAAAGAATTTACATTATCTAAAATAAATAAAGGCCCATACGTATTACAAGCATGTTTGCATACTTCTTCCTAATTGGCCCAACTAATAATCATGCTTGTGTACTTAGGATTTACATATTCATGCCTGCCACTTGCATGCTCGTGCTTCTAGAATATTTTGCATACTCGTACCTAGACTGCCTAAGCATGAGCTACATATGTTAAGGTCGCGTGCTTGAGCCCACTTACTATTCCTAAAGAAAAGCAATCAAAAGATAAAAAGATTATCGTATAATTTTTTTAAAAGTTGAAAAAGAATGGTCCAATATAGCATAAGATGATTCCCTTAATTATTCAAGTTTAGAGAGACAGAGAGAGAGAGAGAGAAAAGGGATCTCACAAAATACTAAGACAAAGTTTATTGATTTTCTACACTCACCTTTTAAGCATATTTAATGTAGACATGAACATTATATAATACATTTTAATGGTTTTCTTACAATTACCATTATGATTTTTGTTATGGAACCAGGTGAATACGAACGGGCTTTGATTTTTAGTGGAGGATAAAAAGGGATTATCACACTATATCCTTCACATTTTTAACTTTTCTGATAATTCAATTCAATACCTCTACTAAAGGATGTTCAGTTTCTGCTGACATGCAATATGCGTAGCTGAATTTTTCATACATGTTGCTGTGTGAATTGGGAAAAAATCATAAAAAGAGGTTATGGAGAAAAATATTACATCTGAGGAGCTACAAAGGTGCCTTCAGTTTTTGTGAATTTAATACTGAAGGCATTTTTCTAAAAAGAGTACCTTTAGTTATAGTATCAAAACAATTGAAGGTGCCATTCTAAAATGTGCATTCAGTTATATTAAAATTATAAATGAAGATGCCTTCCTTGCAAATAAAAACATCCCTAGCATAAATAGAACACTCCATTCTCTTGTTCAAACACACATTTTCTCCACTCATTCAACCAAAACACACACACCACCTCAAATCATCTCTTTCAATTTTATTTATTTATTATTTATTATTTATTTTTTTGCGAAATCTCATCCAACAATCAATGGTAAGCATCTCATGTCTTAAATCTACTACATTTTCATGAATTTTGGTTGTTTTTTCGTTTCCCCAATTTGGAACCCTAATATTATATTTGTGTATATTTGATTGATTTAGGTTGTTTAAACATTGTGTTTTTATGTCAATATGTATTGTATATAGTATTGTTACACTATATATGAACTATTTATATATTGTCGTATAGATTTGTTGTAGTAGAATTAAAAATTTGGTGTTTCACTCCAAGTATTTAGTGAATTATTCGTTAGAAAGTTATTTAGTTTAGCAAATGGGAAGGAGCATGTGAACATATTGAATGCTAAACAATAACTTATGTGCTAATCGAAACGGTAATTATAATATGAATAGGTTAAAAATGTTGGACATTGTGAAATTTATGATTTTTGTCTATAGAAACATTTTGAGCGAAAATTTGGAGTTAGAATATGATCGTGATCTAGTGAAAATGTTGAAAGTGAGAACCGATGAGAATTTCTTTGATCTCCTTGAAAGTTTTGCCATGATGCTAGAGTTGATTCAATTATCGAGGTTGAGATTTTATATAGACATCTCAATGCCTACTTGGGTGTTGTGAGTTATTCTCTCATTATCATTAAGGACGATAATGATGCTGAGAATCTTTTTGAGTAGCGAAAGTATTTAAGTAAACCCTTATCTACTAGACTTCTGCTATTGTGGCCACTACATCTAGATAGCTTGAGTGTCACTCATATGTTTCCATATTATTGAGTGGCATTACTTGAGCATGTTGTCCAATAGTTTAGTGGATTACAAAGAATCTCACTAGCTTGCGATACGGAAGAGGCATTGCATTGTATCAACCTGTGTAGACAAATTGATGTGAATTGGATCATGCATCATCTACCTCATAGCGTTACTTGGAACGATCATGACACTTATGTTATCCAAATTGATAGACTTATAGGCGTAGAGCATGGGCATCAATAGTGGTATAAGAAGATCACTCGTAGGTACATTAGTCAGACTAGAAAATTACGTAAACAGTTGGTGAAACAAATTTCAACTACGACTATTTTTTCCAACTTGCTCTACAATGCCTTAAAACTCTTTTATTTTGCAGGCTGAAAAGTTCCAATAAATTAGGATCTCTTTGAACGGGGTTGACTACTAAGTAGCTCCATCCTTTACTGAGATTCAGTTGTTGCATGATCATCTCCCCAATTACTCTATATCCTCCCCATTTGGCTTAGGTTAAGGTACAGGATTCAAACAAAGACATTCAGGCAGAGTACAACCCTCTAGATCCCCCCAAGTGAGGCAAATGGACAAAGACTAAGGGAGGTGGACATAGTCGGGGATAGGGTAGTCGTAACGGTGACAGCATGACTCTACCCCTTGTAGAGGGGTAGTCTAAGGGTATACATAGGGGCAACATGTTTGAGACCCCAACTTCAAGTATGTAGGACAAACCCCCCTATAGAGGGGTCGTCTAAGGGTATACATAGGGGCAGCATGTTTGAGACCCCAACTTCAAGTATGTAGGACAAACCTCCTTTCACACCACTAGCACTACTAAAGAGAGGAAAGAGGCCCATTAGTTTTTAAGGAGAGAGTTCTTCTTAGATAGTTACTATTAACTCGCCTTAATTTTCGAAGCCACCTTAGCAGCTATTAGAGCCACAAACATAGGAGTTCGAAGCTCTACATAATCTTAAGGAGAGAAGGTATAGTAAGAGTTTAGTGTCCAAAGTGTCTTGCGTCTGCACTAGGTTTAGGAAAAGACAAGATTGTATTTGGTATAAACTAGACTTCAGGATATTTATATTTATGGAGATCTTATTATTAGTTTAACTTATTCATATTGGTTTTCATGTTCTATAGACCTTATGCTTTATCTTTTACATTATCATAGCAATGAATGACTTTGGATTTCGTATATGAGAGTTAGATGTGAAGTAACGGATGTCATCACAAACAGAAGCTTGGAATCAAGAGATAGGGAAGTGAGTTGGATTTAGAGTTTTGGGATTTCAACTAAATTGTAATTGTTGGTTTTACTTTATTTTGTACTACATAATGTGGTTTGAGTTATTTGTTTTTTAAGTGCAAGCTTTTGCAAAAAGGACGCATTTTGGAAAAGTAACTTTAGTTGTCTAAATACTATAATTGAAACAGAAGGCACTTTTTCAAAAGCACCTATAAATAAATTACAGCTAAAGACACTTTTTCAGAGGATACCTTCTTCGCATAATAAATATAAAGAAGGCGTCTTTTAAGAAGGTTCCTTTCAATGTTAAATTCATATACACTGAAAACTTAATTCGGAAAGGCACCTTCGTGACCATCTAAACGTAATATTTTTTCCATGATCTTCTTCTATTTTTTTTTTTTTCGTCGGAGTGCGTTCCTCCCATATTGCAACTAAAGTGAAAGTGATAACACTAAACCGCTAAAATAGTAAACGTCACTTCTTTGTACATGGGGAATTTCCGGGAGATTGAACGTGCAGGATGGTGCTCAGCCACAGTTTTCCTACAAACGTTTACCCTATGTTTGGAACCGTGGAAATAATAAAACCAGAGGAAAATGAAAGAAAAGCGGGATTATTAAAACACTTTTTACTAAGGAATATACAGAATGATTTCGGAAGAAAATTTTTCCATTGACTTGAACGATTTTTTCTTTTTTTTCCATACTAATTGAAGAGAAAAGAAGAGAGTTATAAAAATTATTTAAATTTCAGTTTTACCCTTTCTTTATCCTCTCTCTTATTACATTATTAAATTTTATAAGTATATTAGTAATTTTATTTTATACTCCATTTTATCTTTTACAATGATTAAAATTCATTTCAATTTCCTTCCCCTCATTATCCAAAAACACCGTAAAATGAATCAAATACACCAATAACTCTTTTCTGTCGTTTTTTTCCCCTCAATATTCATTCTAAGTGTTAGGCACACACATAATCCACCTGCGCGTGTTATGGCAGAGCAATTCGGAGCCAGCAGACGATAGACATTAGTTAGTCTACCAAAAAAAGCTGAGATGTATTACACAATACAATGTGACAGCAATCTTTCTATAGAGCTAAGTTTACAAAATTGAACAGAGCATCATGGCCTGTATTGAAACTTTAAAGCACAATACTCTACTCTGCGTGTGGATGGGGGCAGTTTTTGATTATGCAAAGCCACTGGCAGGATTTACCATCCTGGTTTTTCAGATGGCCCATATTTCTTGCAGTCAGATCTCATTAAAATAGTCCTGATAGCTTGCATTCTAGTTCACCCACCAATGATTTGTCACGCCTTTTTCTGAAGTGGCAAAAGAGATGATATTAGAATTAAGAAAAACAGCTTCAAAACACCATGCTTTTGTGCTTTCTCAAACATGAATAAAATGTCCCAAAAAACACATTAAATATTTGCAAGAAATATCATAGAACTCAGGTCATTAGGAATGTAAATAATGATTGGGAAATTCTAGGCTTTTTCTAATACTTGAAGTATCAAAATTTGCAAATTGAAAGTCAATTATTGAGGAAACCAACTCGGTTTCAAGATTTATAGCATGTAAGAAATTGTTTTATTGAAGGCTTTCAACATGCAGGCTGCTCAGGGTAAATTCATAAGCAAGAACTTACACAATAGCTATCTCACAAAAGTGTCTACTTCGTCCTCTAGCTCAGACTATGCAAAGCAAACATGTCAATTATTATAGGATACGTTCCTGATAGTTTATAGGGTGTTTATTGCAATTTTCTCCACATTTATCCTAGTTCAGCCCACCTGTTGATTCAGGGTCTATCTATCTCATCTCTCCTTCTTTTGTTTTGATTTTCTTTGTGTCTACTTCAAACATGCATTTACTAAAATCAGATACACACGACATATGGGACATTACCTATATACTTTCAAAGAAGACAGACTACAGCACAAACAATTCTGAAGATGATAAAGAACATAGGCACGTCAACCACTAATCAAGGATTTATTAATCAATTTGTGGAGAAAGTATCATTTTCTGTGCTGTCAAATAAGTTAAAGTTTCTAAAGATGGCACATGCCATCAACTACCATAGAATGAATCTTCAATTCCATCTGGCAGGGAATTTGTAAATAATGGAAGAGAAGGAGAAAAAACTAAACACTTGAATGAGAATAAACAGAATGAAACTGTCCAGAGAGTATCCCCAGGGCAAACAAATACCTAAAAGGCAGATTTATGAAAGCAATATCTGAAAGAAGCCATTTTTTAAGGAATATGTTACAGGATCGAGATTGTTTAGGTTTTCCTTCCTTGTGTACCTATGATGTCAGTGAAGTTCAGGCTCATTAAGAGAGAACCTGCTTATCTCATAAACTTAGAATTTCTTTTGAGAAACAGGCTTAACTTCATTGATTTCTGTCCTTTTTTTACAACCATAATGTGGTGGTTACTGCTTTATCTCAACTGCTCCTATTTTTCTCTCAAACACAACTGACAAATAACTGCATAAGGCTTCCCTAATCTGCACAGACCTATCCACATCAGCATCAGTCAGGTCTTACGTGTGCAGGCCTTATTACACAAAGAACAACACTAACACTTAAGCAACAACATTAGTACACCCACATAAAAGAACACATAGTAACAGAAACTATGACACAGCACAACAAATAACAACAAAAGCTAAGTCGTCTTCTCTTTATTGTTGGGCTTTTGACAAACAAACTTTTTTTTTCTTTTTTTTTTTTTGGATAAGGTCAGATATTGTATTAATGTGCAAAACAGCTTGTATAAGCCACATATTACAAAACAAAAGAATGTGAGTGACAAAAATGACAACACTATAAGCTCATTTAACTATACATCAACAAGCTCACAAACTATACATCTAAATAAGATAAAATGATCCTGCTAAGCTAGCAGCAGCTATAGATGCTCCTCCCACACATCTGTTATTTCTTTCCTTCCAAACAAAATAGACCATAAATGATGGAATTCTACTCCAACTAACTGATCCCAACCTCTTGAAGTTTCCTACAAATGATGACATGGAGTTTGGTGTAAAACAGATAGTAGCAGAAGGCAACAGGCAATGTTGGATCTCTGACCAAATGAATATGGTATATTGAAAGGAGTAATTTTGCTGCTTGCTAACAGAATACATATCATATTATACATGTTGGCCTCAAAACTCTCATGCATGTAAGCAAAGCCATTTGCGCACATCTGATTCATGCCATTATTTCTAGTTGTACAGCCAGCACCAAACTGGCAAAATGCATTGTGGAAAAGATCAACCTACATCAGATGTATGATATAACTATCCTGTTGACAGCAGTTCCATGACTAGCTGCACAAATTCCAGACTTGTCTTGTCATCAAGCAGGATGACTAAAGTTCTTTTCAATGGATGGAATGAGGGGCAAAAATTGCAAGTACATCCTAAAACTAGTAGTGAGTGATGGATTAACCCCCTAAAACTCTTGAAGCTAACTTTCACCACCATATGGCTAAGGTTTTCAAATTCGTGATTCTACTTAAAATCACTAAAAAGTCTGTAAAATCAAAACGTAAAAATATAAGTTTTTATAACCTATATAAAATGGTCTTGAAAAATTATAGATATGCTTATAATAATTAAAAAAATAAATAAATAAATGATGGAAGTAAAAAAATGAAGAAATTTTTTCCTTTAAAGAATTATTAATCTATAATTTAAAATTTACGAAAAAATGTTCAAGTAGAATTGAAACTGAATTTCTTCCAATTATTTTGTTTGAGAAAAGCTATAAATTGAAGAACAAAAAATTTTATTTATAAAATTAAATATATAGTTTTTTTTATGAACTTTTCTATTGAAATTGAGATCCGAATGGGAGGCTATGAATATCGAATAAGGGATTAAGAGAGAGAGAAAATTGAAATAAAATAGGAAAGACAATTTAATACCCTAATAGTTAATAATTTAGTAGAAACCTAGTTATATTATTTATGTTATATCTTGCGCATATATATAAAATCAGTAAACTTGATTAAAAATGTAAATTTTTATTAAATTTGACATATGAAATCAATTAGAAACTTAAGTTTTTATAAGAAAATGATTTTATCCTCGAAATAACTCAAAAGAGTTTTACAAAATCATAAACTCGTAAATTGTATGAATAAAATTGCGATTTTGATAACTTTTAAAAATACACATAACCATTAAAGCCCCCAAACCAATGCTCTTTATGGTCTCTTTAACAATAGTTTAGAGTAAGGATATGTTTATCAATGGCTACTTAAAAAAGGCGTTTAGAGTATCCTAAATAACTCTCTTTTAAGAAACCTTCCAATTTATAAAGAAGTGCTTAACAAAAGTTATTTATCTATTTTTTAAATTTTTTATAAGTTCTATATTATTATTACTTTTCAAATTAATATATGAAATATATAAGTTTTTGATGCTATATATTAGATTAATAACATTTTTATTTATTTTATTGTTATCACATATCATAATAATATCTTATTTATTATTATGGGAAAAAAAAGCCATTCTTAATAGCAATATAGCAAAAATTCAAAAAAAAAAAAAACATGTTGGATCAATGGCCAAATGTGGCTAAAAGTAAAAATAGTAGTACATCTAACATCATCACACAATAGTGAAAAAAAAAAAAAAACATTTACTAAGTACCAATACCAAGTTAAGTACCTAGCTATTTATAAGAAACCCACTTTAGAAAAAAAAAAAAAAAAGAAAAAAAACATTTACCAAGTACCAGTACCTATTTATTTTTAAGAAACCCACTTTATAAGAATACGAGGTGTGCTTGGCATAGGAATTTATGCTAAGCACACCTTATAAGTATACTCTAATAGCAAAGATTTGTGGGTTTATAAATATTCTCAAAAGTTATGAGAGACGAAGTTATATTTTGAGATTTAGGGGTATCTATCTTGCACCCAAAAAGTAGTTTGAAGATGTATTTGCAATTATACCTTTATTCCCTATGGCTATACCTAAGCACCATTCATTTAATGGACATTCTTTTCCTCAAGATTTGCACACTAGACAAAATTCTTGCTTCAGGAGTAACTAATTGCATTTCTGCTTCCTTTGCCACACTAGCCCAAAACTAATACAAACACCTATTCTTCTAATGTTCACACAATCCTATGCCTTCATCCTCTGGGGATTCTACAATTCAAGGGTTCCTCTCTTCAACAAATCCCAAGAGGGAGATTATGATAAAGTGGGAAATGGCTTTCTAGCATAGTATGTATGCAAGAGAGAAACTTCAAATAGTTGGGTCTCCCAAGTTCTTTTTTAGAAAAAGAGAGTGCATTTTTATCTTCTACATTATTTAAACATCTTTAGGCTCATAGATTTGCTCAGGGCTTTTTTATGTTTTCGTTAAACCTTGGATCTGTACAGTCATTAGCTTAGTTCCTGTTGTGGATACGCTTACATGCTGCAGCAATTTTACACTGTAGCCATTGGTTTCCTTTTGTATTTTCAAACCTCTGGATTCTTCCTTTATTAACAAAAGTAAATTATCAATTGCCCCCCAAGAAAGGCCTAAAAGGGAGGAAATCTAATACTAGCATAGGGTGCACAGTCAGTAACAAACAAACAGGCATCAACTTGAAGTTGAACATAAAACAGATACAAGCACAGTTCAATATATAGAATGCCAAAGACCAAACTGCATGCAGCTGCAATCGATGAGATACTTGTACCTTCACACTCAGCATAAAAAAGAATATTGAGAAACTTCCATAAAAGACTTACTTATCAAATAGTTTAGCAACTGCCCTTGGTCTATCGTAGCCCTTCTCCTCCTTTTCTGGTTCCTTTTTATGATTTGCTTTCCCAGCTTGCTTTGGTGGGCCTGGTTTCCAATTAGCTTTTATTAGAGATTGACCCAATAAGTCAGCAATACCTGTTGCCATTGCCTCGGCTTTCTTCACATATGGAAAAGTCTCTTCTTCAAAATGGTTAGATAACCACAGATACATAGAAACCACTTGATGCCTTGTCTCAAGATCCAAGAGTTCTGCATCATTTCGCGCAGAACCCTTTGGCATTCCCATAGCAATGTTAACAGGCAAATTCAGACTGTAAGCTGAAGCGAACTTCAATAGATGATACATAGCTTTTGGGTCTCTAACATTAACAGGTGCAAAACAGAAGTTGAAACGATCCTCTAAAGATATACCTTGAACCTTCTCTAACATGTTTGCAACTTTCTTTATGTGATCATGTCGGCACAAGAAGTATGAGCCATCCAGGCGACAATTTTCTCCAAACTTCTCTAGTAGCTTGCTAAATGTAACATTTGAGAACTGCCCAGCAAACAGCTCAACCTGCTCAAAGAATGGAAAAAGACCTACTTTGGTAACTTCATCAAAAGGTTGCTTCAAGCACTCAATAAGGTAATCTAGATCTTGGCGATTTAGGGTTGTAGTGAGCCCATCTGGATATATACTTCCTCTCCTGCCAGCTCTTCCAGCAATCTGCTTGACCTGTGATGCAGGAACTGGCACAATCTTGTCGCCATTATATTTTGAGAGGCTGTAGAACACAACTCTTCTGATATTAAGATTCAAGCCCATTCCAACAGCATCACTCGCAACCAACACATCATATTCACTATCTTGATCATTAAACAACTTTGCTTGCTGCCTTCGAGTCTCAGGTGGCAAGGCACCATAAATAACACAACAGCGATGATTAGTGTGTTTCTCAATTGCCAATTTAACCTCAAATATCTCCCTCCGAGAGAAGGCAACAACACAATCTCCAGAACGAACATTCTGAAGATCATCTAACAAGGTCTTTTCTTCAACCACCAATGGCTTAAATCTCTCATAATGACACTCATGCAACTCATCTCCTGTGTCTGAACATATTTTCCTAACAATGTTTAGTACACTTGGATCCCCACATAAATGTATCTCGTCTGCCATGAGTCCAAGCAATGCTCTGGTCCATGCATAACCTCGATATGGGTCGCACATCATTTGAATTTCATCAATAACTGCCACTTCATACAACTCATCTGTTTTCACCATTTCCACGGTACAAGCAACATGGTTAGCAAAAGGAACATTCTTTTTTTCTTGTCCAGTGTGAAGACTACAATAAACCCCTAGGGCATTCACCTTGTCAAAAACTTCCATTGCCAACAGTCTAAGAGGACTACAATAGATTCCCTTCTTTGCTTCCATAAACCGTTGCAAAGCATTGTAAGTTTTACCACTATTTGTGGGACCACAATGATAAATTATCTTCCTTTTCATGGCTCTTGCAAAGGGGAACCAAGTGTGAGGCTTTGTTAGGTCTGCTGATTCAATCATACTCCGGAATCGCTTAATCTCATTAGTACACTCTTCAAGACAAAACTCAACAAATATAGGAAACAAGAACTTAACAGCATCCTCAGATGGGCCAAGAGACAACAGGTACATGATAATATCTTCAGGACATCGCTTGAAGAAAAATTTACTGAACTTGGAACATGCAGTCGGGAAAAATGACTTACCAATGTAAATTGCAAGTGCCTGATCTGCTGCCCATCCTGATTTTGCAAAGTGCTGAAATATTTCATGAAGAGATTTCCAGTCATCCTGCCCAACTTTCACAGGACAGCAGCAATTACAAACCTCCTTGTATAATTCCACAGGATCCCGGGAACCAACATGCTGATAATTTACATTTTTAGCCAAGCATCCATATCCACCACTATTGATACTTTCTGCCCCAACACTCGGAACATCATCGCACACACTATTTTCATCTAATACAACAACCCTATCAGCAATCAAACCAAACCCGTTTCCCTCCTCATCCAAAAAATCTTCACTATCACCATGTGCAGAATCACCAACAACCTCATCAAGTTCATATCTTTCTACATCACCATCACACTGTTTCCAAACTTCACCGATCCCATCCTCGTTCTCACGCAAAGAAGAACAATGTCTCACTGGAAACCCAACATAACTTCCTAAACTTCTAGGGCATGGAAAATAGTTGAAACTTGGTGTACCAAAATACTTACTTGATTTGTAAAATGGAGGGAACAAAGCCTCGAATTGATTAAATTGACTATAATGACATCGATAATATAAAAATAAGGATTTAAACCTGGAAATGTTATTTCTTGAAGCATGACTACGAAGTATTGAAGTTACAGGACCTATAGCCATTGTAAAAATGGCAAAGAAATTTATGGTTAAAGCATCATATTTATTTGGGCAATGTTACATTAAAGGTGCAAATTTGGAATACATACCTGATGAGGAGAGAGAAAACGGAAAAGGATATTCGAGAGAAAGAGGAGAAATTGAGGGAACCGAGTGGTGTAAAATTGAGCGGATAAACCCTAGGAGCTTCAGAGAAGGAAGTGAGAAGGCGTTTTGAAGTAGAAAGTGGAGAACCTTGCAAAATTATCGCTCTCAATCGGAAATGGGTATATGATATTTCAAAATAAAAATAAAGCCAAGCCTAGGCGGCAGCCATAATTAGGCATGTAAATCCAACCGCTCTCAAATTAATCAGAGAAATTTAAAATCCGTTTTGTGGCACTAATTGAATTCCTTAACTCCTTTGAAAACCCTGTTCATTTACAACTTATCCTCCTACCTAATAGGTAGGGTATCCCTTCCCAACTCATCAAACTTATTTATATATATATATATATATATTTTCGCTAAACGGCTATTTTTTCTTTAATTAATTATTACATGAGAAATTAATTTGCATTATTCATAAGATATGGATAATGTGATAAGGATTGCAAAATATGACTAATATGATAAGGATGAAGGCTTTTGTTGTATCATTTTTATCCTATGTATCTTATCACAACATCGGTAGAGCACTTATTAATATTATTATACAACAAATTTAATTATTTATACAAAATTCATTTTTAACTTTTATATACTTTTGATTTTAAGCATATGCTCAATATTCACATCAAATTTATTATTTACTTAATTATTCTCTTTTCTATATAATAAATACACAACGACCTTTTCTTAGCCGATTAGAAAGAAAGAAAAAAACTCACATAAATACATATTCATAAATACTAATTGAAAATAGTGCATAGGGAAATATAATATAAAATTATTTGAAAAATTATTAAATTACCCCTATTTTTTATAAGGGATGAATTTAAGGAAGTAAAGTAAAAATTGGTATTTGAATATTGTGGAGAATTGAAGAAGAAAATGAGTTTTAAAGGGAAAAGAAAATGAATAGTAAAATCTTCTACAAAATTCTAAAAAGCCAACCTCTAAAAAAGTAATCCCTAAATTACAATACTCAAAATCATGTCTCATAGTCATGATTTCACGTTGTATTAAAATCTTAACTTGAAAACGCAATTTTAAGCAAATTAATTGAAACTGTACCTTCAAGACATGATTTCAGTCAACCAAGTAAAAGATGCGATTTTAACTTGCATAAAAATTGTAGCGATAATTGCATATATTTTAATCCAATATTACAATACTTACTAAATAAGCACAAATAACATCATATATGGTAAACAATAATCTCTAAACTTATAATATGAACAACTGAAACCTCAACATATACCTTATAGAAAAGCTAAACTCGTGAACCATATCAACAATAGTAAGCCAAACTCGTATTTCAATTAATTTGGTTAAGAGTAATTAACTAATTCATAACGCATCTATAGATACTCAATTTTTGCCCCATTTATTTTATTTCATTTCAATAGGATAAGGAGTCCTAAATTAGGATAAACACAAAAAAAAATAGAAAATTAAAGGAAGTCTAAATAAAAAAAAAAACAAATTTAGAAAAATACAAAAAAAATAGAAAAATAGGAAAAAGCATAAAAAAACAAGAAATCTAGAAAAAAAAAATAAGAAAACAAGAAAAAAAATAAATAAGAAATTTAGAAAATATAAAAAATTGAAAAATGAAAAAAGTTTGGAAACATTTAGAAAATTAAAAAGTTAAAAAAATATTTATAGAATTTAGAAAATAATAATTTAATAGAATAGATTTTTAATTTTAATAAATTGAGAAAGGAGACCATTAAGCCTAGGCTTAGATATGAATCTAGCTTAGGCTGACTTAGTTTTAATTATACATATAGACAAAACATAGACCAACAACCTGACGAATAAGCATTGGACATAGCAGTAGGTTTAACTTGGAGGTTAGGAGTTTGAATATTGGTGGAG
Source organism: Lumnitzera littorea (assembly GCA_024138015.1). Classification (NCBI taxonomy): domain Eukaryota; kingdom Viridiplantae; phylum Streptophyta; class Magnoliopsida; order Myrtales; family Combretaceae; genus Lumnitzera; species Lumnitzera littorea. Next base: position 43,840,824 of record JAMXBB010000007.1, on the reverse strand, counting down.
GCATGCAAAGCTTTTTTATTTTTCAACTGATCAAGAATTGCCACATGTTAGGATTTCATTGCACTACGTGTCCTAACACGTGGCAGTATCGGGTTGGATGTGGGCTGATGCAGTGTTACATATCATGTGAGAACATGTAGCATATTATGGTTGGTCGGTAAGGCTAACGTAGTCTTACGTCAGCCCTTCTTTCCTTCCTTTTTCTCTCCTTTTCACGCAATTTCCTCCATTTTTCCTAGCTAAAACAACTCGACCCCTTCACTTTGGATCCAATTTTGGCACAAATTCCATACATAAATGCATGGTTTTATGCTTTGATCTTGTTCACAGCTTAGCATACTTTGAATAGAACCAATGAAGCCATTTAGATTTAGTGAAAAACGCATTCAAATTGAGCTCCAAAATTGGCGAAAAACCGAAAATCTAGACATTTTCATTTAAGTTTGATTTTTGGTTTCCTTGTTTTCTAAGTTGATTTATGTATAAATAGGGGGCTTAGATTCATTACATACACACACACAATCACAACGAGCTTTAAAAACCACTCACAAACTCTCTCTCTCTCTTCTCAACCACTTTCTCTCTCTATACCCCACCATCACTTCTCTCTTTCCTTGAAGCACCACCCTAGCTACTATACTGGAGCAAAACAATCCCGCCACGACTCTCCTCAACCTAATCAACCAATTGCCTCCAACAGCCACGTTGTGCGTAACCCAAAACCATCACTACCGCTCATCTTTAACTACTACCCAAATAACCTCTATATCATAGTATCAAGTCTAACCCCCTAAACCCAATAAGAAACACACAAATCCCCTTTTCCCTACTCAAATTCCAGCTTAAATTACTTGGAATCACCCCATTGTGCTACTGTTGAAAGAGAAATTAGAGTAACTTGAATACCGACCCAAATCTAACTCGAACTTGACCAAACCACCCAAAATGCACTCCAGATCTAACTTGCATACCCAACTACGTTCGAAGTCCATTTTCTCTTATCTTTTTTATTTTTTTATTTTTTATTATTGATTATTTAGTTGTTGTTGTTTATTTATTTATTTATTGTGAATGTAAATGAATAATAAAAAAAGGAAAAAAGAAATTAAAAAAGAAAAGAAAAGGGAAAAGCAAGAAAAAAGGAAGAAAAGAAAAAGAAAAAAAGAATAAACAATAGTTTATTTATTTATTTTTAGTATAGTGGAAATAGATAAAATAAAAAGAATAAATAAGATANACCCAATAAGAAACACACAAATCCCCTTTTCCCTACTCAAATTCCAGCTTAAATTACTTGGAATCACCCCATTGTGCTACTGTTGAAAGAGAAATTAGAGTAACTTGAATACCGACCCAAATCTAACTCGAACTTGACCAAACCACCCAAAATGCACTCCAGATCTAACTTGCATACCCAACTACGTTCGAAGTCCATTTTCTCTTATCTTTTTTATTTTTTTATTTTTTATTATTGATTATTTAGTTGTTGTTGTTTATTTATTTATTTATTGTGAATGTAAATGAATAATAAAAAAAGGAAAAAAGAAATTAAAAAAGAAAAGAAAAGGGAAAAGCAAGAAAAAAGGAAGAAAAGAAAAAGAAAAAAAGAATAAACAATAGTTTATTTATTTATTTTTAGTATAGTGGAAATAGATAAAATAAAAAGAATAAATAAGATAATAATAAAAAAATAATTAATTAGTTTAGTTAATAAAAAAATTATCTTATCACTTAGAAAAGTGTTTTTCAAAAATAAAACAAAAATAAATGAATTCTTACCAAACTAGGGTACTTTAGAATTTTTCCAAAAAAAATAAATAAAATTCCCTATTTAGGACCTTTTTTAAGAAATTTTCTTAAATAAATCAAATTAAATTAAAAAAATTAATTTAATATATTTTCGAATTAAAACAAAACCCAATCCACTAAAGTTTTATAAAAAGAATTATATACATCTGATTTTGAATAGCCGGTATGTAGGCACTTATGGGACAACGGTAAAAAAAAAAAAAAAAACCTAATTTTCCTTTTTTAGTTTAGATTATTTAAGTTATTTAATTAGAGTAACTAATAATTGAGTGTTGTTTTATGGAATTGAAATGTGATTTTTAAGGTTAAGGTTAAAATTGGAAAATTAATGGTACCCATAAGGGTTTAAAGATTATAACCCCCAAATCTAAGTCTCTTATTTAAAAACTGTTTTTTTAAAATTGGTTTTTATCTAAAGACTAGTGGTAGTTATAACTTAATTCTTTTGCCTAACTTCGATCGGGTAGCGACTCCAAAACGTTTTCAAAATATAAAAGGATAAGTTTTCTTTAGACTTTAGTTGAGGGTCAGTATTAAATAGGTAAGGGTTTAATACTAGTTGGTTTAAAGAAGATTTAATTTATAAAAGAATCGGGAGGTGATACACCAAGCTCGACAGCTTGGTGACTCTATTAGGGACTTGCTAAGAGGGTTGGCTATTTAACTTTCCAAAATTAAAATTAATCTCTAAAAATCACCTTAATGTAATTTGTTTACTTTTTCGTTCTTCGTTATTTGTATCATAATTGTACTAACGTGTTTGCAGGTTTAGTTTTATGTATTTAACTATTTTGAGGGGAGGGGGGGAATTTATTTTTCGTATCATAAATGCATGATAGATACAGTCGAACTCGGGCCATCTTAGGATCTCAAGACGAGAGCCATTATGTAAGTTTTGGGCATAGTGAGGCAACTACCATTCGGGGCCGATTAAGTTATCCTATGTAAACTTCGATGTGACCAAGGAACCATTTTTTCATAAACACATGAAGTCATAGAGTTTAAGGACCTTTATAACCCACCATTTTTGCATACATTCTTCAAGGTTTAGTGAATAGCTAATAAGGTGACATTGTTATAAAAGAAAAGAAAAGAAAAAAACCAGAAGCTTCTTTCCTTGTATTTCTCCTAGAATTCACTCTCAACTTCTATTTATCTATTATTAACTTCATGCCTGTCCTATTATCATGCCACATGCATTAGATGCGAAGGGTCATTTCTTGCATCAAAGATGCAGGGTAGATGCGATTAGACCTAGGCCGTTTTAAGACCTTAAGAGGGGGGCCATTATAGAGGCTTCGGGTGTTGTGGTGCAATCGTAGCTCAAGATTGATTAGACTATCTCACTTAAGCTCAATATGACTAATGAAAGTATTTTTTAACAAGTGAGGTCACATAGCTTAAGGACCTTTTTAGAACCTAACTTAATTGCATTCATTAACCCTTGTCCCAAAATCGGCAAATTGACATGTTGTAGCAAAACTAAAAAAAAAAAAATCTGTGAAGTTTCCTAATCTTTTCCCTGTAAATGTTTTCTTCCTTTAAAATATCGATGTAATCCTTGTGTAAATAAGATAGTTCTGATGTAATTTTTCTTTTCATCCTTTTTATAGAAAATGGTTAGGTCTTTTCTTACATAAGCCCTTTTCAAAGAAGTCCATATCTACAAGCCTTTAAAGCCCACGGGGATATTTGAAAGATGGTTTTAATTTTTCAATCCAAGCCATCAGAAATTCATTGAAGACAAGATTAAGTCCATCCTCTCTTTACTCAAAGTCTATACCAATGTCACTATGGTACGAGCTTTGATCTACTTTTAGGACCCTCAAAATCAGTCATTTCACTTTGGCCCATGCCGATTAAGCCTAACCGTTGAAGAATACTCTTATCTATTAGGAGTCCCCTCTATTGGAAATGAAAAATATGTCCCAGATATCACGGTTAGCCTTGTAAAGATTTTCAAAAAGCTCCTAGGCCTTTGTGAATCTGAACTATGCAGAATGTAGATAGATCCCCATAGGAGAATTATTAGGTGAGATAATCTTTTTACTTGGTTTGTAACCCCGTCCAACTACAACTAGAAACTCCTCTATAGCAGCATTGAAGATTGGTAGCAATATAGGATCAATATTTATATCTTGGCAGCATTTGAAACTATTTTGTTTCCCGATGGGATATTTCATATACATCATAGGATTACAAAACTTGTGATCCAATTTTTAGAAGAGAAATCTTATGTCCCAACTCTACTAACAGCACAAGCCAAGTCACTTAGTCGTCTATAGGAATAGAAGAATGGAGAATTAAAGACTAATATAGCCCTACTTATTGTTTGGTTTATCAACCATACTCGAAGCCCTAAACTTGATTTCCTTCATAGACAAACTGTCCAGAAGGTGAATCCCACTGATGCATTCATTGCTATCATTGAACTCCCTAAAGGTATTATTACCTATTATTGGGTTAGAGCTTTCCAGAAGTTCCATAATGAAGATATCTCCCAAGTTGCTAGATGGATTAAGGCAATTGAGTTAAAGAAAAGAAATAAGATTGAAGAGGAGCCAAGACTTCACAAGAAAAAGAGGATATAGACTTTAAGGATTATTTGTAATGAATTTTTGAATAATGTAAGGGAAATTTCAAAGATGCAATAAAAATCTTTTTCTTGCCACATCGTAGTCAATTTATTAGCTCCCCTCTCTTCATCCACATCATCCTCATATTGTATTTTACCTGTAAATATTCATTATTTTCTATTTAGTCGTATCCTTAAGTTTCTACGTCCTTTTCCCTTTTGATGAAAATTAAGCTACGAGACCCCTAACTCGTAGTTGAGCCTGAGGACTAAAGGGGTTAGTACGTCGAATTCTTATGTTCCAACCAGCCCTTACCGAGGTCAAGTACTTCCTTACCGAATCACCTTTAATGTTATACCGTATGATAGCCCATTATTCTGTAGTTTGTCGAGTAGATGAGTACTCTCTAGTGCCGAGTCGTACAATTACTCGCCATCATCTTTGTCGAGAAGCCGAGAGAGAGGATCTGGATTAATTAAGCCATCCTTACTCAAACAAGCTCATTTATCCGTATTTTTTGTCCACATCTCTTAATAACCTTGCCAATGCCACATCACCATGTATACAGTATCACATGTAGAATCTGTAGCACCAATGATTATTTTCCTTGTATATTTATTTTTGCCCCTTTATAACATGTACATTACCCTCCTTAGGAAATGTTCTTTTTGTCTTTTCCCTTTTGAGCAAGTTACCTTAGTTTACGGGTATAAATACCCTTGTATTTATAGTTGTAATAATCAGATAATCTTCAATACACTTTTGAGTACCTTCTTCCTTACGTAAACACTATTGTTCACTTTTGGCATTACTCTTATCATTTCCTTTAAGTAAGGTTAGGTGGCGAGTAACCTCATCGGACCAATTTGTGCTTCACATCGAATTGTGCTATGAGTCCTCAGAAGTTTCATTGGTAAATCATATCCTCTGGAGTTATTCGTGAGTTTTGCTTACTGTTTTCATCCTTTGCTTACACCCTTTTGTACCTTTCCCCATTGACTCTTTTCGAGCTTTCTACAAGCTTGAACTTATTTGATGACCGACCTTGTTTGTTTTTAGCTACGATTCACAACACCTTCTACTCTAACCCTTTCTAATCTCTTCTCCTATACATTCTTAGGATCTTTTTTCTTGTAAGTTTGTAAAATATTTAAGCCCTTGATCCCTTATGATTGTTTTCTACTCCTTTTTCATAACTTATAAATAAGTCTTATCCTTATATTCCTTTTTTCCTTTTCTCTTTCTTAAAAAGGAGAGATTTGGTTCACAAAAAAAAAAAAAAAAAGAGAGAGAAGGAAAGAAAAGAAAAGAAAAGAAAAGTTGCTAATTGGTAAAGAATTCTTCTAATTAGATTTACATGATTGATGATAGACTTACCTCCTTAGAAAGGATGATGCATCAGATGGCCTAGTAATGGCAGGTTTTGTTCCTAATGATCACCACTCTTTAAATATCCCAAGATTTAAGCTTGGAAAGGAGACTCTTAAGTTTGAAAGAAAAGGTAGCCATGCTACAAAAGAGGATTACAGATTTAGAAATGGCAATGGGCCCCATACTTAGAGGATTTCAACACCTGACGTTCAATACTGATCAAATGTTAGCAAGCCCAAGTAATGAAGGAGGCCCAAGAAGAAAAAAGCTAAGGAGGAGTGAGAAAAAACAAGCCCTAGGGACTTAGAGGAGATAATTCACTTGATTGAAGATCTCAATTACCTAAATCTTTCATCATTTGAAAGTAATAAGGATTATAGCTTATGAAGCCCCTAATTCGAATTACAAACCATGCAACTTTGACTTAGAAGCACGATGTGACTATCATATGGGTCAAAAGGGGCACTTTACTGAAAAATGCTGGAGATTGAAGAATAAGATTCAAGAGCTGATTGATGCAAAAGTTATTTAACCAGAACTATAACAAGTCGACCCTTCTTCAAGTCATGGGAGTAGTTCAACTAAGTCGCCTAAAGCTCTATTCCCTTTGAGTATACCAATGCCATCTAACAAGCTTAGGGGTTGTTTTAAGTAGTTGGACGCTTGTTAAGATAGGGGCAAAGAAAGTTGTTTTTTAATAAAGTCTATAATAGTTATAATAATATAATTTTATTACCTTTTCATTGAATGATTACAGTGTTATTGGCATTTAGGCAAAAAAATTCCTCCTTAAGAAATCGATAACTCACTTTTAAAAGGTTTAGAATGACAATAGGCAAACTATTTTCTACATACTAACCTGAAACACTATGAGAGTTGAGCGACATAATTGTGAGGATACTTTGGACTCGTTTCGTAAAGGAGGTCCACTTTGAATGTAATTTGTAGATTAAAATGAAGTTAGGTATTCATTTTCAAAATCTAAACACAATCATCTCTTGTTTACCCTATTGGACCCATTTGAAGAATTTTCAAATTCAAAACTTATCAAGAACTACCCTATAATGGGGTAATTTGGAGGTTAGGCTAATTGATGAGGAGCGAAGGATGAAATTGGTTTATGCTTGCTTCAATAATGTTAAATTTAAAAGCAACTTTTACTTTTGATAAGTTATTTTTCTTTTGAAATGAAGAAAAGCCATATCCTTTTTAAACACTTCAAACTTATACTTATCTCACCCGACATCATCTAATAGAAATCCATGGATTTTGGGCCTTGAATCACTTAAAAGGCAAAAACTTGGCAATGGAGACAAACTTTCTTAGGGCCAAAAGAAAAGAAAGAACAACAAAGAGAATAGTGCGGCAAAGTAATAATAATAAAAAAGAAAAGACAAAGATGAAGAAAAGAGATGGGAAAATTGGGCCCAAGTGTAAGTCAAAAGCCTTAAGAGATATATCATATCACAATAGGGGCAGTTAAATTAAATCAAAAGTCAAAGCCCAAATAGCACCAAAAACATAAGGCTCTAAATCACAATTTGAGCTCAAAAACCCAAAATCTCTATATGTTGAATTACACCAAGCCTTCTTACCCACAATAGAATAAAAGCTCTTTCGATCTTAAAAGGTAATCTATCTTTAATAAAAGTTATTTTTGAAACTAAGGCAAGTATATTTCTAATTTTTCCTAAGGTTCTTGACTTGTACACTCGGGATTAATATTTCTTTTAAAATAGGCTTCTTCATTAGTTCCTTTTGAAACCTTTGGACCAAAAGCCTAAATTCATAATGTTAAACCAAAAAAGACCTAATGGATTTATCAAGACGTATCACATGCAAAATGGACTATAATTTTAGGACTGTATCAAGAGTGCAATTTGGGCCAAGAGTTTACAAGAAAGTCTTCTTCAACTAAACTAGTCATGAGTAACCTTTTTTAAAAATAAAAAGAGGGGGGGAGCGGGGCGCTGTATGTTTGAAATCACACGGCCCCACCAAATGGCTTGGCATTAAGACTAGGGGGAACATAAGAGGCCCTATGTGATTTTCAAGGAAGGGTTCTTTACTTGTTAGCAAACTAAAAAAAAAAAAAAAAATAGAGAAGAGAGAAAAGAGAGTAATAAAAAAAAAGGGGAAAAAGAAAAAGAGAAGGAAAGTACTTTTTATTCTAAGTCCATGTCAGCTCAAGTGGCCAACTTTCTAATCCATTTCAAAAAAAGTCGACTACAATAATCATAGTCATTCCCATTCTTCCTAAATGAAGGAAATCATCCCCGATGTCTTTTTTAACGTAAATGATTTTCACTAAAGGGTTTATCTGTAAATATTTTCCTTAAATCGAGTAATGTTTCGGACAAGTTTAATCCTAACCAACTCTCAAAAGGGCTATCCTACCCTCCATCCATTCAACTCTCTTTAAGGTCTTTAGTGAGCCTATTAGTGAGCCTATAAGGCATTTACATTCTACATTTAGTGTTTACCCAACCTTTAAAGGCACAATCTTAACTCAATCTCTTTTCTAAGTTCTTTTAGTAAGCCTATAAGGCATTTCTGTTCAGCAAATCCTCTCAAGCAAGCCTATAAGGCACTTCCTTTCATCATTTTCTTCTTAGCAAGCTTGTAGGGCGCTCTCCTTCACCAGTATTCTCTTAATCAGCTTATAGGACGTTTCATTAAGTCCAACTTAGGGTTTTTAGTCCTCAAAAGGTGTTCTTGCCTAGGTTAGTGAGCCTAGAAAGACACAACCAGGTTCTTTAGATTGATCCCAACTTAGGGTTGTTAGTTCCCGAGAGATGCTTCCGCTTAGGTTAGTGAGCCTAGAGAGGTACAACTAAGCTCTTTAGATTGATCCTAGCTTAAAGTTGTAAGTCCTTAAAAGATGTTCTCGCCTAGGTTAAGTGAGCCTAGAGAGGCACGATCAAGCTCTTTAGATCGATCCTAGCTTAGAGTTACAAGTCCTCGAGAGACGTTCCTACTTAGGTTAAGTGAGTTTAGAGAGGCGCGACCAAGTTCTTTAGATCAATCCCAACTTAGGGTTGCTTGTCCCCAAGAGACACTCCCACTTAGGTTAATGAGGCTAGAGAGGCATGACCGAGTTCTTTAAATTGATCTTAGCTTAGGGTTACTTGTCTCCGAGAGATGCTCCCACCTAAGATAATAAGCCTAAAGAGATATAACTAGGTTCTTTAAATTGATCCCAACTTAGGGTTACTAGTCTATGAGAGACGTTCATGTCTAAGTTAGTAAGCCTTAAGAGGTACCACCAAGTTCTTTAAATCGATCCTAGCTTAAGGATACTAGACCTTGAGAGATACTTACGCTTAGGTTAGTAAGCCTATAAAGGCATGACCAAGTTCTTTAGATCAATTCCAACGTAAAGCTACTTATCCCTTAGAAACACTCTCCACTTAGGTTAGTAAGCTTGGAAAGATACGACTAAGTTTCATTTTTTCATCAAATTCCCATTAGATTGAGTCTAAGATAGCTAGTTAATTGTCTTCCTTAGGGCAAAAATAGTGTCTCTTTGTTTTTGTGGTAAAGTTTTGTTCAAACTTCACTATAAAAAGGGATAGTTGTAGACATCTAATTTTTGCCCTTTTTCATTTTATTTTATTTCAATAAGATAGAGGGTCCTAAATTAGGAAAAACATTTAAAAAATAGAAAATTCAAGAAAATAAAAAAAGAAATTTAGAAAAATAAGAAGTTTATAAAAATAAAAAAAATAGAAAAATAGGAAAAAGCATAAAAAACAAGAAATCTAGAAAAAATATCAAAAAACAGGAAAATAGGAAAAATGCAAAAAATAAGAAATTTAGAAAATACAAAAAATGGAAAAATGAAAAAAGTTTGGAAAAATTTAGAAAAAAAAGTTAGAAAAAAATTTATAGAATTTAGAAAATAATAATTTAATAGAATAAAGTTTTAATTTTAATAAATTAAGGAAGGGGATTGTTAGGCTTGGGTTTAGATTTGAATCCAGCTTAGGCTTGCCTAGTTTTAATTGCACATATGGACAAAGTATAGACTAACGGCTTAACGGATGAGCATTAGACATGGCATTAGGTTTAACGTAGAGGTTAAAGGTTCAAATCTTGGTGAATGCATGCAAAGCCTTTTTATTTTTCAGCTGATTAGGAATTGCTACGTATCAGGATCTTATTGCACTACATATCCTGACATGTAACAGCATTGGGTTGGATACGGGTTGACGTGGTGCCATATGGTATGCCATGTCAACTACCATGTATTACGTGAGGACATGTGGCACATTGTGGTTGGTCGGTACGGCTGATATGGTGTTATGTCACAAACACATGGTTTTGTGCTTTGATCTTGTTCACAGCTTGGCCTACTTCGAATAGAACTAATGAACCTAGCTAGATTTATTGAAAAATGCATTCAAATCGAGCTCTAAAATTGGTAAAAAACCGAAAATCTAGACATTTTCATTCAAGTCCAATTTCTGGTTTCCTTGTTTTCTATATTGATTTATGTATAAATAAGGGGCCTAGATTCATTACACACATGTACATAATCACAACGAGCTTCAGAAACCACTCAGAACTCTTTCTCTCTCTTTTCGACCACTTTCTCTCTCTACATGCCTCCGTCGCTTCTCTCTCTCCTCGAAGCACCACCCTAGCTACCGCATTGGAGCAAAATAATCCCACCACGACTCTCCCTTACCTCGAAAACCACTAACCCAATCAACCAGTTGCCTCTAGTAGCCACATTGTGTACAACCTAAAACTACCGCTACCGCTCATCTCCGACTATTGCCCAAACAACTTCTAACTACTGTGGCATCAAGCCTAACCACCCAAACCCAATAAGAAACATATGAATCCCATTTTCCTTGCTTGAATTGCTTGAAATCACCCTACTGTGCTTGTATTGAAGGAGAAATTAAAGTGACATGAACACTGACCTGAATCCAACTCTAACCCTATCAAATCGACTCGAAATCTACTTTAGGTCCGACTCGCATGCCCAACTAAGTCCAAAGTCCATTTCTCTTATCTTTTTTATTTTTTATTTATTGATTATTTAGTTGTTGTTGTTTTTTATTATTTATTTATTTATCATGAATGTAAATGTAATAATAAAAAAAAAGGAAAAAAGAAAAGGGAAAAGCAAGAAAAATGGAAGAAAAGAAAAATAATAGTTTATTTATTTATTTTAGTATAGTGGAAGTAAATAAAATAAAAAGAATAAATAAGATAATAATAAAAAATAATTAATTAGGTTCGTGAGTAAAAAAAATTGTCTTATCACTTAGAAAAGCGTTTTTCAAAAAAATAAATAAATAAATAAATGAATTCTTACCAAATTCAAGCACTTTAGAATTTTTCAAAAAAGAAAATAATAAAATTCCTTATTTAGGACCTTTTTTCAGAAATTTTTTTAAATAAATCAAATTGAATTAAAAACATAAATTCAACGTATTTTAAAATTAAAACAAAACCCAACCTACTAAAGTTTTACAAAAAGAATTACGTAGATTTGATTTCGAATAGTGAGTACGTAGGCACTTATGGAGCGATAGTAAAAGATAAAAAAAAAAAAAACCTAATTTTCCCTTTTAAATTTAGATTACTTAAGTTATCCAATTAGAGTAACTAATAATTGAGTGTTGTTTGATGGAATTAAAAGGTGATTTTTAAGGTTAAGGTTAAAATTGGAAAGTTAATGGTACCCGTAAGGGTTTAAAGATCATAACCCCTAAATCCAAATCTCTTGTTTAAAAGCCATTTTTTCAAAATCAGTTTTTATCGAAAGACTAGTAGCTAAGTTATAATTAATCTACTCAATTGGTTATAACTTAACTCTTTTTTGCAACTTTAGTCGGGTGGTGACTCTAAAACGTTTTCAAAATATAAAAGAATTGATTTTTTTTAAACCTTAGTCGAGGATCAGCATTAAACGAGTAAGGGTTTAATACTGGTTGGTGGGTTTAATACTGATTGATTTAAAGAAGATCTAATTTATAAAAGAATCGGGAGGTGAAAAACTAGGCTCAACAACACCAAATAAGGTCAACCGATAGAGTAAAGCATGTTGCTAAACTCCCAATCAGCATTATAGTAACCAAGCATAGGTATAGCATACACACAATCAACTACTTACAACCATAGGTAAGCATATACTCTAGTCTTCACAAATCCCACTTGTCTTGAAGCTCACTCCAATGGATCTATAACATTAATGCTTCACTCACTTAGAAGTCTTATAAACACTAAAATTCATATTCAGTTTTCATAATATTTATGAAAACGTTAAGGTTTATCTAGTTTTCCATATTATTATATAACTTAGTTGAGTTACAACTTATGTTGTTATTTAATAAAGTTTCTTATATGTATATATATATACTTTAAGTATTATAATATATTATATACATTATATTAAATTATTTAATATTAATAGATATACGTAGTTTTATTACTACTTATAGTATATTGATTGTATTGAAACATATATTTCATTAATTAAATTACGTTACAATTACGAAAAGATTGTTGTAAGACGATATTTTCCATAATAATATTGAAAAATACCTATTTTATTATCTAAAGTTATCCAATTTTAATATAATTAGTATTGTTGAGTTCGTTTGAACTTGATAGTATGTATTACATATTCTTTTCAAAAGGTAATTTGTAAAAGGCATTTCTAATTCTAGTATACAGATAAAGCTTATATAACAAGCAATATAAGATATTGTATTATATAAATAAAATATATTTTTACATAATTTTACAATAAACATGATAAATTATATCTAATCTTAACATGTATATATCATAACCTGATGTAGATAATATTATGAAATACCACAAAATAATGAGTAATCCTATTTGATCAGAGTATGTTTAATTGTAATTTAATCGAATAATTAATATATTTTAACATATTATTACTAAATACATGTCCTGATTGCTAATTTAAGTTATTTAACTAGAAAAATTTATAGTAAATAGTTAGGATTATTAAATAATCCCACAAAAATTTCTATAAATTAAAAAAAATATATATAAGGAATTTAACTACCAACTTGTTTCTTGCAATCGGCTTTATCACCGACATACTTAAAATCACATTTTTGCCTTAAATCACGGTTAATTAGGTAATAATATGATTTTTACACCAAATTAATTCCAACATGTCTTGACAACATTCAAAACATTTGGAATTAATTGGATCCTAATTTCATTAATTATTTCCCCTAAAATCAATTTACTTCACAAATTACCCTATTTTTAAGGCCTAAAAATGTAATCAATACTAAATATATATAAAGTCAAAATCAAGCTACATAGCAATAAAATAGTTGTAATATGTAATTTACATAAAAATTTTTAGTTTAAAACAACATCATTTAATACATTTATTTTAAATTTGAAAATTTTAATGAATAGTGCATTTATTAAGTAAGTATATAAAATATTCATAATTTTGCAAAAATAAAATTACAAAATGAAAGTATATTTAAAATAACTTAGGAATAAGATTTTTCATAGTTTTCCTAATTAATTTAATTTATATTTTTTGAAAATGGGGAAAAATAGAGCAAGCTTTTAAAACCTAGGTTTATCGGCGCTCTAATGGCTAGAGGGGGTATGTCAACAGGGTGGTGTGTCAAGTGGGTTGGTAGTGGCTAGCAGGGTTCAATATCAGGTGGTTGGTTAGGTTGGTAACGCAATGGGTGCAACTTTCTCCCTTGTTTTTCTTTTTCTTTTTTTTCCCTATTTTCTTCTAATTTTTCTTAAAGTGCCCTATGTGTCTAAAATGTGTAATCTATTCCTAAGAGTCCTATTCATAGTGGTTTAGGTTTGTTTGTAATTTTCTTAAGTATTAAGTAATTTCTTTTATTTATTTAGTTGTTTTTTAAGAAAATAATAAGTAGCAAATGTCTTTTTATCTTTGATTTCCTTTTCATTCATCATTTTGGATGGTTTATGAGCTATTACACATAGATCCAGCAATTCCCAATTGATTGGAAGAACTTGGATAAGATTTGATGCATTTTTGGTGTTTTTCTATATATTATATTAATATTTGATAGTTTTATTAATATAAGGGTATATATCCTATATATATCATAAACGTAATGAATAACTATATGCATATAATCATGTTTCTTTGATGGTCTTTTATTTTTAAGATGTATTTTCTATTTATTTTTGTTAATTTATCACTTATTATATATATTTAGGTATTTGGATTAATTTACAAGTATCATTATTATATATATTGAGTATATTCATATATTATTTCATGCGATATTATTTACTTTTATAATTTAAATAACTTATTTCTAAGGTCTCGTTGCATCTCGATCTCGATTTAAGGGGTTCCGATGAGTTTTATGCTATATTAAATAATTATACTTCTAAGGCCAAAATTTGGTCTTTAGGATATTATTTTTAAAATCTAACATTATTGGGTCACTTTGACTAATTTTTCTAACCTAGTAATAAAATTTGGGTTTAATCGGATAAGTTTTCCCAAAAACCCTAAATTTGATTATTGTTGTGCTAAAAGTGATTTTAGAGACTCACTTGCCATATATGAAGCAAACAAGATGTATTATCTATGCATCCAAATTCAATCTAACTAATCAAGTTTTGATTTTGCACTCTCCTGAGTAAAGTCAATGACCTTGCTTAAGGTTGACTTATATGAACTTTAATTATTGAGGCATTTTTTAGTATAGTGGCTTGGAGTTCACTAGAATTTCAAAGTTAAGCATGTTTAGGTCAGGTTAATCCTAGGATGGGTAACCTTTGAAACTGTTGCACCAAGGGACAAAACCATTAAGTTCTCTCTTACTTTGGTTTTGATGATAATAAAGGTGCTTAAAGATTGCTAATATGTGCATTAAGTGTTTAGAAAAAATCATGTTAATAAAAGTGTAGAAGTTGCAATAGAAGGTTGATACCATGACATTTGAAGGATTTTAGGCCTGTAGAACCTTTGGTAGAAGCTAAAAATTGATAATATGTAAGAAACTAAAGTTGTAGAAATTCTAGTAGAAGGTTAATGGATGAGTAGATTAGATTCTCACCTCTTGGTGCTTTTAGAAGTTTTAGTGGAAGCTTTTAGTTTGAAAAATTAATGGAAGAATGCTTATCGAAGTTTTAGTAGATGGTTCCGTTGAACTAATATTTGAAGAAACATTTGTAGAAGCTTAAGTAAAAGGTTAAGTTAAAAGCACAAATTCAAGTAGAAGCTTTAGTAGATGGTTGAGTTAGTAAAGGAGCATCAGAAGGTCTAATAGAGGCTTTAATAGAAGGTTGCACCTGACTTTGAGCAAGTATGAACGTAATAAGAATTCTTGGATAAATAAAGACTTAGCTCCATTAGTTAGATATATTTAGGTAATAAGATTGAGTCGTTCCACTAAAGTTAGAATAATATCATTGGGGATTGTCTTAAATATTTTTTTAAAGGACTTAAGATCAGATCGGCAACTTGTTTACCTCAAAGACATTAACAAATCATTTGCATAGATCTAAGTTTATCCAAATTTAAACTGATAAGGATAGTGCAACAAAGTAGTTTCAATAAGCTTTAATGATCATTAAAAAAATTAGCAAAAAATCAAATCATATATGAATATACAAGAAAAAGGATTATGTAAAAGAGAATTCCTCAACTGTGTACGGAAAATTTTACTCCCTACTATTTCATTTACATTTGCTAAAATTTAGAGGATTTATTATTCTTTTCTCATTGTTTTGATACTTTATTTGAGTGAGGATTTGTTGTAACTTTGAGAGAGTAATTGTTAACTATATCATGTGTTTGGCTTGTATAGAAGCTAATGAGATGGGTAGAGGTGACCAAGTACTTATATTTTGTAAAAAATGATTGATTGATATAGTATAGCAATTGGTAAAGTTGATCAGATCCTCAATAGTGGAGTTGAAAGAAAGGATTGACGCATTAGACAGAGCCTCTATAAAAATCTTTGCTTGATCTTCTTCTCCTTACACTTTTATTTTATCGTTGTTACTTTTGTAAAATTATTTAACGCCATTTGGAATTGTTAGAGGGTTCATAATTTGTAAAATTTTTTAAAGTTTTTCATTGTTAATAATTTTCAATTTATAATAATTAATTCAATTCCCTTGATTGTTAAATGGGACTAACAAAAACCGTGCTACATACCACAGTAAAGTAGATAATAGTTTGATGGAAAGAGTTCTACTTTACTCATTACAACTAGCTACTTCAATAAGAGATCATACAATAAGTTTAAGGTAGTCAAAGCTAACTTAAAATCTTAACATTGACTAAAAGTAAAAGGTGCCAAAAGAGATTGGGGNATCAAGAAAACTAACATCAATTGAAACCCTTGAAAATTATATAAATACCTTGCAAAGAGTCAGCATGACTTTTCAAGTAATACTCCTATAAAGTCATGTATGAAAATGAAGTTGAATTCAAGAATGTGTGGTCTAAATCAATGATCAATTACAACTTCTTATGTAATAAAAAATTCTATGTCCAACATCCATAATCGAGTAATGTCGTTACTAGTAAGCCATAGTTACTACAAACAATTTTGCAGCAATTAATCAAAATAGAGACTTATGAAAACCTAAGTGTAAACAAGCATATAATAACTAAGAAATAAGAACTTTTTTCATTTTAAAAGACAGGAAAATAAGAAATATTAACCTAAAATCAATTTTTAATTCTAGGCACACTAAAAGACTCTATTTAAGAAACATTATACACATACTCTTACAAAACCAAGGTTGGCTCGGGGGATGAGTCGGCTCTACAAAATTGGGCTTATAGTCCTGACTTTTGTGTTGTTTTTGGGCTTGGATTATATATATTACTATTTGTGAAGAGCTTGATCTTTATGTTTGCTTTTGTTGATATGATGTATTTTATATGCTATGTTATCAAAAAAAATCCATAGAGCTAGATATATGTTAACATTGGTTTTGTAAGAGTATGTGTATAATGTTTGGTAAATAGAGTCTTTTAGTGTGCCTAGAATTAAAAATTGATTTTAGGTTAATATTTCTTATTTTCCTGTCTTTTAAAATGAAAAAAGTTCTTATTTCTTAGTTATTATATGCTTGTTTACACTTAGGTTTTCATAAGTCTCTATTTTGATTAATTGCTGCAAAATTGTTTGTAGTAACTATGGCTTACTAGTAACGACATTACTCGATTATGGATGTTGGACATAGAATTTTTTATTACATAAGAAGTTGTAATTGATCATTGATTTAGACCACACATTCTTGAATTCAACTTCATTTTCATACATGACTTTATAGGAGTATTACTTGAAAAGTCATGCTGACTCTTTGCAAGGTATTTATATAATTTTCAAGGGTTTCAATTGATGTTAGTTTTCTTGATATGGAATTTGCAAATGATGAATAATTCAGGTGATGGTGAATATTCTTAATTTTTTTTATTCATTTATTGTATTGGTGATTCTTTTGTTGTGTGTACACCATATATTTCATTTCTTATATTATTTTTACTTTAGCTTTACTAATTTTATGGTGTAATTTTCAAAAATTTCCAAAATCCATCTTTCCATGTTAGAGCATAGGATGACTAAATTGAGGCTTCTTTGTACAAACAATTTTGGAAAAAGCTAATGTAATGTTTGAGATGTATATATACATTATGGGTAATTGGATTTTTACGGCCTAGACATGGCAAACAAATACATCAAATGGGCCTTGATATGTGTATCTAGGGTAAGAATTTGCATCTGCTGTACTAATCTTTAGATGATATAGAAAATGATGTGTTGTTGGACGTTAAACTTTATATTCTCTGTTCATAAATCATGTTAGAATAAATGTTAATTTTGAGAGTCTTATTTTTTATTCAAGCAATTTAAAAGTTCCCCCTAATTTTTTTTTTGTAATAATTATTAAAAGCTACATATGGTAGCCTATTGCCTTGAAAAATACGTAGTTCAATTGAGTCTTTTAAACATATATATTTATTTGCAAAAGTTTATTTGAAGGAAGTAGTTTGGATGTGTTTCTTCATATCAATACTAATAGGTTTATTCTAGGATATTTTGTGTATATTTTATAAGCTTTTACCATAAAAAAGTTTATTATGTTTACGCCCTTTGAATAAATATGCTATTATCTCTTTCTTTAGTTTCTTTTGTCCTTTATTTTATCCATTTATCACTTTCTTTGACTTTTGAGCTACTATCTTATATCTGATTCTTCTCTAATTTATTTCTCTTTCCATTGGAATAGGTAGATAAAAAGTACAAGGAAAATCTGATTTTAATTGAAAGGTATCATTATTTTGCTTTCAATTATCAATACATATCACTCTCTCATTTAAAGAGGGATGAAAGTGAATCTAAAGAAGCCTTTGCAACCATTCTTAAAGTTCTACGACAAATCCACATCATATTTTTTAATGTATTGAGTTATCTCCTTTATATGATTAAATGGTCATGATAGTTTTTATGAGTATTATCCATATACTACATATCTTGCGAGAACTTAAAAATGACCTCGCTGGTAGAGATGTAAGGCAGGTAAAGTTCTAATGTTGCCTTTGACCTTCATGAAGAGTTTCCATTCCTATTATCTTTATATTAACATAAATAAATTGGTTGTTTTGTTATAGGTTTTTGATCTACATTGAGTAAAGTTTATAATTGGTCTATGTCCTAGTGTATTAACTGAAGCATACATACATCTGAGCAAAGTTTATATACTTTGATTTATATTAGGCTGTTGGTTCTTATAAAAATAGTCATTTACTCCCTAAAGTGGGAAAATTACAACATATTCGCTAAACATCTATCTTTCCATATTTTTAAGGGTCAAAATCAAATTTTATACTTGATTTTATGTATCTTTGTAAGTTATAATCTATACTTTTTCGAGTTAAATTAAACTTAGTATACTATTGTTAAAGTTTGGTATCGAAATTAGATGCTCTTTTGGTTTGCACTTTCTATGTCATATTTAATAACTAATCATAAGTTACTCCATTACTTGGCTATCCATGCTAATTGCACTTTCTATCTCCCTATAACTAGATACTTAATGTATTCCTTTGATTTACCTCTAATCTTTAATTCTTGTGATATGCTTTTGATTAATCATTGTTATGTAATCCATCAATTAAGAATGAAACAAAGTAATGAAAAATAAATGAACAAGGATTAGAAAATTAGCTAATGATTTATAACAGTTTTACCTTATGTGTTGATTTACTCTTTTAGCACCCAATGCTAAGGATCAAGTACTCCACACTTGATATCCCATTGTTTGAAAGAAGTCAATATGAGGTATTCGGTTCCCCTAACTTTGCCTGAAAGAAGTCAATATGAGGTATTTGGTTCTCCTAACTTTGCCTTACTTCCCTATTTCAAAACATAGAAATAATTGTGTGTCTACAATATCTCTTCACTATTCTATTAAATGGTCTCTTACTAATTTTTCAAGAGATTAATAACTCTTATGAGGATATAATAGATTTCCTCATACTTTAGCTCAAGTCTCAAATCTAATAATAGATTATATACTTTAATTTGTGTACTTCTTAGATATAGGATCATGTAAAACTTTATCAAGCTCTTTGTTCCCATTTGGTTTATTATTGTCTCATTCTCTTCTTTTCTTTTGTTCTTTATTTCTTCAAATAATTGTGTCTTTTAATGTCCATTTGTTTCTTCTTAGGTAAAGTAATTGTGATTCAAATTTTTCAAGATCTTTTCTTCTATCAAATATTTTTGCCTTGCTATAATTGATATGTAATTTCAATTCTTTCCTTCTTTACTTCATCTAAAATATAAATCTTTCCTTCTTGTTGTAATCATCTCTTGTTCTTTGTCGTCATATATTAAGTAATAATTCTGTCTTGATCAAATATAATTATGTTGCAATATGGTTCTTGATCATCACTTTTTTTCTTTTCTTTTTTGAAAGCTCTTGTAAATAGCTTTTGCTTTTGCCATGTTTCTAAGAAATTATTCATCTTTTGATGTAATATGTCTTTTGCTTTTAGATAGTGTATCTACTTTAGCTCTTCTCCTAACTTTATATTTAGACTTTTCTTTTCTTCCTTCATTTTGTTGTTCTATATCTATTATTTTCTTTTGCTTTTAATATAAACTTTTCTTCCTTCAAGCTACTACTTCTTATAATAAACTATGATTTGGTTTCAGCCAAAAATCGCACTTAGTCTGTTTGGCATACAACTTATGTTCCCTTAAAATCTACAATACTGATACATCTTTAGGGTCAGACACACGGAGCAGCACCACAATGAAACAAACCAAAAAGAAAAAGAAGAAAAGCTAGAAAAATTTGAGTAGCTACCGAATGGATATGACGCATCACTTGATCCTACTTAGCCTATAATCCGTCGGATATGACACACTGGTCCGAATTGAAGAGTTACTCATTACTACTCCTTTCTAAAGGGAATAGATAAGAGCTAAAGGGTAACGAGAACACTAAGGTTATTCAAAGGATACTTGATTAATCTAATATTGATGTAAAATGATTGTCCTTCACATATAAGAAAGTGGGGTTTTATATATCCGTCCACTAGGATTACTTTACATATATGAAAAGACAAAAGGGTACTCTACAATTATGTTACGTAAGACATACTAAAAACGGTAAAAGAGACAAAGAATATTTAGTGCGAAAATGAAAGAATCATTTTGAAATACTATTTTAGAAGATACGTGTTGCTTAGCCTTTGAATGGGATAAATATGATATAAGGTAAGCGAAAATAGAGTAATGCTTGTAGTCAGGGGCCGACATGATGTGGACCGGGTTAGGGACTAATTAGTTTTTCTGAAGAGAAGTCAGCTTGATTTGGGTTTAGATGCTTGTGGCCTACTTAGGAGCTTGCCTTGGCTACTCTTAGGTTATCTCTTGGGATAAAGCGTTGTTGCTAAATAGGGGTAGATCTAACGCATGTAAGGATCTGATAGTTAGGTCGGCAGGAGATTAGCTTGAGATAGGAATCTTCGTCTTGGCTATGGCTTAGAGCTAATATCCTCTAAACGAGTCCATAGACTCCTATAGCTTAGCTACGCGTGATCAGTCCGAAGGGTTGATTCCTATCATCTACCTGAGGGTCAGAAAGATTTGTCCTCAAATTTAGAGTGGTCTCTACTCCTTCTTTTAGGGCACTTACTGAATCTTCTTCTATTGGTTGGTGGGGCATTAGATCGGACACATTAAAGGTGGAAGAAACTCCATAGTCATCAGGCAACTTGATTTGGTAAGCGTTGTAGTTGATTTTCTTCAAGACCATGAACGAACCATCAATACTAGGAGATAGCTTGTTTTGTCTCTTGTGGAAATTGTTCTTGGTTGAGATGTATCCATTCCAAGTCTCCTGGGTGGAAAGAAATAGTTCAGTGGCCTTAGATACTAATTTCTTGCTATCTCTGATTGAACTTGGTGATCTTCTTAGTTATAGACTAGTGTAGCTCATGCAATTCTTGGGCTCGGTTGACTCTCTTCAGTAGCTGCTAGGGTATTGATTATATCTAGAGGAATAGCGGGGTTAAGGCCATAGATGACCTCAAATGGAGTCTTCCTAGTAATGTTATGGACAGTTTGGTTGTATGCGAACTCCACAACTAGGAGGCACAGATCTTAATCCCTCAAGTTCTTTCTCACAACAACTTTGAGTAGATTATTTAGTATCCTATTTACCACTTCAGTCTGAGGGTAGCTACTAGAGTTGAATACAAGTTTAGTTTTAAGTCTTCTCTAAAGAGTCTTCCAAAAATGACTCAAAAATTTTGTGTCCCAATTTGAGATAGTAGTCTTTAGTACCCCATGTAGTTAGACAACCTCTTGCAAAAACAAATCAACAATATATAGGGCATCGTTAGTTCGATGGCATGGAATGAAGTGTGCTACTATAACAAAAATAGAATCTTTCCTTCTAGATGTTTAGGGCAACCTTAGGACAAAGTCCATGCTGAGAGGTCATCCCAAGGTAAGGTTGGTGTTGGCAGTAGCATGTACTTTCTATGGGGTTCTCTCTTCCCCTTAGCACGTTTGTACACTTCACAACTACTAACCACTTTATGGACATCCTTAGCCAAACCTAGTTAGTAAAAGTTCTCCTTCAATAGACTAATGGTCTTAGTTTCCACAAAGTGACTTGATAATTATTCGCTATAGGCTTCTCTAATTTGTAGCTCATATATAGAGCAGTTTGGAATACATAGCTTATGGTCCTTGAACAGATAGCCATCCTCAAGGATGGCAGCTATTGTATTGAAGTCCTTAATAAATTACCTATAGAAAGAAGTTAAGTTATGGAAACTTTAAATATCAATAATATTCTTCGGCATTAGCCATTCCATAATAGCTCAGATCTTTTCTTTATCTGCTTAGATCCCTTCCCTTGACACTACAAACCCTAGGAAAATCACCTCTTTTTGGCAAAACATNGATCCCTTCCCTTGACACTACAAACCCTAGGAAAATCACCTCTTTTTGGCAAAACATAAACCTCTTCACATTCCCATACAACTTCTCATGCTAAATACTTCACGAAGATGTTGAACATTATCGTTTAGGTCAGCATTATATACCAATATGTCATCAAAATACATGAGCACACATCTTTCGATTAGAGGGTGCATTACATGGTTCATTAACCTCATGAATGTGCTTAGTGCATTAGTAAGTCTGAACGGCATAATTGACCATTCGTAGAGTTCGTGCCTAGTTTTGAAGGCAGTCTTCCACTCATCTCCTTGTCTTATACGAATTTGATGGTAGCCACTTCGCAGATCAATTTTTGAAAATATCTTGGTGCCTTGAAGCTCATCTAGCATATCATTGAGCCTTGGTATTAGATATTTGTACTTGATAGTAATTCGATTGATTGCTTAGTTGTCGATGTACATGTACTATGAACCATCTTTCTTCGAAATGAGTAGAGCTAGTACAACACAAGGGCTCATGCTCTCCCTCATATGTCCTCACTCTATGAGCTTGTCCACCTATCTCTTTAGCTCAGCAACCTATTTAAGGTTCATCTTGTATGTAGGTTGGTTCGGTAGGGCTGTGCCTAACTATAAATCAATACAATGCTCTATGCTTCGAACTGGTGGCAGTCCTCTAAGTAGTTTTTCTAGAAATAGGTCGAAAAACTCATTTAGCAAGCGTCGAATCTCCTTTGGGACATTCTCTAAATCCCTCATCTTTAGCAATCTCCTAACTAATAGAAACATGGGCTCATTAGCCTTCTTAGCAGATTAGAACTCTCTTCGGCTCATAACTAAGGTCTTCTTCTTATTGGCTCTAGTAAGCTGCTTGTGGGTTTCATTTACTTAGGACAATGTTAAGGGTTGCAACACAATCTTCCTTCCATCCTTAACAAAGGCATAGGTGTTCTTATTCCCATTGTGAGTAATACGTCGGTCGAACAACTAAGGTCATCTAAGCAGTAGATGTGAAGCTCCCATGGGGATGACATCGCAAACTAGTTTGTCCATATATACATTCCTAACAATTACGGTCACTTGTTTGGTCATGTGCAAGGTACCCTGATCATGAAGCTAGTGCAGTTTGTAAGGTTGGGGGTTCTTTGAGGTCGGCAGCCCTAACCTTTGCACAAAGGATTATGTAATGACATTGGTACAGCTTCCTCCATTTACTATAATGGTGCATAACTATCCCTTGATGGTACATTTGATATGGAATAAATTCTCCCTCTAGTCCTCTTCAAGGTTTGGTAAGGAACTTAGTACTCGTCTCAGGACTAGGGTCATTACTTCTCCCTAGTTGGTATAAATTCAAGTCTCCCCTTCCTCTTTGGCCTTGGGTCTTTGAACATCTTCTTTCTTGGGCTCACTCTCATCGATGCTATCCATAACCTCTCTTCGGAGTACCATGACATGTCGGTTCTAACATTCAATGGCTATATGTCCGAAGCCTAAACATTTAAAGCACTTTACCTCATTGCATTTCCATCCAGAGGTTTGCCCTTTCTCATATACTCTCGGGGTTAGCCTAACCCCGGCTCAACCTAAATGACCAACTTAGCTCTACTAGTTTCCTCGGTTGTCGTTAGGTCGGTCATTCTTATCTTCGGCCATATGTGCCCTACTTGACTTGGCTTGAATAGGTCAGCACGGTATAGGGACTCACGAGAATGTTGGCCCAAGTTGACTCAAAACATTTCTCCTCTGCTTTTCTACCCTCTGCATGATTTTGATGGTCTTTTCTAAGGTATAAAACCTTTGTACTTCCATGATATTGCAAATCTCATACTTGAGCCTAGAAATGAACAGTGATTTTGTACGGGCCTCTAGCTCTTCTACATTAGCTCCAATCATTAACATTTGGAACTCTCTCACATAGTCATCAATAGATAAACTTCCTTGGCAAAGCTCTTGAACTTTGCAAACATATCTTATAAGTCAATCTCGAACATAAATCTGCCTTTTAACAACCTTTTTATCTCATCTCAAGTTCTAATACCTCATCTTCCATCTCTTGCTCTAGCTGCATTCAAATTCTTCCACCATATAGTAGCATACCTAGTAAACTCCAATATAGCAAGTTGGACTTTGACCGCATCCTTATATTGATAACATTTAAATACTTTCTCGACCTTCCTTTCTCACTCCAAGTATTCATCTACATCTTTACTTCCATCGAAGGGCAGGATTTTCACCTTGACATTGTCTAGCCCTCGAGGGACTTGACGTCCTTATCCCTATGCTTGGTAATAATTAACTTCTTCTTCTTCACCAAACCCTTCAACACCCAACTGTTCATCATCTTCCCTAATCTCCTCTATCTCTAATCTTCGTCTAGCAGCTCGGTTTACTATTCCTCCAGCCTGTAGTGGTCGAATTGGGTAATTGGTTTAATTACCTTAGCTATAGTATCTCTTAAGGGCGTCTTCTTATGGGTTTTGTTGCTATACACCTTAGGGTTGTTATCTATTAACTTGCATTGCAGTGACTAGACTCTCAATAAGGTTTGTAGGTCTGTCAAGTTTGTTGTCAACTAACCTTGGGGTGTTACTACTATCATGACTACGTCTAGGTTGAGCACCACTACTCTGGTCACCAATAACACCTTAAACACTTGAATCAGACATATTATAGTACTTCTTAAATGGATTAATGACTTGCTAACTACTTCAATAGTTGATAGTCACTCAAATAAAATAGAAACAAACTTACTTTGTTTTTGTAATGAAAAATAGAGTAAGAATAGAATAATAATAAAACTACACTTACTACTATGAAAATACATTACAATAGCTACGGAAGAAACATAGCAGACACTAATAGTAAAGCGAACCAAAACTTTACTACAACTTCACATACGTCCTCTTGGAATCATGTTCTAATACCAACAAAGCTGATGCGTCTCTAAGGTCGAATATACGGAGAAGTACCACAACAAAATGAAGCGAAAAGAAATAGAAGAAAAGCTAGTAAAATTTAGGTAGCTACCAGATGGATATGATGCACCATTCAATCCTACTTGGCCTACAATCTACCGGATATGACACATTGGTCCGAACTGAAGGGTAACAAGAATACCAAGGTTGCTCAGAGGATACTTGAATCTGATATTGATGAAAAATGATTGTCCTTCACAGATGGACAATCACTAGGGTTACTTTACATGTATGAAAAGATAAAAGGGTATTATATAACTAAGTTACATAAGACATACTAAAAAGGATAAAAGAGATAAAGAATATTCAGTGTGAAAAAGAAAGATTAATTTTGGAATACTGTGTTAGAAGACATGTGTTGCTTAGTGTTTGGATGGGATAAATATGGTTTAAGGTAAGCAAAAATAGAGTAACACTTATGGTCGAGGGTCGACATGATGTAGACCAGGTCGATTGGATGCTTATGGTTAGATCAAGAGCTTACCTTAGCTACTCTTAGGCTGTCTCCTAAGATAAAGCATTGCTACTGAACAGGGGTAGATCTAATGCATATAAGGATCTAATAGTTAGGTCAATAAGAGATTAGCTTGGGATAGGAATCTCTGTCTCGGCTATGACGTAGAGCTAGTATCCTTCAAATGAATCCATGGAGTCCTCTAGCTTGACTGCGCGTGATTGGTTCATGGGGTTGATTCAAATACTATCCTTAAGTGTTCTTCATGCTACTTGTGTGAAGGGTAATCCACAAGAATGTCGCTAATAAAGATGATTACACATTTGTCCAATAATGCTTGAAACATATGGTTCATTGGGTCCATAAAGGTAGCTAGTGCATTTGTCAATCCAAAGGACATCACCAGGAGCTCATAATGTCCATACCTCACTCTGAAGGCCATCTTTGGAACATCTTCCAGCTTAATCCTTAATTGGTGGTATCTGGATCACAAGTTAATTTGAGAAATGACTCTAGGATCCTTCAATTGGTCAAATAAGTTATCTATCTATTATAGAGGATACTTGTTCTTGATAGTTACCTTATTTATATCTTGCTAATCTATGCATAATCTCATAGACCCGTCTTTCTTCTATACAAACAGTACTGGTGTTGCCAATGGTTACATACTAGGTTTGATGAATCCTTGGTCAAGTAACTCTTGTAACTACTTTTTCAACTCTTTAAGCTATATTAGAGTCATCTTATAAGGGGCTTTAGATATAGGCTAGGTGCTTAGTAAAAAATCAATGGCAAAATCAATTTCCCTCTTAAGTGTTAATCTCGAAAGTTCATCGGGAAAAATGTCGAGGAACTCATTAACTACTTGAATTTCCTCCAGTTAAGGCTTCTCTTTGCTGGTCTCAGTTGTGTTTAATTCGGTCCTTACCCAAACTTAGAATCCTTCTTCTAAAATTAACTTAAGTGAGCATATTTCTCCTAGCTTACTAATGGCCGAATCTCCTCTAAAAGTAGTCTTTGTCCCATTCAAAGTTTCAAATTCTACTTCCTTGCTTTGATAATCTACTTTAACTCTCACTATCGACATCCAACTCATACCTAGAATGACTTTATACTTGTTCATCTCAAGCACCATCATATCAGTACAAGATTCACCATTCCAAATTCTCAAAGGGTAGATCTTTACCATCTCTCGATTTACTACCATACTTTTGATGGGGGTTTTAATCCTAAAGCAAAACCTTGAAGCTTGACTCCATAGCCATTACTTATAGTCTTGCTTGCTTAGCAACCTTAGGCGTAATAAAGGAGTAGGTAGCTCCTGTATTAAACAAGGCATACATAAGTATGATGAAAACATAGATATTCCTTGAACCATCATGGCTTTGTTATTTTACTCGGTTAGTTACAAGGCATCTTTTAACTCTCTTTAAATTTCACTTGGTTATTTTTTACATTATCTTATATTTTGTAATTGCCATTATTCTTATTAAAAGAAAGACATGAGTTAAGTTACATACCTACAATAAGTTTAGTGTTTGTAGTATATAGTTGTTAAAATCGTGATCTTACCTATGCAATTTTATGAGTTCACGATTTTAGATGACTCTTCCGAGCTAGCTCAAGTATACAATCTCTTTTTGTATAGAAACTTACATTTTTAGTCGAGTTTACATATAAACTCCATAAAAACTTATGTTTTTTTTTATCAAGTTTATCAATTCTATATATCTAAGTTGAATGAACTAAAAAATTAAAGAAAAAAAGAATACAATTAGCCTTTTATAGGTCTTCAACTCTTAAGACATTACAACATTTGTCATATTTTATTCCAATTTTTTATCTTTTTCTTTCTCTTTCAATCTCTTATTTTATGTTCATAGTTTTTATCTAAGTTTTAACTCCAACAACAAAGTTTACAAAGAAAACTATATACTTTATTTTATACTATCGATAACTTATAATGAGTTCAAATGTTTGGTTCTCTTTAATTAATTTATTTTTTTTAAAAAGGCAAAAGTTTAGTTTAACTCTATTTGTCATTCTTCCTTACATGTTAGATTATATATTAAGAATTTTTATGGGAAAAAAATTAATTTCTTCATTTTTTTTATTTTCATTATGTATTTTAAGTTTTGAATAGCTATTATAAGTATATTCGTATTTTTTTAAATTTATTTTACATAAGTTGTAAATACTTATGTTTTTATGTTTCGATTTTACAAACTTTTTAACGATTTTAGTTAGAATTGTGAGTTTGATAACCTTGCTGTAGTATTTCCCTCCTTAAAGGCAACCACATCTTCCTTAAGTCCATCATTTGCATAGTCCGATTCGCCTTCCAAGTTATAGATCCTATCATGTGTGGGTGCTCTTGGTCTAATCTATATGGATCTTAGGCTTCTTGCCCACTTGTGAGTTGTTGGGCGATTAGGTAGAGCCATGGGGCAAGTTAGCTAAGCAGTTATTGTAGCTTTCTTTTATAGGCAATTGGAAGCAATATGTCCTATCTTCTTACATATAAAACAAGTCATGGTGGCTCTCTTAGGACATTTGGTTATCGATGACTACCATTCCCAGATAAGAAACACTTGTACTGAAGCTGAGGGTACTCTTTGGGGTAATGTCCTCTGTTGTACTTTCAACATCTAACTATACTAGATCCTGATCCAGAACCTATCATACTTAGCTTCAGTTGATGGCTATGACCTTACATAATCTTCTTCCCCCTTCTTAGTGAAACTAGGTCTCTCAAAAGGCCTTTTCCTAAAGATGTTCACTTTAGGCCTCTTTAACTTATCTTCAAAACTCTTAGCACTCTCAATCATTTGGGCCATCTCAGTAGCCTCTCTAAAGTCTCATGGTCAAAACTTATGCAGGCGATGTTTGTTGTTAGAATCCAACCCTCTAACAAATACCTACATCCTTAACCTATCATTGACTTGAAAGTCCTCATTAATAAACTGCAATAACCTATTAAACTCCGCCTCATATTAATCTATGGTATGGTTTCCACTTCGGATAGAGAGAAAGGCGTTATTGTACTATAGCTTCAATGTCTCAAGAAAATAATTGGTAATAAACTCCCTCCTAAACACCTCCCACATGATTGGTCCCCTAATTGTCCTCTTCTTTGACTCCTACTAAGCCTTAGCATAAAGTCTCAGCATATAAGTACCATAGGTAACTCATAAGTGGGTAGGGATCTCAAATGCTCCAAAAGTTCAGTCAATTTGCATAAATCAATCTTTTACCTCTTTTAGGCAGTTGGTTGCCCCATCAAAGTATCTATTATACGTAATGAACTCGATCATCAAAGACCTTTGAGGCTTAGGATCCAAAGGTGCTACAAGGGCTAAGTGCACCTGCTTTGTAAAGGGTAGTGGTGGTGGGGGTGCCTCGTCCATCAGTACAGGAGACGGAATAAGAGTTGGGGGCATCCTATCCCTCTTACGAAGGGCTCTCAACATCTCCTATATAGCAGCCAATACCTCCTTTTCACGGTCTTTCAAGGGATATTGCTCTAGTGGATAAGCTGGAAGATCTCACCTCAGTAGGAGTCTATCATGTCCTCACCTATTCCTAAGGTAAAAAACAATTTAGTAAGCTTTCAATATAGATAACTTTCTAATTTCCAAATTCACATCCATAACATAAGAGAACACATTACAGCTTAAACAATGTAAAACACTTAATTTCATTAATTCCGATAATAATGAGGTTACACCAAGTGGTAGTTGCTTCTAGAGGGTGAGTCTCCACCAATACTATGTCTAAATATAGTCTAACGACTCACTAAGATTCTACAAATATCACAATACAACTCAAAGTACAAAATCAAGACAAGTACATCCAAAATCTAGTGACCTCATATGATAGTACGTCAACATCTAATACATCAACAAGCCAGTGGTCAAATAAACCTTATCACTCTCAAACTCAATGTAAGTATTAACATTGGTGGAACCTGACTCATTTGATTCATTAGAGCTATCACCATTAGAACCTACATTAGAATAAGTTGAAAACTTTAGCCAATCCTCCTCCTCCAGATCCTCTACTATAAGCAATGGAGGTTCAAGGGTAAGCTCTTTGATCTCCATCTCATCTCCTCTATCAATTTACTCAATAAGATGGTCGGGAACATCACTCGGTATTACCGAGGGTATATGCTTAGGTAGAACCTCACTCTGGGGTAAATCTTGATCATCCAACTCTACCATGACTGGAGTAGAGGCCTCCGGCATTAGGTCTTTTAGTACATCAATCTGATCATTTGATGATATTAGCATACCATACCCTAGCTCCATCTCCTCTTACATAGCATCTGCAACCCACTTGATGTCAATTACTAATAAGGCTGGGTAGTCACCCCTTTGGTTTGTGGCAAAAATAACTTTATGCCTAACCTACCTCCACTTACCAAAAGCTTGGGCTAAGAGCTAGTAAGAGTCACAAACTAGAAAAGCTACCTCTAGGGGTAGTCTAGTAAGCCCTTTAACCCACAACTCATGCTTCAAGATGTGGATGAACTCTACATCAGTGTAAACTAGCACATCCAAATCCATAATTAACTCTTGTCATTGGAATCTCCAATGGTTAGTAAGTTTTCTCCTCTATTAGGACAGCACTGTACTCATACTCTAAGGCTCTCTTACTAGGGCAAGATCCTCATAGAGTAGACGAAGGTGGCATCGATAGTCAAGGAGTGTCTCATCCTCATCCATCTAGAACTTAAGCCATCGCTCCATGAGATTCAAAAAGTCCTTATAGAATCATAAGGGTTTTCTTACTATTAGGGTTTCATTATGCTTTTAAGTTAAGAATGTTCATGTATGACATCCTAACCCGGTTCTACCCCCCTTAGCTCATTTGATAGGTTTCCCAAATGTTTAGGGTCAATTTTTAACTTATTTAACCTGTGTTCTGACATCACTTAAATACTGTCACAACCTGAGGGGGAGGTCAAGTTGTGGCAGTACCGTTGTGTACTATGGGAAGATCCAAGATCAAGTACCATTCTTGATTGGGAACCTCTGGCACATTACACAAGGCATCTCATAATCTTAACTTCCACTTGGAGACCAGTATAAAGTAATAACAGAGCATTTAATATATGTTAAGCCATAATATCAAATTTGATATAAAATAAAAGTAGGGTTCAAGGTTTTCCTTAACTTAAGTCATACAGACCCAAAATACAATAGTACTAGTAGTCTATGCTACTCAATGTACTAAAAGATGTAAATAAGCTTAGATAGTCCAAATAACACATAAGTGACTACTTGCGCTCTCTTGTTCTCACTAATGATCCCATGCTAGTAGTACTAACTTTGGGCATCCCGCGACTTAACACCAAGCAAAGATCTTGCTGCAACAATAAACTATAAGAGGGTAAGCAACAATAGCTTAGTGAGTAACCTTCTTATCTTACCAACGAACAAGTAAAAAGTAAGTGAATTAACATGCATATTGAATGCAGACAAGCATATGAAATGCAACATCGCATATAATCTGCTAGCGATTATGTAAAGAACGGTATTACACCAACCATTTCCTAAGTTAAGAAGTATTTAGGCATGTCAAGACTTAGGTCTTTACATCTATCGGCCAAACATGTTTATCTCTTTTTTAGTAAACCCAAAGCAGCAAATATGGCTTAGCCTCAAGTAGAGGGTAGTACCCTCCAAAGTAAAGTAGATCCTAAAGGTCGAGGTAAGAACATGTTACATGAGTATATCGTATGAATCAATAATACATATAATAATAATAATTGATCTAAAATGCATACTCTTGCTCTACTGCGTAGTGCTAATGCCCGATACAGATAATGCATAGACATACAATGCGTAGCCAGTTTTTATTAAGATCGAGTAGTCATTATTTTAGTTTCACATGTGACTAACTAAATATATATATGATAGAAAATCTAAGGCCCTATTTATTAATGTAGCATCTAATTCATAATTCATATATATTATTGTCTCTTAATAAGTAAGTACATCCAAATCAAACACATATATATAATCCTTATCCTAATCATATTTATTTCTTGCATGTATATGGTTAAATAGTGCGTTATACTACATTTACAAGCAAGATAAGATAGGGGTCAACATACTTAGTTTGATATGGAATCTAACAATCTTAGTAGTCCTTGATTGCATCAAACTCAAAGTCTTCATCACCTAAAGAATACATTTAAAGTATATAAGTACACTACTAACTATCTACACTTTCCTGCTCTAAGTTCCTGTTTTAATTGTTTTTGTATTTCGAGTGTAGTTTCCTCATTTTAAATCTGTTTTTAATGATCTTGTAGTCGTTTTTCATCATTTTTGAGTGTTCTTTCATCTAGTAAGGCATTTTTAAGCTTTTAGGTCAGCAAGGTTCTAGTTTGGGCTTTACAAGTTCGTGGGCCTAAAGTGTAAGTTTGGTCACTTTAGGGCTTGGGCATAGTTTTGGGCTTTAGGCTTAGCTTTTGGTCTTGGCTAATGCACTTAATATTTTGGGCTACTTTTTAAGTATTTTAAGTGAACTTTTTTTGCCCAATACTTTAAATTTTTTCCTTGGGCCTTGGTGTTGCCCATATGGGCCTAAATGTGCTCTTTTCTTAAGTTTGAGGTTTCAACTCATTAAGAGGCCTATAGTAGATGTCTTAGATGGGCCTTAGGGTTTAGTTAGCCTCTTGAATAACTTATTTTGAGCCTTTTAGGATAGAGTCCAGATCTGGTCACTCAATTATTTGGGCCTTAAACTTGGGTCATTTAGGGCTTTTTGGGCTTATCTTGTAATTTAGGACCTTAGGCTGAATCCCACTTGTCTTTTTAGACTTAAGCCTAACATTAGCCCTAAGTTTACTCTATATTTTACTGAGTTATAGATCTAGTCATGATTATTATGGTGTCCCTTAATACCATTTTTAAGTTTTTAATCTCTAAATAAGCTAGCTTAGGGCCTTAACTCATCATTAGCCTACTTAACTTAGTTAATTGAGTCCTAAATCATGCTTAGCACTAAATAATCATCTTATTAAGCTAATAAGTTAAAATTTACAGATCTTAACCCATCATGTACGTCGCATCTAAGGTGGAGTTTTGGGGGTCTTCAATGTACATCTCACTTACTACATGTTTTAGTGCTTTTTCATTGATCTTAGTTATATCTTCCTTCTACAATAAGTTGTGTATCTATCAAGTATGAAAAAAATAAGTTGGGAAAACCTAAGTGAAGGTGGCGGCATGTTAAAGAATGTGTGGGTTTGGGGTCTTTCTTGTTGAATCATCACTAAAACTATCAAAATGCTAACCTTCCTTACATATGAGTGTTAGAACTTCAATTAAGAAGTCTTATCCTATCATCAACTATACTTTTTTTTTTTTATTAGAACATCCTAAAACATCTAAGACATAGTTGTACATAAAGTTAGGTATGTCTAAAATGCAAGATGCTAGTAAGAAACCTAAGGAAAAACATGGACAACCTAGCTTAGTCACTTATTGGAGCTATGAATGTTGTCTCATTTTTAGGTGGTGCAATTAAAGGTTGTAGAAGGTATGGCTTGGGGAGTGGTTGGTGGTGGTTTAGAAGAGTGGGGAAGGTGGTGTGGCTTTTTGTGGCAGTAGATTTGGTGATGTATTGGTGGAGTTATGGAGTGGAGTGGAGTGGTGGAGTTTGTCGGGTGGTGGTTGGTAGTGGTTTTCGGTGTTGTTGGGGTTGATTTTTGAGAGAGATTTTGAGTGTGAGTGCATGAAGTGAAAACAAATGAAAGGGAATGAGGGTGAGGGGTGCTTGGCCACTGCAAATCAAAGTTAGAGAAGGGGATAAGGCTTGGCAATTTTAGGTAGTGAAGGACTTACTCATATTTGGGACCACGTACTCTTTTACTTTACTGCCAAATGGGGAAAGATCTTATCCCCTTAAGGTATAAGATATTTTGATGCCATTTAATTTCTTGTACTCTAGTCTTTAATTAGTTTTGACTTATTGTTAATTAAAATGTAATGAGGATTGGTTATGGATTAGGGTTTACTTAGGGGGATTAATAGTGATTAAGCCTAATTAGGCTAGTTAAGTGTAATTAGGGCATGTTTAGGGTTTTGTCTTGTTTTGTAACTACATTTTAGATGGTCCAAGTGTCTTATACATGTACCTAGAGTGTCCTTAGGGTTTGGCATTCATTTATAGTTATTTAATTCTCATATGCACTTGAAACTTAGGGTTTTAGGTGATTGGTGAGTTTGATTACTTTTAATGATTGATCCAACCTTATGATTAGGGTTTATTTTCATGTTAGGGTATTTGGTCATTCAATTATGATTTAGTAATCTTTTTAGGGTTTTGTTATCGTTTTAGGGTTTTTCGAGTGTTAGGATCTCTAGGATTTTACTTGTATAGTTAGAGTGTT
This sequence comes from Lumnitzera littorea, assembly GCA_024138015.1. NCBI lineage: Eukaryota > Viridiplantae > Streptophyta > Magnoliopsida > Myrtales > Combretaceae > Lumnitzera > Lumnitzera littorea. The sequence goes on along the minus strand of JAMXBB010000007.1, from coordinate 43,806,770 downwards.
AAGGACTTGTTTCCTCTAGGATTTTGGCTTAATGTTTAGGGTTTCCATGTTTGAGTTTTTTTAGGGACTATTTAGGGACTTCCTTAGCTGACTTCACTTTTGGTTAATGAAAACCCATAGGGTTTACGACCTCTTAAACTAATAATTCTCTATAGAACTGTTTATGACACACATCTATCTTCCATTGAGTAGGAATCCTTAGATTAAGTAGAATCCATCTACAGCCGTTCACGTCTTGCATTTGGTTACTACAGCCCAAAGAAAGCATCTCGTTCATATTTGCATGTGAAAGCTTAACCTTATTTTTATTTCATCTTTTCTTCTTTTAACTTTGTTCTTATATGCTTCTAATTAGTTAAAGTCGTGTTAATGCAAATCAATCAAGCAATATGTACCAAATTGCTAAAAATAAAAAGATATAGGGATTAGAGAATCAGGTAGCGAGGTGTAGTGGTTTCACATTGGGTGCCAATTTATTCTTCTAGTACCCAGTACCATGGATAAGGTTCTCCACACTTGATATTCTACTATTTGAATGAAACTGAAGTTAAAATATACAGTTCTCATTACTCTATCTTGCTTCCTTAAATCATACCACAAAAGTAATCATAAATCTATAAAGTCTCCCTCACTTTTCTCTTATATGGTCTTCCACTATGTTCAAAGACTTTAGCTGCTCTATTTATGGATCACAATAGATTTCCTTATACTTTAGCTTAAATCTTTAATCTTAATAAGCTTCACATCTAACTTATAAAGCTTTCTCAAAGTTTCTTGATCACATAAATTGCTTGCTTTGCACTATGTGTTAGATCATTCAAACATATAATGCTCATGTAATTTCTTCTTCTCTTTGATCTCATTCTCTTCATCTCTTTAAATAGATGTGGCTTCAATGTTCAAATTGTTCCTTCTTTGGTAATAGCCATTGAATAACTGTTGTCATTCAAATCTTCATGATCTTCACATTTGTCAAATATCTTTGCCTTGTTATCTTTGAGATGTATTCTTGATTATTTCCTCCTTTATTCTGAGTATATCTTCTTCTTACTATTATTTGTCTCTCATTTAATTTTGTAATATATTAAGTAATTCATGGCTTGATTAGATTTATTGCCCAAATATATCTTGTCTTGGAATGTTGGATCTTGAACATTGATTCTTTCTTATTCTTGAGAGCTTTGAAATAGCTTCTACTTTTATAATGTTTTTGAATAAATATTGTCTTTGACACTGTCTATCTTCTATTTTTGGTTTGTGTTTCTATTGATAGTTAGATTTCATTCATCACATTCACTCAACTACTTGGCTACTGATAGGTCAAGTAACTCACTTCTCGACTACGCTGATTGATATAGATTTGTATCTGATTTGAATTTAAGAAAAGTGGTACGAATAGTTATCACTTGGCACGGTTATATTACATAACTGCTCACTATTCCTACATTTCAAGAATGTACTCGATTAAGAGGTCTTTACGTATCCTAATAATCATGCGATTAACTATTATTTTAGACACTTAACATTCACTTATAAATAAGGAGAAGAAGCACTATAAGGACGATATAATAACTTACAACTACTTATCTAATCTTCTCTAAAATTTACTTATTGACTTAGGTATTATAGTGGTCGCATTGAACTAGCCCCAATACTTGTAACTCTTTGTATTTTACTAGAAGGAAATCATCCACAAATCATACAACAACATTTGGTGCCATTGTTTTTTTCTTACACACTTATATGGTAAGAACTAGATTGACAAAAAGTGCAGGTGTTGGTACTTTGTCCTACTATTGTAAGGGGAGAAGTAGGCATACTGACAAGCAATGTTTGGTTAACTTAGAGCAGCTTTGCCTCAACCTGACCAAAGAAAACCAAGAGTTGAGTAAAAAACATGAAGAGATTCTTAATCTCCTCCATAGTAATGTCCACCTAAGTCAAAACAAAGAATACAGCAATCACTATGCCGAGAATAGTGACGACTCGATTTATTCTCCTGAATTATTAAGAAAGTAAGTCGAAGTTACAATGGGACCTTTGGTCCCTACACTCGAGAAAAATGACATGGGGAAGGAACCACAGTAGGTGCACTTAAACACCCTATTTTTGCCCCCCCACCCCTTTTTCTATTTTTAGAATATGTTAAAAGGTCCTAAATTAGGAAACATACAAAAAAATAGAAAATTAAAGCAAATCCAAAAAATAAGAAATTTAGAAAAATAGGAAAAAGCATAAAAAATAAGAAATCTAGGAAAAATATCAAAAGATAGGGAAACAGGAAAAAACATAAAAAATAAGAAATTTAGAAAATACAAAAAAAAAAAAAAAACTTAGAAAATTGAAAAGTCACAAAAAAATAGAAAAAAAATTAGAAGATTTAGGGAATTTAGAAAAATAATAAATTTTTAATAGAGTTGATTTTAAATTTTAATAAAAGTAGCAAGGGAACCATTGGGTTTAAATTTAAATTTGAATTTAGCCTCGTTTGACCTAGTCCATATGTACAATTAATAAAATATAGGTTAATGGCCTAATAGATAAGCACATTAGCGTGGCATTAGGTTTATGTATGATGTTAGGGGTTTGAATCTTGGCAAAGGCATAAAAAATGTTATTCTCTTTTTTTTTTTCAAAGGACACATAGCATTACCATGTATCAGAGGTTCATTGTTCTACGTGCCCTAACATGTAGCACCATTAGATCGAGTTGTGGTTAATGTGGCGCCATGTGGCATAATACGTGGCATGCCATGTTAGCTACCCATTACAGTATCAACTACTACGTGTCACATGAAGACATATGGCATACAACCACTACACTACATGGTTGACATGGTGCTACATCAGTGCCACATCAACTGCCTTTCTCTCCCTTTCCCTTCTTTTTCCCTTATTTTCTTCCACTTTCCTTAGCAAAATAGACCTGACCCCTTCACCTTGGCCTCATTTTTTGTAGTAATCATGAGCTTAATTACACTGATCAATGAGTGATTCTCGTCCTACACTTGGCCTACTTCGAATTGAGATAAAAAGCACGTCTAGATGTAGCTGTTTAATGGGTCAAATCGAGCTCCAAAAATCAAGAAAAAACTGAAATTTCACAATTCGGCATTCACTCGATTCCTAAGTTTCCAAGTTAATCTAACAAAGTATAGATAGGGTCTTAGCTTTGTTTCACAAGGGATAGAATCACCGAGCATTGATTAGAAAACCCCTCTCTTCATTTTCAATCATGTTCTCTCTCTTTGCGTAGTTTCTTTTCTCTCTCTACAGCTCGTTCTCTCTTTAACAAATTTTGAGGCATCTAACCACTATAGTCGAACCCCCTAGACTTGAGCATCCCATTGAAACCAAACCCAGTCACTATCGTGGCTTCTAAAACCTTCACCAAATCAACCCCAACTTGTCACCATTAAACCTTAGGTGCCACTTTGAACCACTTTCTTACATGCCTACTACTAAGCGACCATGTCCAAAGCCAAGCATCTAATCGTACTTGCCACCACCCAAAACCCCCAACTCGACATCTCATTAAGCTCTAACAACCACCAGTGCTTACCCTAAACTCCACCATTACCCTTCACTTTGACAACCACCAAGGCAATACCTAAATGCTATGGTGTTTGTTAAAAAACACACAAATCCTCTTTTCCTCGCTCGCTTTGGCCACTAAATCAACTCGAAAACCGACCTTTACTGTTGTCAATGTTGTTGAAGATATTGGAGCTTGACCTGGATCTGAAGTTTGACTCGCAATTTGACCCTCAACCCTTTCTTACCTCGACCCACGTACCTGATCTAATCTTTGGTTCGGCTTTGTTCATTTGCTTTCTTTGTTTTGTGGTTTTGTAAATTTTTTTTCTACTTATTTATGAATATAAATGTAAATAAAAAATATAATAAAAAAAGAGAAAAAAGAAAGAAAAAAACATAAAGGAATAAAAGAAAAACAAAAAAAGGAAGAAAAAAAGAAGAAGGAAAAAAAAAGTAGTATTTTTTTAATTTAATAGAAATAAATAAAAATAGAATAAGTAATTAAAAAAAATAACAATATAGTAAAAATAAAAATAAATGAATAGGGTAGAAATAAAAATCGTTTTGACACTTAGAAAAATCGAGTTTTTCCAAAATAAAAATAAATGGACCCTTTACAAATTAGGACTATTTTAGATTTTTCTTTTAAAAAATAAAACCTTTGAGGGGCGATTCTAATACATTTTCAAAACAAAAATCGGTTTTCTTTAAATCTTAGTTAAGGGTCAGTATTAAACAGGTAAGGTTTAATACCGATCGGTTTAGAGAAAATTAATTTAAAAAGAACCGGAAGTGAAAAAACTAGGCTCGACATGCACAATGCTAGACCCTCGCATGTTAGCACCCTTACTATGATAAGTAAATAATTTCAAATCAAAAAGAGCCATTTCATCCCCAAAATCTTGGATGGGGTGATGCCATGACACATTAAGTTGCTACAATTTGAAAACGATGATGGAATGAAAGATCCTAAAGATCACCTTGAGTATTACTATACTTTAGCTAAGTTGCATGGCCTAAGCGATGCCATGACTTGCCAAGCTTTTCCCTTAACAACGAGGAGTGCGACAAGTATGTGGTTTAAATACTTAAAGCCGAGTACGATAACGTGTTTCAAGGATTTAGTAAAAGTGTTTCTTCAATACTTCCTTGTGAGTAAGCTTCTTATTAAGGATTCTTCCATCCTTAACATGATAAAGTAGAGATCAGATGAATCTATCAAGGATTACTTGGCCAAGTTTATGGCCGAGATTGTTTAGATTCCAGAACTAGACATGAGCGTAGCTCTTAATGCTGTTATAGATGGTGTCAAACCCCATGGAGACTTTTTCAAGTCTCTCGCCAAAAATAAGTTGAGAACTTTTGTTGAGTTTAAAGCTAAAGCCACATCTTACATCTAATAAGAGGATAACATAAAGGCTTATTGAGAGGCCAATCAAAATAGAGGAGATAGGAAAGGCGATAAGAGGAGAAGTGCGAAAGATCGACTTGGAATGAATGATAACTAATGTAGTAACACCAAGAAAAAAAGGCTATGAATTTCGACTTATTTGGTCCATATGCTGGTTAGCCATCTAATTTCAGACATATTAATGGAGGCGCATGGGTAGAAAGTCGTGTTACAATGGCTAGAAAGGATGAGAGGAAACCTATTATGGCGAAATTCCAACAAGTATTGAAATTTCTATAAGACAATGGCCATAATGCTGACAAATGCATCTAACTTAAGAGCACGATCTAAGATGCAATTCAACGAGGGCACTTACACAAGTTTCTAGTGTATGATGCTGAGAATATCGAGTGACCATCTCAAAAGAGACGAGAAGACTGTGAGAATGTTACTAGACCAACTATTGCTGAGAAAGATGCAAGAGACGGAAGCAACAGTAGAGTACCTAATGGTATAATTAACACTATTGTAAGCGGACCTTCTGCCATTAGCTTGTCAAGCTCCTTTAGCTCGACTAACACCATTCATTATGTTTGTAATGTCTAATGAAAAAAGGTCAAAATTGACAACATAATTTCCTTCTCAGAAGAAGATTTTGAAGGCGTTCAAAGGTCTTATGATGACGTACTCATGATTAGTGTGAGAATTGCCAACTTCGAAGTTAAGAAAATACTTGTCAACATTGGAAGTTTGGCTGACATTATCTTTCAACACTCTTTTGATAAGATGAGACGGAAGATCAAAACACAGTTGAGTTGCTACAGCTACGATTTGTATGCCTTCAATAACCAACCCGTTCGCATGACTAGAGTAATTTCTTTACCAATCTAAAGTAGAGATGATGATCATGTTGTAGAGGATAAAGTGGATTTCCTTGTTGTCAAATGTTGTTCCCCATATAATTTGATCATGGGAAGGTTATGTTAGCACTTATTTGGCAACATCCCTTTTATTGCCCACCTCAAGGCTAAATTTCCTACTCTTACTGGAGTGGAGGTGTATAAAGGGGATCAATAGTTAGCGAAGTCATTGTATATAAGGGCGTTAAGGCAAGAAGAAATTTTTCAAGTCGAAACTTCTCTAGAAGATCAGTCAGTTGGCATAGACAATGTCGAGGACGGAATAGAGGAAATTTCATTGGGAGACAATCTTAAGAAGATGACCAAGATTGGGAAACTTTTGCTGGTAGACATCCATCAAAGTTTAGTCAACTTTCTATAGGACAATGCTAATGAATTTGCATAGTCCCCCTCAAACATGTTGAGTATCCCTAGAGATGTTATTGTACATAAACTTCAAATTGATCTAAGCGCTAAAGTGATTCAATAGAAAAAAAAAAGGCATTTTAGCCCTAAGAGGCAAGTAGCCATAGAAGAAGAAGTTCATAAACACTTAAGGGTAAGATTCATTCAGGAAGAGCCTTATTCAACTTGGCTAGTCAAGTATGTATTAGTTAAGAAGTCTAATGGCAAATGGTGCATGTGTATAGATTTCATGGATCTTAATAAGGCTTGTCCCAAAGATTGCTTTCCCCTACTGAGAATAGATTAGATGGTTGACTTAACTATGGGCATGCTTTACTCTCCTTTATGGATGCTTTTTCCGATTACAACCAAATCAAAATGGATGAGGAAGATAAAGTTCACACATCATTCATCACTAATTTAGAACATATTGTTATATGGTGATGGCCTTCGGGCTAAAAAATGCTGGTGCAACTTATCAGCAGCTTATCACTATGATGTTTAAGTGTTAGATCTAATGAAATGTTGAGGTGTATGTCGACGATATGATTATGAAAAGAATGACAGAGGGTTGGGATCTTATTGATCTTAATGAGACATTTACTACTTTGAGGAGATACAATTTGAAGTTGAATCATAGAAGTATGTCTTTAATGCTACTTTAGGAAAGTTTTTAGGGTATACAGTTACTTGGTGCAATATTGAAGCTAATTTGAGAAAGATTGATGAGATCAGAAACATGAAGTCTCCTCATACTGTCAAGGAGGTTTAGCAACTCACTTGCTGAATAGATGCTCTTAACAGGTTTATATCAAGAAGTGCGGATAGATGCATAGAATTCTTTAAAATTTTAAAGAATTTGAGAGTTTTAAGTGGATAGATAAGTGTGAGAGGGCATTTAGTGAACTTAAAGAATTTCTTATGTCATTGCCAATACTCTTGACACCTATCCTAGGAGAGAACTTGTATTTATACTTATCAATCAATTGTCGAACGCTTTTTTTTTTATTGGTTCAAATCGATGGCAAGGAGCATTGGCCAATCTATTATATGAGTCATAACCTGTAAGGATTGAAGTATTGATATACCAAAATTGAAAAATTTGTATTAGTAGTGGTTCTCTCGACAAGGAAGTTGAAACCATATTTTGAAGCTTACCAAATTACCAAATTGTAGTCCTTACTAATCAACCTTTATGCTAGGCATTGTAGCAGCCAGATTCTTCAGAAAGGATGATGAAATATGCCTTGAAGCTAAGTGCCTATGGTGTATAGCATTAAAAACTCAAGTGCTAGTAGATTTTCTAGTCGAGTTCACTAGTGAAGAAGATAGCATGGAAATTTTCGAGAGAACGATGTGGTATCTTTATGTCGATGGTTCTTCCACTAGAGGGGAAAGTGGTGCAAGCCTTATTTTGTGAGGACCCTACAATTTCAAGGTTAATTATTCCTTGAAATTTGGATTTCTAACTAGCAATAATGAAGCGGAATATGAAACCTTACTAAGAAACTTGAAGTTTTCTCCAATTCACAACTTGTGGTGAATCAAGTCAAAGGAAGTTATGCGATGAAGGACGAAGAAATGAGCAAGTACTTACTGATGGCACAAATGGTCATAGAAGAATTTTAGTCCTTTTCAATTCATAAAATAGCAAGGAGTAAGAACATCACTACTAACCAGCTATCAAAGTTGGTTAGTATGGCATTTCTTGATTTGGGTGATAAATTCTTTGTTAAGTTTCTCTTGTACAAGAGTTTATCAATTATCTTGCAGAGTTGTGAATTAGCACCTTACTCGAGAGAGAAGTCCTGGATGGATCCCCTTGTAGATTATTTGAAGGACGGTGTCCTCCTTAATGACAAGAAAAATGCTAGAAGACTGATTTATCAAGCCGCAAACTACATATTGATAAATGATCAGTTGTACATACGTGGCATTTCCCAACCTTATCTTTGATGCCTTCCTCCGCAAGATGCACAACTGGTGTTATCCAAGCTACATGGAGGTGTATGCAGTAACCATATGAAAGCATAAATGTTGTATATCTATGCCTTGCGACTTGACTATTATTGGCTGATAATGAAAGATGACATGAGAACATTTGTTTGACATTGTCCATAGTACTAGAAGCATGAGGCACTAAATCATGCGCCTTGTATTGAATTGTACTGCTTAACTAGTCCTTGGCCTTTTGCCCAATGGGGATTAGACATACTTAGACCATTTCTAAAGTTTATAGCCTAGTGGTAATTTGTCATTATTGTTGTAGATTATTTCATGAAGTGGGTGGAGGTCGAAGCCTTAGCAAGGATCACCAAATAGAAGGTCAAGGCATTTGTTTTCAACTTCATCATATCAAGGTTCGGAGTCCCATTTATGATAATCACGGACAATGGACCATAATTTGACAATGACAAATTTCGAGCATTTTGTGAGAAATACCGCATTTGCTTGAATTATACGTTTGTGGTTCACCTTTAGACTAATGGGCAAGTGGAATCTATTAACAAAATCATCTTACATGGCTTGAGGAGAAAGGTTAATCAAGCTAAAGGAAAATGGGCTAATGAATTGTTGGATGTTTTATGAGGATATCGGACTACCTACAAAATTGCAATAGGGGAAATGCCCTTCAGATTGGCGTATGGTATGGAAGTGGTGTTGCCGATTGAGTTAGACTTACTAAATCTATGTACATAGAATTTTGATGTGATGATCAATCATGTTGGTTTGATGCCTAATTGCAAGAGCGAGAGTTATAGCATATTAGCATAGGGCAACCAAGTATTATAATCAGAAGGTGAAGTATAATTTTTTTTAGCTTGGAGATTTGGTTTACTAAAAACTAGAGGCAACTAGCACCCGAGAGAAGCAAGGGAAGCTTGGGGCAAATGGGAAGATTCTGCTAGGGTTTGGGAAGTCATTAGTGACGGGGCCCATCGACTGGAAAGGTTAGATGGAACAGTCATCCCTCATGTATGGAATGTTGAGAACTTGAAACTTTATTTTCATTAATTCCCTTGATGTCATGAAGCACTTCCATTTGTTTTGTAAGGCAATAGGCTACTTGTTTTGAAAGATAATTATTTTCTTTGTTTCTCTACTTGACCTTTTTATGAACGATGGATTATTAATAAGTTCAAACTGTATGGTGAACAAACTAGTATTTAATAAGTTCAAACTTATTGCAGTCAGCGAACTTTATAATTTAGTTGAAAGGCTGAATAACGAGAATATTAGTTTATAAAGGCGATCTCGTGGCTCAAGTAAGGCAACTAGTCTACGTCTCAAATGACTAAAGGAAAACATCTCAAAAAAGACACCCAAATTAGGTGTGTGAAATAAAACATGTAGTGAAAATAGAGAATGTGAAATAAAACATGCCGAGAAAATAAGCCATGTGAATTAAAACATGTCATGAAACCATAAGGTGTGTGAAATAAAACGTGTTAAAACTACTAAATCACACATTATAGGAAATGTTGATTATATTAATATAGTATGAAATGTTCGACCACTTGACTGAACAATGTCTATATGACATTAAAAAATATATATAACACAACAATCCTAGGGAAACGAGTTCTTCAATTGTGCGGTAGCATTTCCTTCAATTGGAGGATGGGACCTTATTGGAGCATATCTCTTTTTTGGTGCTTAGGGTTATGGAATAGGTGGATTTCTCTTTATGCACATAAGGGATTTCATTGGACAGCTAATCTTCGGCATTGTTAGGATCTTCGGCATGAGCCTTATTATCACGTTGCATATGGATCTCGGGACTTGAATCTTCGTCTACTTCTTCATCGCAACTGTTGACTTTATAATTGATGTTAGCAAAGTCTAAGTACGATAGATCATATTTAGGGTGAAACTTCAGGATTTCTTCTCTTACCGCTTAGATACCCTCCAATAACTTTTTTCTTGGTAATCTCTTGTACTACTGATTTAGAGTTACAATTTCAAGCGCCTCTTCAATAACAGGCCCTTTTTTCGCTACCTCCTTTAACTTGACTACGTAGCTTTGCAATCCAGAGTTGTTGTTCTCTGGTTCCTTTATCCACATCCTAAGCCTGTCTTCCTTGTCATTCATTGAGCCGAATGTTTGGTCTAAACCCCAGTACTCCTCTTTCTTCTTATGAAGCTCCTCTTTCAGGTTTTCAGCCTCTTTATATTGCTTGTCAACCTCAGCCTTAAGGCTTGAGACTTCCTCGGTTGGTAAAGAGTATGCCAATTTCTCAGTAGCTAGTTCATCTTGATATTTTCTAGCCTTCATCTTAGCCTTGATTCTCGCGTTCTCAATAACTACAGTTTGAGCCTTTTAGGAATTGTATGCATCCTCAATTTTCTACAGTAAGTTAATGATACGAAATGATGAATTCACTAGACAACCTTACATAATAAGAAAAAATTAAAACATTATTATTATTACCTTTTTCATTTCTTTGTCGAATTCATCCAATACTATTAGAATGTGGCTGTTGATTTGTAAATAAACTAGATTGTTAGTAATAAAACATGCACAATAATTGAAAGGACTTAATTGATACTTACATCATACGGTTTGGCCATGATGTACACCTTATTACAATCGCTGACTTTATCGACATCCTTTTTTGCAATTTCCCTATCCTTAAGAAGAATGATACCTTCCATCAAGGCTAGGGATTTACTCTTATTGCCTAGTGTCAAGTCAGTGTGGAGAATGTTGTGGCCTTAAAACAGGATAAAGTACTTACCTACTGTATTGTTAAGGAAGAATTCGGCACTACTGATGTTGAGACCTTTGTTCATTATCATCTCCTTTGTCTTCTCATATAAAGTCTTGGACTTCTTTGAAGGAGGTTGGCTAGTAATGATACGGATTTTGTGGATGAACGTACGGGCCGATATCGTGCATAAACAAAAAGAGTGGGTTCAGGCCGAGAGATGGCTCGAAGAGTAAATGATAGTCAAAGGTTGAGTAGGAGTTCCTGTGTACTGATGATGGATATGACATATCAACGCTTCATATGAGCTTAAGTTACACCTGATATGATGCATAGGTATGGCTAGAGGTCACTTGCCACTAGTCCATGCTCAAGTGGGCTATATAAGAGCAAGAGTAAGGACGCTTAGCTCAAGAGGGAGTAAAAGTTCAGTGTATTCTCTGTATGATATGCGGCTATTATATTATGCAAGTATTTATAGTACCCAGTTAATGTAAGTCCTAAATTATAGAAAATTATATAAATGGATCCTTAGTTGCTAAGAAAAAGGATAATAATTTATAGGGAAAGCATGCAATCGTGCAAAAAGAATATTCATTGTTAGAAAGGATAATATGGATGTTAGAAAGGATAATATGGATGTTAGAAAGGATTGCATGTGCACATTTTACTGTCTGTGGTCCTAATAACACTGTAAGCTAAGCATTGGCGAATCTTGTTCAAGTCAGTTCGATGTCAGTAGTTCAATAACTTGGAAAATTGGGACTGAACTGGGGTTTGCTCAAGGGCAACTCATTTTTAGGTTGGCTTCGGATGGTCGGCTCCTAGTTACTATTAGCTTAGTCTTGGCATTGTGGAGATGGTTGTATTTAGATTTAGTACTTGGATTGGTGTATTACGGAGGGGTTGGTTTAATATGTCGATTGGTCACTACGGTAGCTTCTTGGAGCTGTAGAGAGTAAAGTAGCTCGGCAGATCAGACTTAGGTAAACATTGCTCCTCGACACTTAACTCACCTCGGACAGCTCGGTGAAACACTTGAGAAGGCTTTTGAGCTTGAAAGCGTGTGATTGGTCCTTAATCCTTATCATCCCCTCCGGGTTATTTAAGATTTGGGATCAAATCTAGTTCAGCTTTAGGTTGCTTATCCTTGGAAGCATATAGTTGGAGATTAGCAATGTTGAAAGAGTTTGAGACTCCATACCCCTCAGGTAATTCAATCTTATAGGCATTAGGATTGATCTTTTCAAGTACTTTGAAAGGTTCGTTGGCTTTGGGAGACAACTTGCTTTTCCTTAAGTTTAGGAATTATTCCTTGCTGAGATGTATCTAGACTAAATCACTTGGATGAAATTCTCTCTTCTTCCATCCTCGGCTTCGCTTTTCGAGCTTAATATTAGTTTGACTCAATTGTTTTGCAACCTTTTGGTACATTGCTTTGATGGCTTTAACTCTTTTAAAGGCTGGCCTATAATCACTAGGCATTGACTGGGGTGCTTGGTCTACCAGGAGCTCGAGGTTGAACCTATAGGCGACTTCGAATGGAGACATGTTTGTTACATTATGGGCGATCCTATTGTAGGTAAACTCAATGATTGGCAAGCATAGATCCTAGTCGGCCGTGTTTCATCCAACAGCAACCTGCAGTAAAGTACCCATGGTTTTGTTGACAACTTTGGTTTATCCATCGATCTATGGTTAACAGGAGGTGCTGTACAATAGCTTGGTTCCCATTTACCTCTGCAATGTCCTCTAGAAGTGGCTTATGAACTTTGGGTCTTGGTCTGAAACAATGGTCCTAGGAACTTCGTAAAGCTTGATTACTTCCACCATGATAAAGTCCTTCCTTTGAAATGTCCTCAGCAATCTTAACATGAAGTCCATACTCAGCTTGGACTACGGTTTAGTTGGGATTGGCAAAGGTTGGTACTATCCTTGCTTGACTCAGCTCTTTTCTTTTCAACAAATCCCATACTTTTCCATTACGGATTGGACATCTCTCTTCATCTTTGGCCAAAAGAATCTGGAGGATAGTACTTCATGGGTTTGGCGCTAGCTAAAGTGTCCTATCATTCCCCTTCCATGTGCTTCACACATTTGCAATTCTCTAGTGGAATAGGTCAGGATATATAGCCTCCCCTATCACGACCCAACAGTATTGTTGTCGTGGTAGGTCACTGTATACCGTATAAAGGCCTACTATCAAACCCCTTGCTAATTGTAAGCCTTTCACATGACACACAAAGCTCCTTCCACTATACGTTACCACTAGGCCCATAGATAAGTAATATAGAGCAATTTAATTGAAATTACTTCTATGGTATAAATTAACTAGATGCATAGACTCGTAAGACCACACCAAAAGAATATTACAAACAAATGCAGTTTATAAGGGAACTGCATTAGAAATTTTAATCTATGTTATAAACAAAAATAAAAAAGTAACTAGTTATCTACAAATCTATTACAAAATGTCCTTTTTGCTCTCTGATCGCTTTAACCCGTCCTTACACAAGATTTACCAAGGGCATGCCTCAGCTCAGATTAGCGAAGAGATTTTCTTGCATCAAAAGAAATCTATCTGGGTGTAAGCTTAAGCTTTGTGAGATAAATACCCTCGTCAGTACCACATGACAGAAATTTATTAGATACACAATCATATGAATGCATGAATGATCAGTATGCCAAATAATGCATGCAGTGACCTAGGAACTGCATATGACTTAGAATTACACCCCTTGTAGTTGGGGTTTGGAGATAATTAACTGACCCAAACCAAAATCCAGGTTTTAAACTTTGGGTTTTATTTCATTTGCACTATTATGCTTAAGCCAAAACAAAACTATAAATATATATATTTATATTTGTATATACTTTCTTTACCGAATAACAAATCATACTTTTAAAATCCCAAGTCTAGTAGTGTAGTGGCCTCCGCAATCCACAAACACACGCCTTAAGCAGGAGCCATAAGATGCGGTCCCTCGCCGATGGTTAGCGTCTTCCAATGCCTAGTAAGCCCATTAGCTTAGGACAGAGGCTCAATACAAATGATGACATAGCTAGTGCCTAATCCTGTAGGAGGTTTGTCCTCCTATGAGTCCCTTCCCATCTTCTACGTGAAGTGGCAATCGGTGTTATCCATATGCAATATGGGGAATGCATGATTCATTTTAATTTCTTAATCGTATAAGTGATTAACTCGATTTTCAAGGTGATCAAACAGTTTCATTTCATACAATTGCACATATAAATTATTACAAACAATTCCCATTGTTATATAGTTAACAAGCCATTACATTCATCCGCAAATTTATACACATGCATTTCCCATATCCCACAAGGACCCATATATATATATATATATATATATATTTAGGTGCATCTATTCTATGAGCAAAATCAAGTAAAGAGTCATCGGGAATTTACTTACTTTGCCATGCGGTCAGTTAAAGTAATCCGGGGGCAAATCTTCTCTGTACGTGGTGTCCCCTGATCATTGAAATCATAATACTCTAAGGAATTGATATAAACTTAAGATACTAAGCTAAAATCCCTTAAGTTATACTCTTAACTAGTTTTTGTGTTTTTTCCCAGTTTTTACTTAAAAGTTTAATCGCGTATAACTTTTTCGTTTTAAATCCGATTTTTATGATCTTATAGTCAATCTTCATCATTTTTGAGTGTACGTTAACGTGGTAAGATTAGATTTTCAAAATGAGGCATGCAAATCTATCCATAGGTCAGAACAATAGTGATCCTCATGTTTTGGAGTGCTTTTGGGCCTTATTTAGTAAAATGGGCACTTTGGTAACTTGAGAAATCCTTTGGGCTTGGTCTTAAGATTTTATCTTAAGCTCAAAATACTCCTTGAGATCAAATTTACAACTTTAATTTATACTCCTAAGGCTAACAACCACTTCATGGGCTCTTTTGTGGGCTTAAGTTGTTAAATGGGCTTGTTTTTGGTTTAACTCAAAGATGGTCACTTTCTGGGGCTTAGAGAGTGTTTTGTGGGCTTCTTGAAAGTCTTAAAACAACTCTTATGGATGTGTTAAGTTGCTGGTTAGAAATTTAAGGGTGGTTCAACTTGACATTTGAGGCCTGTTTTGGAAGTTTTAAGCTTACTATATTTATCATACTTGCCTTGATTGGTCTTTTTTACTTTGTTTACTTACTTTTATCATATTTTTTAAGTTTCTTTTAAGGATGTTCCAGATCTGGTCGGTTTATATATGAGGGCTTCTAACTTGGTTTTTCAACTTGTTTTATCATTTCCTTAAGTTTAGGTGTTAGATCATAAACTTAAACTACTTGTATTCAAATCTTAACTTGAATTTTCTTCTGTAGGATGATTCTTTAGTTTATGCTTTACACAAAAAATAGAAGATCTCACACTTATTATAACTTTCATTTCATAGCTCATGTCATACAAAGTTGGTTTCCTCATAAAACTTAATGTGATGAATTTTTCCTTAACTTAAGACTAGATTTAAGTATGTTTAGCTTAATGGAAATAAAATCAACATTCAAATAATCTTTGAATCCTCATGTCTAGCATGCTCATCTTCCATTCAAGTTCTTGTTTTAAGATTTTCTCAACTTAAAATCTTCCATTTAAAAGGTTAAATAGGTATCTTTACATAACACCAACTTTACATGCTCATATTTCAACTTCATGTAAGAGTTTCATGAGTTTGTTTCTTAGGATGGTCTTTGATGTTATAACAACTTATAATCCTACTCATATCTTCAAGAAATCAAAGTCTCCTAACATGAACACTAACCCACTAATCATTAGAAACACTTACTTGTCCTTAAAGCAAAATATGGTGGTTGTGCATAAAGGTTCCACTTAAGCTCTTAACTTTGCTTCCTTCTTTGGCACCTTTTTGGAAACCTGAATTGTTTGATCCTTTTGGAGTGGGGTTTGTGGAAGGTTCTAAGGGTTCTAAAGGAGCTTAGATGTTGGAAGAAAATGACATAAGAAAAGAAAATGAAAGTGCCATGAGTGGAGCTTGGAAGTGGTAGCTAAATGAGGGATTTTGTGGGGTAAGGTTGTTTTCTCTTTTATATTTGTTTCATGTGAGAGAAAGAGGAAGTGAAAATGAAATTGAAAGTGAGAGGACTGAAGGAAAGAGTGGCTAGTTGGGAATGGGAGGGAATGTGTGTTTAAGATATCTTGAAATTGTTGTCTTATAGCTTACACAAAAGTCAACAATTGCAACTATTGATGATGTAAGCATTAAGGAGTGAATAGTGGTGTGTAAGAGAAAGTGATTGATGGGTGAAAGACAAGAGCATTGCCCCCCTCTTCTTCTTGTTCAAACCGGCCATTGAGTATCCGTTAAGGCATGGAATTGTCTTGTCTTATTTAATGAAGTTAAGCATGTGAAATCTTATGAAAATTTGTCCATATGTAGTTTAAGTAAAGGGGTGATAACGAAAATGTCTTATCACTAGATTTTGATAAGTTATCAAATGATTCCAACTTTTAATTAATAAGTTATTTAAGGTAATTGGTTGGTCTACTTATTTACATGTAAGGCTTAGACATGAAGATAAGGGTATGGTCTTATAGGAAATTATTTTAGGGTTTTCATCTTGCAATGTTTTGTAATTTATGATTTGATTCTTATAAAATTGTGAAATTTTCTAGAGTTGAATGAAATTATCCAAATTAAATTATCGATTAGTCACTTAGGGTAAAAAGTCCCTAATTGTTTTAGGGTTTAGGATCTTAGGTGACTTTAGAGCTCGTAGTTCTTCAAGCTCAGGTTTTATTGATAATTGGTTTATGAATTAGAAAAATTTAATTTGTTTCTAAATGTAAACTTAAGTTCTTAGTTTTATTGATCCTTGGGAATGTTTGGAAAGTACTCTTAATCAAATCATAGGCCCATTAAAAGTAGGGTTTACATCCCCTTCATGAATAAGTATTCGTCTTCCTTGTGATAGTCATCTAGTATCTATCCTTCCTCACATCGGGTATAGATTGGACCAAAGTATGGATCCTTAGTATATATATTCTTTATGGTTGAAAAACCAAATAGCTTTGTTTGCAGCTCAGTTAAGAGAATATGTCGTCTTGATAGGGCGTTGGCTACTACATTGTTTCTCCCATTCTTGTATTTTACGATATAAGAAAAACCTTCCATGAACTTTATCCACTTAGCTTGTCTCTAGGATAGTTTAAGTTGGCTCTTCAAATGCCTCAAGGACTCATAATTGATGTAGATGATAAACTCCTTGGGTAGTAGGTAACGTTGCCATACCGTTAGGGCTCGGATTAAGGAGTAGAACTCCTTGTCATAGACAAAATAGTTGAGTGTAGCTCTTCGAAGTTTCTTACTGAAGTAAGCAATAGGTTGGCCTTTTTACATTAGCACAACACCTATGCCTAGTTTGGATGCATTGTACTCTATTTTAAACACCTTGTTAAAGCTCGATAGAGCTAAGACGGAGGCTATAGTCAGCCTCTATTTCACCTCCTCAAAACTCTTCCTCTTTTTCTCTCTCCTAATCTAAATTCAACACTCTTCTTAGACAGTTTTGTAAGTAGGCCTGCAATCGTATTGAAATTCTTTATAAATCTATGATAGAATTATGTTAGGACGTAGAAACTTGTTACATCTATAGAATGGGTCGGCTTAGGCCGTTCTATGATCGCTTTTGTTTTCTTTTCATCAACTTGATGCTACCTTCACTTACAACAAACCCCAAGAAGATTACTTTAGATCAGCAAAGGTCGCACTTCTTTAGATTAGCGTAGAGCTGTTTAACGAGGAGTTTTGTAAAGACTCTTCGGAGATGCTTTTTGTGAGTCTCTAGGTCAAGGTTGTACACCAAAATGTCATCAAAGTATACTACTAATAAAGGCATATTTTTTATGTTTTAAAGTGCAAATTAAGATAGAATTATTATTGATTTTATAGAAATCATTAAGAAATGGTAATTAATTATTTTCATTTGGACATTTCAGGAATTAGAAGATTTAAGAGTGGAATTACGGACAATTTAGAGGAATTTTAAGAAAATAAATGAAGTTTAGATCAATACACGCAATTTTGAATTAAAGGCAACCAGCTTACAACTTACAACTTGCATCGGTGGCCTTTGATGGCTACGTCACCGACCTAAATGCCAGCTTTGCACTTATACCACCGGCCTTCATGGAAAAGAAACTTTACGGAAGCTAACCTTAATTTTTTTTATATAAATAGCTTATGTTTCATCATTTGAGAAAAATTTTTTAGACACTTTCCTTAAACGTAGAGAGTTGTAGAATAGTCTTTAGTTAGTTCTTGAAGAATTCTTTGGGAGAATCACTTTGATCATTGAGAGGATTTTGCTTTTGCTGAGGAGACCAATTTGAAGTTGCAATTGAAGATTATCTTTTTCAATACAGAATTGGTGACATCTATTTCAATTATTCTTATGCAATTCTGTGAATTATTTATGCTTTCAATTATGAATTTCCTTGTAATTTCAATTAGTATTTGTGTTTTTGTTTCTAAATCCATGGCTGGTTAAATTTATTTATGGGAATTGATGAAACCCTAGATAGCTAAGATGATAATTGTGTTCATGTTATAATATAGATGATTCGTGATTTCAATTATAATTGTTTAATTGATTATAATTGTTAGAAACCTTAATGATACTCCTTAATGATACGGGAGTTGATATAAGGTTTGTTAGAAATTCTTAGTTTATTTGATTAATCAATGTGGAAGCAGAGTTAATTGAATTAATCAGAAATTATCTAGAGATTAATGTGATGCTCGGCGATTGATTATTCATTAAGACATTAGGGATAATTTATTAGGACATTAGACAATCATAGTGTCAGGAGATATATGATTGTAACTTAGAGTCCATAGTTAATTGGAAGATGCAGAAGCTGACTAATTAATTAAGGGTTTAAATCCTTAAGTTTTAAGGTATAATAATTTTACTTGAATGACCATGTAGCTATTAATCTATATAACATGATAATAATTTGATTTGCGTAATCTAGGGTGGATTCTGTTTTCCCACAATTCTTAATTGATTACTTAATTTTAGATTTTTCATAGTTATTTTCTTTTCAATAGTTTTAGAGTAATTATTAAATTAATTAATTTAATTTTGATTGCTTGAATATTGATAAGAACTAGTATAGGATTAGTAATTTCTTAGTCCTTAAGGGATCAACAACCTTACTTTCTCTATATTATTTGATTCCGACCTAGTATACTTATTAGAGTATTCGCGATTTATTTTTATATACATATAGTTTAAGCGAATCAACTACAACAACCTTCTTAGTAATTTTCAGAGCACATGATTCATCAGGCATATAAATGTAGTCGGCGCATTAGACAGTGAAAAAGGCATTACAAGCCATTCATATAAACCATGTTGTGTCTTAGATGCAGTCTTCCACTCATCACCTTTGCACATTTGAATCTAATGGCACACAGATTTAAGGTCGATCTTGGAGAACACTCTTGCTCTACTTAATTCGTTTAGCATGTTATCAAGCTTGGGTATGGGATACTTGCACTTAATGGTGATTCAATTGATCGCTTAACTATCTACATACATCCTCTAAGAACCATCTTTTTTCGATACTAACAAGGCCGGCACAACACAGGGGCTTGAGGACTTGCATACATACCCTTTCTTCAATAGTTCATCTACTTGCCTCTAGAGTTTAGTAGCCTGTTCAGGATTTAGCCTATAGGCAAGCTTGTTTAGCAGTGCAGCTCCTAGCTGCAAGTTGATTGCATGCTTAATGCCTTTGAATGGGGGTAGACTGTTCGACAGCTCCTTTGGAAACAAGTTGGCAAATTCCTTTAGTAAGGTTTTTACCTCGGCAGGTTGCTTCCACTCTCCGGACCTCATCTCTAGTAACCTTCGGACTAGCAGATAGTAGGCCCTTCTAGCTCCATTTCTCTTTTCAATTTGGCTTGAGTCAATACTAAAGCCTCTTTCTCCAGGGTTCGGCTAATTAGGGACTACATGACCTTTACTTGTTTGATAATCATAGGACTCAACTTCATCCTTCTACCTTCATTCTCTATAGAACATATATTCCTCCTTCCGTCATACATGATTGCTTAATCAAACATCTACGGTCATTCGAGTAGAATGTGGGACACACTCATGGGCAGCACATC
Source organism: Lumnitzera littorea (assembly GCA_024138015.1). NCBI lineage: Eukaryota > Viridiplantae > Streptophyta > Magnoliopsida > Myrtales > Combretaceae > Lumnitzera > Lumnitzera littorea. The sequence goes on along the minus strand of JAMXBB010000007.1, from coordinate 43,786,666 downwards.
ATAGAGCACTTTTTCTCGATATTTACCAGTGCAGATCGGCATGGATACTTGTTTGTTCATCTGCAGGGCTTGTAAGGTCTCAAGTGAGGCATGGTTAGCAATTTCAATTGCTGGACGATAAATGTAGAGGTTGTATTGGTGTAGCTCCCACTATCAACTATTAAGGTACATAGCGACTCATTCACATTGCACCCAATATGAAAGAGATTTTTCCTTTGTTCATCTTTAGGTATGGAGTTGATGCTCATTGTCCTCTTCAATATTAGAGTGGTTGGCAAAAAGTTGTTTTCCTTATTGTAGATAACTTCCTCCTTAGATAGTTCGATCTATCCATCCACTTTTAGCTCCCCTCTTCTTCATCAATATTATTGATCTCAACAGTTGGCACCTCGCCTCGAATTACCATTTTTCGCCTGTTCAAATACTAAGCTGCTATGTATTTAAATCTTCGGCATTTGAAACATTTGATCTCACTTGTTTTCCTCCCTGAACTTTGGTCCTTCTCGAACTTCTTTGGGGGTTCCTTCTCCTTAGCTCAAGTAGTTGAAATAGGTCGGGTCTTAATAACCTTACTTGGTTCTATTTGCACTGGTCTGTTTGGAATAGTTTAGTTACTACTAGATCGGCTAACAAGTGGTCAGAATCTTCTTGTTTGGCTCCTTCTATCCTTTAGGCGGGTTAGATTTCATCATCAAGTGCTCTAATATCTAGTGTTTCTAGGACATCCTCGATCTCATACTTCAATCCACCAATGAATCGAGATACAGTGCGGTCTTCTGGTTCCATGACTTCACATCGAATCATTAACATTTGGAGTTCCTTAACATAAGTTTCCACACTTGACCCTTCTTGTCTTAGTTTTTGCAATCTTTTGATAGCATCTTATAGATAATAGCTTAGTACAAACCTTTTCTACATAACCCTCATCATTTCATCCTAACTCCTAATCTTCTGTTCTCTTTCCCTTCTTCTAGTGGCTTATAAGTTCTTCTACCATAAGGCAACATAACCAGTGAACTCCAACACAACAAGTCTAACCTTTACATTATCGAGCACTTTGTGGTATTCAAACTACTTTTCAATCTTATCTACCTAATCTAGGTAGTCCTCGGCATCACTACTTCAAGAAAAACTCAGGATACGCATACTCAATCCTTCAACTATAGGGGCTTGTACGTTTTTCTCTTTAAGCTCGTAGCACTCCTTTGCTTCGTCATCTCCTTCCATTTCCTCCTTAATCTGCTCAAGTGTTAGCCTTCATCTCACATCCCTACCGATTCCTTCAATTCAGGGTAGTTGAGTTGGGGCATTAATTTAGATAAACTGACCATTGCCTCATCTTGTTGCTTACGTTCTCTAGTGGGGCTATTCCTAGCTCGCTGCCTGTCTTCTTGGATAATAGTCACCAAACTAGCTACTAAGTTGGTAAGCCTATCTAAGTGGTCACTTACTAAATGAGGTATGAAGCTTCCTTCTTGCCTTTGGCCATGTCTAGTACTACTTTCTTAGTTTCCCAAAGTTCCTTGAATACTTGAGTCTGATATTGATGGTTACTTCACAAAAATTAATGTCTAATAATAACACTTGAAGATCAATAACCGATACTCTAATCACCACAACAATTACACAACAAATGAATAGTCAACTACACTATGTTTTTGTGTGTCAAAAATAAGGGAAAATAGAGCACAGAATACTTCTCAACTAGTAAACTCCAAGGTTAACAATAGAACCATTATCATATGAGGGTAGCAACAAACCACTCAAAGAACACAATAGCAGAATCCAGCTTTGAATGTAGCTAGGCTCTGATACTAAGATGATACGGGTTCCATGGATGACCACATGGACCGATATTACGTGTAATCAAAAAGGGTAGGTCTGGGTTGTGAGATGGCTCGAAGAGTAAATGATAATCGAAGGTTAAGCAAGGGTTCTCATGCATTGATGATGGATATGATAGACTAACGCCTCACATGAGCTCGGGTCACACCTAATATGATACATAGGTATGGCTGGAGGTCATTCGCTATTAGTTTACTCACAAATGGTTTAGATAAGAGTAAGGACACTTAGCTCAAGAGGGAGTAAAAGTTTGTTGTATTATTTGTATGATATGTGGCTATTAAATTATGTGAGTATTTATAGTACCCAGTTAGGGTAAGTCCTAAATTATAGAAAATTACATAAATGGATCCTTAGTTGCTAAGAAAAAGGATAATAATTTACAGGAAAAGCACGTAATCGTGCAAAAAGAATATTTACTATCAAAAGGGACAGTACGGATGTCAAAAAGGATGGCATACGTATGTTTTACTGTCTGTAGTCCCAATAACACTATAAGCTGAGCAAAGCCAAATCTTAGTCAAGTTAGTTCGACGTTAGTAGTTTGGTAGCTCGGATAATTAGGACTGGACTAGGGTTAGTGTAGGGGTAACTCATTTTTGGGTCGGCCTCGGATGGTCAGCTCTTGGTCACTATTAGCTTAGCCTTGGCACTGTAGAGATAGTTGTATTTAGATTTGGTACTTGGACTGGTGTGTAGTAGAAAGGTTAGTTTGGAACATTGACTGGTCACCTGGGCAACTTCCTGGATGGTGTAGAGAGCAAAGTAGCTTGGTAGATTAGATTGGGGTAAATACTTTTCCTTGGTGCTTAACTTACCTCGGATAGCTCAATGCACCACTTGAGAAAGCCCTCGGGCTCGAGAGCATGTGATTAGTCCTCGATCCCTATTAAGTAAGCTCCTTGCCATTCTTCTTATTGGGACTCGATGCAAGATTCGCCTGAACAGACGGTCCTTTGGTAGCCTCATGATGAGTAACTTCATCCTTATTGCAAGTGCCGATATCTAAGCTAGACATTCGGCTCTTCACCCTGGGGAATGTTTTCCTTAGGTGGGACTACTTTGACCCGTATAGCTACAACAACCTTGGGCTTTTCACTACCTTGGCATTTATCAATTAGATGAGGTACCTTCTTTTGAGCTGCTATTTGCTTTGCTGCTTTTTCTTATGTGGTTTTCTTCACATAGTTGGTTGAGTCACTATTATTATAGCTCTTGTTCGTTTGTCAGCCTTAGACTTCTCGGCCTTTGCTTGGGTTAATAATTTTGTAAGATCTACATTACCAGTGCTTATGTCTGCAATACAAAGTAAATACATTAGCAATAAAGTGAGGAATAAAAGACTTACATGTTTCGTGCTAAGTGAGGCTCAAAGGAAACTATTCTTCCCCCATTGTCATGAGAACGACTTCCTCTTGTAGCTCTACTTATAACAGTAATTATTCAATAGCATAACTTCCTTCTCAGAGAAAATTGGCTCATCGTTCTCATATCATGTTATTATTCTCCTAGTGTCCTCATAAAACATCTTGTTTTTTCTTCTTTCTTGAATCTCCCTTGTTGTGGCAACATCATTTGGCATCAATTCACTATCCTTGGTATGGATAGGTTTACTCCATTGGGTTTAAAAATCCAATTCTTCATCTGAAATGATAGACACGAGCTTATCGTGCTACTTGTGGATCTTGGACTCTAACCTATCCATGAATTTCCACCCATGCCTAATGGTCACAAAGTACCAGCCACTAGGCTGCCTTCTTATTGTAAAGTAATACCTAAATAATTGAGGTGTAGCCCCAATCTTGACTTCTTTGCAAACAATCTTGAAAGTCGAAAGAAACCGATAAGTGTTTGGTGAGAACATACTCGATGTAACTTGAAAATAGTTGAAAAATTGCTTAACTAAAGCCAAGAATGGGAATTATAATCTAAAGTTGAGATATTTTAGATATATGTGAAACTCACATTCCCTTAGAAAGCACACCCTTTCCTCCTCTCTCGACCTCCTAAGATTCCATGTTTTAGGAAGATCTTGCCAATATTTATTATATTTTGAAATAAGAACTCTATCGAAAGCACTGGTCACTTCGTTTAGTGAATCACTAAAATAAATCACATTGTTAAACAAATACCTAGCCACAAATCTTCCTTCTTTATCATTTGGATAAGTATCCATTGCAAAAGAGTTAATTTGAGCGAGTTCATCCCATTGCTCCACCATACTATCGGCCGAGTTACTTAAGGAACATGCCATCTCGGTCCTTTTTTAGGGGGGAGAAGTAGTCTCGGTCTCAATTACTTCAGAATCTGAAAGAACAAGTTGACGAATTACATTTCGAACCATACTTGATTTTGACTATAATAAACATCACAGAACTTTTTGAAGATTTTAAAGGTGAAGACAAAATGTTGGAAACAAGCAAAAGCTTATGGATGCGAATGAAGATGCAATATGTTTTTAGTATTGAAAAATTCCTTAAATATGGATGATTTACCCTCATAACTATAACAAGTTTATGATAGAAATGGTAAGCTGGTTAGATGATGGCGCAGATTATTGACATGTGTTTCGAGATAGAGATCCAACAATTATCAAGGCTCTCATAATTATTAGTGCCTACACTATAATTATGGCTAAGGTAACTGTTGTCATACTTGTTACCCTTAGGTCTTCTAATAGGCAGGAAAATTGAAAAGTTGCAACCCTTCACATGGGATGCAATCCATTTTTCTAAATGAAAATAAAAAAGTTCCCACATTACTTGGCATTTGGGAAACATTGTTTAACCCAATGTTACAAACAAAAAATTAAACTATTTACTCCATTGGTCGAATTCTCGACCATGGGAGTTATTCGACCAAGGGAGTTAGGGGATAAATGTTGATAGTCGGATTTCATTCGTTACATTCACTCGGCCATTCGATTGCTGATAGGCAGAGTAACTCACTTCTCAGCTATGTCGATTGACATAGATCTGTAACTGATTTGAACTTAAGGAAAGTGACGTGAATAGTTATCACTTAGCACAGTTATATTACACAACTGCCCATTATTCCTACATTTTAGGAATGTACCTAATCAAGAGTTCTCCACATATCCCAATAATTATGTGATTCACTACTATTTTAGACACTCGATATTCGCTTATAAATGTGAAGAAGATGCACTATAGGGACGAACTGACAACTTATAACTACTAATCTAATCTTCTCTAAAATTTACTTATTGGATTAGCCCTGATACCTTTAGCTCTTAGTATTCTGTAGGAAGGAAATTATCCAAAAATCATACAACAATAGTTTCTATTTCAATTCTTCTCTTAGCTTCTATAGCCTTCTTTTGATCTTTCTTTTCTTTTCTTCCTTCATCTATTGTTTTTGATTCTTTTATTTTCTTGCTTTTGATAAAGATTTTTGTTTCATTTACTTTTAATAATGAACTTCATTATGGTTCTAAGCAATAATCGTTTGCACTTGCTTTGTTTTAGTTCTAATCTACTTGTTTGTTTTTGTTTTTAATTGTTCCTTAACTTCTATTTATTAGGTTCTTGTCTCATCTTTCAGTTTTGATCTGGTTCTATTCTTTTCTTTTCATTTATGAATTTCTCATAATATTTTAAAACTTATTTTACATGCTTAATAACTTCATTAGTAATTTTAACATATATATTTTGTTATCATCAAAGCACCTTCCATTGAGGTTCTAACATTATACCTCCTATAACTACCTACAAACAAGTGCCTTCCATCTTACGGTGACCTTGTTTCCTATCACTTTATTTGATTAATGGTAAATAAGAGACCATTTTGATATCTTTTTCGAAAGGGTTGGTACTTAGTTGGAGAATCTTAATTTTTCCCTTAGTGGACCACTATGCATGTTAGATTTTAAGCAATGTTTAGTTTAGATTAATTTAGTTACAGAGGTGACCAACCAATTTTAGACAATCTAACCAAAGCAATATTCAAGAAAGCAAACACAACATAGAGTTGAACTACCATATCAACACTACAGTACTAAAAAACACACATTGCATGCATACAATGATCTACTTACAACCATAACCAAGAGCATACTTAAGCCTCCAAATACTTTGAAACAATACTTCAAAATGATGTAAAGCATTGATCCCATTAACCTAAAGTTTTATTTGCTCAAGCTAATCACAATTGTCAACATTACTTCTTTAAATGTTCTTACATTACGTTTAATACCTTCAGTTTTCATATGAGTTATGATAACAACAGTAATTTAATTATCTTATTTAAGATTAAGTTTATTACTTTTGTACTAGTGAAATACTTGTGCCTATTGTTTAAGAATTAGGGTCACTTAGATGAATTCTTACTCTAAATACCCTCTAAGTCACTCTTTAAGTTAGTTTATGTTTAGAGCTTTGACTTAGTGGAGCTTTTAGCCTATCTTTTGAACTGGTTCAAGTCTAAAGGATACTTTGAGTATCTTCTAACTCACCTATACACCTTATAAATCTACTAAATCTTCACATTTTAGGCTAAATTCCACCATTTTCTAATCAAACTAGATTGGTACATAGTCCTAAACACTGATTCTTGACACAATTAATGTGCCCAAGTTACCACTTTGGCTACTCCATTCACAAGTAGTCCATTTGGCATTTATTTGGTCATTTATTGTGGTTATTTCCAATTTAATATAACATGATTAGCAATCATCAATAACATTCAAGATCCAAGCAAAGTTTTTGTAAGAACCATGTCTATTATCTTAATTTAACAACCAATTATATACACATAGTTAAGCATTGAGTGAATATATCCATAAAGCACCTCTTTCCCCCCCTTTTTTTTTTCTTTGGCCAAACACTATTCTTGATGTGCCTAAGAGCTGAGTTGATCACTAAGGCTTTTCTTAGGAAGTAGTAATAGTAGGTCCTTTAAGGTATTGAAGAATGAAGGAATGGATAAGTCGATAAACACGGTAGCTTCTATGAAGCTGCTTGAAGGATTTGACATACCAACGAGCATAACGTGATTTAGTATTTCGTCTGATATGATGCACAAGCTAACATTAAGGTCCACTTGCCACTAATCTCGAGCTATTTCGCAAGATTAAATAAAAGTGTGAGAGAGGGATGTACTTGAAGAAGGGTATCTTGCAAGAACAAGAATATTCATTAACTTGTAAGGTGAGTGAGATGGTTGCGACTACGATATGAAGGACTATTAATAGTAAGTCCTTTAGGGCAACAATATAATAATGGAAAATTACATAAAAGATAATGTAAGAAAGAGATTTCTAGTATATATGAAAAAGGGTGAATAAGATAAAGAATAAAAAGGAATATAGTACAAATGTTAGAAAAGTGGGGGGTAGGTGGCGACCTATCAATGGGTTCGTGTTCTAGGATCTTGGGGCATTATAGTTGAGCTAAGCTGATGTTGAGGCTGTTGTTGACAAATTATACTTGGAGTTGTCCAGGTGATTACATGACGCTGTAGTTCAGTAGGTTAGAAGAGTCGAGCTTAGTGTATAGTGTTGTTGGACTTGGCATTGGATAGGTAGGCTTCGGTACTTGATACGTTGGCTTTGGTACTCTACAGGTCAGTAATTGGGGAAGAGTTTGAGCAAAGTAGAGTGTATTTAAGTTGTGTCTTTAAAGAGTTCTTTCACAATTCTTCCATGTATTGAAGTTCGTTTTTGGTAAGTTGACAAGAGAGATTCCTTCTTATGAGGGATTGCAGGCCTTGGAGGTAGGTACAAGTGAGAGGTCCAGAGGTTCGTAATTCATTAGTTCCTTGGGGATGTTGAAGATTTTCCCTCAATTCTTGGTCTTCTTCTTCTTTCAGTACAAAGGGAGTTAAGTTGATGATGTTAAAAGTTGGAGACACTCTGTATCCTTTAGGCAATTTTAGCTTATAGGTGTCATCATTGATGCAACGAAGAATTTTGAAAGGGCCATCTAACATGGGAGATAACTTATTCGTTCTCTTCCTTAGGAATCACTCCTTGCTGAGGTGGATCTAGATAAGGTCACTTGGACTGTAAATAACTCGCCTTCTACCATGGCTTCCTTGCTTTTTCTACTACTGTCTTGATTAGTTACTTAATAACCTTCTCATGTAGTTTTTGAAACTCTTTGGCATACTATAGGCCTGATTGACTTTCTCCTTAAGAGGTTGGGCTGATAATTATGTCTAAGGTTAAGTTTGAGTTAAGTCCATAAATGACCTCAAAAGGTGACCTTCCTATCGAGCTATGAATAGAGCAGTTTTAAGCGAACTCAATGATAGGCAAACATATATCCTAATCATGTAGATTATTCCCAATAATAGCTCAAAGGAGGTTGCCCATTGTTTTACTCATAACCTTTATTCAGCTGTCTGTCTATGGATGGCAAGAAGTATTGAACATAAGCTTAGTGCTAAGCTTCTTCCATAGTGTTCACTAGAAGAAGCTCGTGAACTTTGAATTACGATCAAATACAATATTCCTTAGGACTCAATATAGCCACACATTCTCCTACAAAATGAGGTTAGCAATAAATAAAGCATCATTGCTTTTGTGGCAAGGGATGAAGTGGCTCATTTTGTTGAATCGATCTATCACCACCATAATAGAATCATGTTTCCAAAGCATTTTAGGTAGGCCAAGCATGAAATCCATGCTTAGATTAGTCAATGACCGCTCAAGTATGGGTAGAGGTGTATATTCTCCATATGGCTCCTTTCTCCCCTTAGCTTGCTTACATGCCTCATACCGCTCAAGAATTTTGCTTACATTCTTCATCATCTTAGGCCAATAGAAGTGTTCTTTCAACAACTTAGTAGTTCTCTTCTCACTAAAATGGCAAGCTAAGCCTTTAACATGGGCTTCTCGAATAAGTAATTCCTTAGCTGAATAGCTCAGTACATAGACTTACTTTCCCATCATCAGAAATCTTTGGCTTTGATAAAACCCATCACTACTCCTTTGATGTTGCATTTGGCTACTTAGTGTCCAAAGTACGGATCATGTTCATATTGATTAGATAGGGTACCAAACCTAAGTATTCTAGCTTGTAATGTTATGATAAGAACATGCCGATAAGAAAGGGCATTGGCCATAATTTTAGAACTTCCCTTCTTGTATTTGATGATGTAATAAAAGGTTTAGAAGTACTCAACCCATTTGGCATGGTGTCAGGAGAGTTTCTATTGTCCTCTAAGATGCTTGAGAGATTCATGGTTAGTGTAGATAATGAACTCTCTCAAAAGTAGGTAGTGTAGTTAGTTTTGAATTGCTTGGATAAGGGCATAGAACTCATTGTCATAGGTCAAGTAATTTAGTGTAGCACCTTTGAGCTTCTCACTAAAATATGTAATTGGATGGCATTCTTACATGAGATCAGCTTTAATACCTACTCCTGAAGCATCACACTTCAATTTAAAGGCCTTCTCAAAATTTGGTAGTATAAGTACTAGCACAAAGGTCAACTTGGACTTGATTTTGTTAAAAACTCTTCTAAACTTTCTTAGACCATTTAAATTTAGAGTTCTTCTTAGTTAGCTTGGTTAGTAGTGTAATTATGGGACCAAAGTTTCTAATGAATCTTCGATAAAATGAAGCTAGACTATGAAAACTTCTTATGTTAGTAGCATTGGTCGGTATCGACCATTCGAGAATAGTTTGGACCTTCTAATCATCAACTTTGATTCCTCCTCTAGAGATAGCATATCTAAAGAATACTACCTTTTTCTAACAAAACACGCATCTCTTCAAATTGCTAAATAATTGCTCGGAATGAAGGATATTGAGTACAGATCTCAAATGCACAACATGACAAATGAGGTCGACACTCTATACCAAAATATCATCAAAATATATGACAACACATTTACCAATCAAGGATCTTAAAACGTGATTCATAAGTCGCATAAAGGTGCTTGGTGCATTTGTAAGCGCAAACAGCATCACTATCCACTCGAATAGACCATCCTTTGTTTTGAAGCAATCTTCCACTCATCTCCTGATATTATTTAGATTAGGTGGTATCCACTCTTCAAATCAACTCTCGAAAATATTTGTGCATCAGGCAATTCATTGAGCATATCATCCAATCATGGAATCAAATACTGGTACTTGATAATGATTTTGTTGATAGCTCGACTATTAATGCACATTCTCCATGAGCTATCCTTCTTTAGCACTAAGGTAATTGAAATGACATAGGGGCGCATGCTCTTTCGGACATATCTATGCTCAATCAACTCGTCAACTTGTTTGTTTAACTTGGTCGCCTACTTAGGATTCAGTTTATGGGCAGGTTGGTTAAGTAGAGTAGCTCTAGGTTGGAGGTTAATCCAATGCTTTATCCTTTTAATAAGAGGTCAACCTCTTGGCAACTTGGTAGGAAATATGTCAGCATACTCTTGAAGCAATGCTTGTACCTTAACAGGTAAGGCTTTGGCCTTCTTTAACTCCAAAATTCTCCTAACCAATAAAAGTATACATTCTTCCTTCTTAACATCTATGGAAAATTGGGCTCAAGAAATCACTAAGGACATTCTATACAGGGATTTGAAATTCTTCTCTTATGACTCCTAAACTTCTTTGGGACTCATTAGCGTTAGTATAACTTTCTTGCCATCCTTCTAGAACATATAAGTGTTCCTATGCCCATCATGGAGTACTTGGTGATCAAAGAGCCATGGTTAGCCCAATAGTATGTATGAGGCACACATAGGTAGGAGGTCATAGAGCACCTCATCTATGTATCTATCACTAATAGTAATCGGCACTCTAAAAATGAACCTTTCTATTACTCACGCTTTAGGTTCATCAATATCATAGTAGATCATCAATAGTTGGAACTTTCAAACATATTCATCTACAGATCAATTGCCTTGGTTAAGCTCCTAAAGACGTTAGAATGTATCTTATTCATAATGTTCTGGCACAAATCTACTCCTTAGAACTTTCTTCATCTCATTATATGTTTAGATTTCTCATCGAGCTCACCAGCATACATTTTACAATTTCTTCTACTACATTGCTGCATATCTAAAAAATTCTAAAGCAATTACTTAAATACGCATTAAGTCTTTGTAATCATAGAAGTCAAATATCTTTTCAATATTCTCCTCTCAGTCTAGATAGTCATCAGCACTACCGGGCCCATTACAACTTGGAATCTACACTTTGAGATGCTTGGCTCTTCTAAGGGCATGAAGCTCACATTCTTTGAATCCATCGTACGATTCCTCCTCCTCCCCATACTCCTTAACTTTATCCAACTCAAGTCTCCTCCTTGCAACCCTTTCAACATGTTGGGGTAAAGCTGGGTTCATATTAATAGCTTTGGGTGTTCAATGCTCACATCCTGTCTTCCCGGTCTATCTCTCACTTCTTGACTGTTATGCCCCGAAGTAGTAAACTCGTAATAGTCCTGCCATATATACTATCCTATGATAGTAATCAACTTCATAGTCCCTATCATAGATATGATTTACACAAGGTGTTTATGACTCTTTTCTTTGAAGTAAAACAACTCATTCATAATTATAGGCAAAATTATAAATAACCAGAAACTTTAAGTAATAATTACATAAAGATACTTTTACTATCTTACAATCGTGGGAAATATCTACATGCTAATATAGCTTGATAAGTAACATATTACATAATCAGCCCAAAAACCTATAAGTTAGAAATAAAACTCTAGAAGACTTGGTTGTATTAATCAACTTGATCTTCACAACCTCGTAGCACTTAAAAAAGAAACTGACTTTGAGATAGTTATAGTGTGGCATCTTAGTCAGTACCTGCAAGAAAATTTATAAGGGTATGAGTAACCAACAACTTAGTAAGTCAAGATGGAGACTTAAGAATACATAACAAACACAATAAGAATTTCAAACAATTAATTATATGCAATACAACATGTAAATGTCATCACACAACATGGTTTGTTCTATTGTGAAATCAAAGTAATTTCACTTGCTTTAATTTGGGTTGGGGAGTTTTTAAGTTTATGCAATAGCTCATAACCAAACATAGGTTTGTGCAATGGAGGCACTACTCCCCTATGACTATCCATTGACCCATTGTCTTCATCCTTACCGTAACCTCCTATTCTATCACTTAGTTCGGCTAAGGATGAAGAAAAGACTATTATGCTATCTAGCGCTATCTTTTTTGAAGGTGATGGTATTTAGTTGGAGAATCCTAATAGTCCCCTAAAGGGTTACAATGCATGGCTAATTAAGGTATTTAGGTTAGTTATAATTAAGTTTAATTTAGGGTGCATTACTCAATTCAGAACACATCACCAACACAACATCACTATTTAATAAGTAATCAGAGACACACAAGCATATGCACGTATAGCTACTTACAAGCACAATCATATACAATTGTAAGCTTTTGAGTACTTTAATAAAGTATACTAAAATACAGTGATGTATTGAACCTAACTTACCTGAAATCCTTAGTTTGCTCATTCAACTTGTTGCAGATCAACTTATCTTCATGTGTTTTATAATATAAATACTCTTTTAGTATTTATATCCTTATGACATATAATCTTTAAATTATGATTTAACCTAATTTTCTAAATATATATTTTACTTATTAATGATCTTATTCTAAACTAGTTTTAGAATCGGTTTCTGAATTCGGTTTCGATCAGTTTTTTACTATAAGTATTATATGTAAATCCTAAGAATGCGTTTCGAACTATAATGTGAAATTAATTACATTATACTTAGGTATCTTAAATATCGCTTTTAACCCTTAACTAGTGTTTTAGTTCATAGGGTGTACCTTAGTCCTTATTTAACTATTGAATTTACTCTTGATGTGAGAAAAATTTACATTTTTTATAGAATTACTAAAATTTAAGTTTCATATCAAATTTATTATATAATTCTATTATTATTATATTATCAATTTTAACATAGTATTTTTTTTATTTATTATTAATTCACTTTCACATATTATTAATTTACACATATTTACTACATAATGCACATAATAGTCATATCTAATACTCTAAATACTACAATTATCATATTAGATTAGATATTGGCATCTTAAAATACCTAATTATATACTAAATTAGTAATTATCCATTTAATTACTAAATTAGCCCAAAATTACCCATTTATACATCATTTTAAGGCCTAAAAATTTCACAAATTCATTTCTAAAAAATATCTTTATAGTATTCTATATCCTTTAAATAGCCTACACAAAAAAATTGAGCTTAAAACTATATTATTAAGGCTATTCATTTCTAAATTGAAATAAACTTGGGTTTGTGAGATTTCTTAAGTACTATATATTTTCAGACATAATTTCATCAAACCAATATTTTTCCTTAAATTTGCATATATAAAAACCTTAAAATACCAAATTTCATAATTTTCTAAATAAATTTAATAATTTAAATAAATTAAACAAGATTCGAGTTGAAACTAGACTCACCTGTTCGATTGACTTTCGACTACTAGTAGTGGCCCTAGGTGTGTCGGTAGCAATGGATAGTGCGGGTAGGGTGTGGTGGTGGTGGCCATTTGTTTCTAGGTGGCAACTGGTCGTAGGTTCCCTTTCTAAGTCTTAATTGCACACTAAATTTGCTATTTTTTGAAAAAAGCCTTAGCTCTCTCTTTCTAATTTTTCTCTATTTTCCTTTGACTCCTAACTAACCAAATGAGTTCCATTTAGAGTTTAGGGTTTTTATAGAGCTACCTTGATGTTTTTTCATTCAATTTTTGATTAACGATTGCCTTATCCTCTTCTATTTCACTTTTTATTTACCGTAATTTAATTGATTAAATTTTTTTCTTCTTAATCTCAACATGCCATGACCTGAATCCAAATTATTCCTTCCTTTTTTACTTTTCTTGATTTTTTTGCAATTTTCTTTAATTATTTAGCATTAATTTAATATATTTCGAGCATTTTAAGTAATTTCAGATATTTTTATCTACATGTAAATACATATGAAATACAAGTAAATACTCCTAAATACTATTTATGTTATTTTATGATTTTTAGTATGCATATAATTTATTTTTATTGACTAGTTAGTTATTGGAACTCGTTTTATACATTTTCAAAAAATAATAGGTAATATGCTTATAATTTAATATTATGATATTTAATTATTTATTTTTCTAAATTCAAAATTATGAGATAACTTTTACTAATACTCCTAACTTTATAGTATAATTTAGGCTCGATAAGACACTTTGTCCGATTGCTCTAAATTTTACGTATCAAATTTGAATTTCTGATTACAAGGCTTACATTAGCCTCATTCATTAACTCTCTCTTTGAGCCTACTCTCTACTACCCTCTATATAGGAATAGCCATGTTAGCTACAATAATAGTAAGGTCTTGCAATTGTTCATCAGTAGTTCATGAGGTCTCTTAGGTAATAAGACCACGATCATAAGCATCACTTTCGGCATCATTAATCTCTCTTTAAATACTAGAATTTGACATTCTCAATACAAAACTTTAGGAAATGTACTACTTTGATAGAAAATTACATACAACTTTGATAATATGATCTCGCATAGTGACTTGGACTTGCTTTGTTTTTCCACTAAAGAATAAAGTATAATAGAACACACACTATAACAAGAAGTAACTGTTATAATACTTAGCTTTTGGTTGCAATGTTAGGCTTTGATACTAAGATTATATGATATTCCTAGGAGCTAAGTTGATCACTATGGCTTACTATATGAAGTAGAAATAGTAGGTCCTTTGAGGTATTGGAGAATGAAGGAATGGATAATTCAACAAACATAGTAGCTTTCGCGAAGCTACTCAAAGGATACGACGCACTAACGAGCATAACACAACTTAGTATTCCGCCTGATATGATGCATAAGCTAATACTAAGGTCCACTAACCACTAAAATCAAGCTACTCAACAATATTAGATAAAAGTATGAGGAAGGGATGTATTTAGAGAATGGTATTCGGTAAGGACAAGAATATTTATTAACTTGTAAGGTGAGTAAGATGATTGTGGGTATAATATAAAGGGCTATTTATAGTAAGTCCTTTAGGAAAACAATACAACAATAGAAAATTACATAAAGGATAACGTAAGAAAGAGGTGCTTAGTGTATATGAAAAGGGTAAATAAGATAAAGGACGAAAAGGAATATAGTACAAATATTAGAAAAGTAGGAGACAGGTGGTGGCATATTAATGGGTAGGTGTTTTGGGTTCTTATGATACTGTGGCTAAGCTGAGCTGAGCTAATGTTGGGGTTGTTGTTGGTGAAATATGCTTAGAATTGTCGAGGTGATTGAATGACATTGTAGTTCAATAGGCTGGAAGAGTAAAGCTTAACGTATAGTGTCCTCAGACTTATCACTTGGCAAGTAAACTTCGGCACTTAGCATGTTAGCCTTGGCATTTGGTAAGTCACCAATTGGGTATGAGTCTAAGTCGAGTAGAGTATATCTAAGTTGTGTCTTTAAGGAGTTCTTCCACAGCTTTTCCATGCACTAAAGCTCATTTTTAGCAGGCTAACAAGAAAGAATCCTTATTGTAAGGGAATGCTGGCCTTGGAGGTGGGCACGAGTGAAAGGTTCGAAAGTTGGTAATCCATCAATTCCAATAACTATTAGGGAAAGGGGAATCGAACTATTCCATCTCGTTGGAAGACCAACATTCATGTCGCCTAGCTACAATGGCCTTGGCAGACTTGGAAACTTGTTTTATTCACAAAATAAACAACTTTTCTCCTAAGAGTTAACACACTTTCCTATTCTACAATTTCAAAATTCTTCTCAATAACTCTTGATGGTGGAATTTTGTATAGAAGCTTGGCAAACTATCAACCTATTTGAGATCAACGATGACCTTAATTAGGCACTTACTCTTCTAATTAAGTCATTATGGCAGCTTCAAACTGGCTAATACTAGTTAGCTGGCAAAAGAATTGCTGACTTGTTCTTAGAGCTTCATTAACTTGTAGCTTTGATGGATAACAGTCTAAGGGTCAAATTATCAAGACCTAACTCAGGAGTTTTGATATGCTTAACTTAACCTTACCTTTTATAGCAAATAATAATAGCGTATTTATACTAGTAAGTGCATTAGGTCATGTATATAGTATTAAAATTGATGAGAACCAGGTTGAACTTATAAGAAATGATCACTAAGTTTTCTTAGTATTAGTCTTATCTAAATCAAAGTGAATAAAATAAAACATTTTTGAAATAATTAAATTCTAAAAACTAATGAAGGAAAATTAATTAATTAGGACATTCAACATCTTAAATGATTCATCTATAATTAGATAATTAAAATACCAATTTATGATAAAACGAAGTCTTTAACAAGTTTAATTTGAAGGCAATTAAACTCTAGGTGGAATTGTCTTCTTCCGAAGTGAATAGCTACCTTAGATTAATTAATTTATCTTGTCTATCACTAGATAAGCGATAAATTTAATTAATTCTTTCTTATTCCTAAACCTTGATTGAATTAAAGAGCATATTACTATGTCTTCTTTGATCTAAATTATCAAGTTCATAGTAGTCAATTAGAAAAGGTCTTGTCGTGATTAGGGAATCAAAGACATTGACAAATAATCAATTCATTTACTAATGGTCTAAGCACCCAATAAACAATATTAATTAAGCGTGAGAAAAGTAATAAATTGCATAATAACCAAATCAAGAATGTATAAAAAGGAATGAATGCAACCTTTGAAGGAGTTTCAAACCATAACTAAAGATCAAATATTGCTCCTATCACTTTCAATGTTGAATTCCAAAAGCTACTTTAAAAGATGTTCTTCTCCTCTTCTAAACCTAATTCTATTGTAATAAGAATAAATTGTCTATTCTACATTGCATGTTTACAAAGCTCTTATTTATTTATAAGTATAAGGGAACTTATAGGCTTCAAATTTTGTCAAAAAATAAAAGACTTGAAATTTATGGAATGATCATGCCTAAAGATCACGCCTATGATCCTTGCCTATGGTTCCCTCTAAACACCAATTCTTCCTTCTTGTCTTGCTTTTTTGCTTGCGATTTTAGTTCATAGTCATTACTCGTGGGTGTGATCCTTTCCAAGCCTTCAAAACTTATCAAAATTATCTCCAAATCTTTCAAAATTTTGCCAAAAAAATATCAAACTCTTCAAATCAATCAAATGAAGCTTAAAATCAAATTGTAAACAAATTAAGCATTGAATTCAATACAAATACCTAGAAAATCTTATAAAAGCATTGTAAAATTAACTATAAAAATATGTACATTTATACATTCATCAAATCTCTCCACACTTAAGCATTTACTTGTCCTCAAGCAAATTAATAAAAATCAAATAATACATCTTAAGGACAAGATTATCAATTTCTCTTGTATTTTAGAAAAGTACATCCTCAAATTATCAAGCTTTACAGTTTCTTTCAAAATAATCCTTTCTTCTTTTACTTTATAATGCCTTTAGAACACTTAGATAACAACACTAAAGATCTACTAAATCTCAACAATTAATTTGGATAATCTAGAGTTATGCCTTATCATTTAAACAAAAACTAAATTATAGATTAAAACAAACAGTAACAAACTAATAAATAGTTATAAGAATTTCACCACTCTAATTAAGAGAAGCGAAATCCTTCTTATGTAGTTTTACTTTAAAAAACTCAGAATGGATGTCTGATACGTTAACTCATTCTTTGATTGTCTCCTTACTTCTTTTAGTTTTCATTAGAAGGCTTTTTTCTTTTTTCTTTTTCTTTTGTTCAAATTAGTGCAATTTCTTTTATTTTATTGAAGCTCATTAGTAATGGGAAAGAACATCTCTCTTTTGATGGACCAAGACCAATCTTTACTAATTTAGCCCTTACTTTTGTATTGATGGTAGCAAAGAACCTTGCTCTTTTGAGGGATCAAACCTAGCCTTGACAACCTTTCTTTCTTTTTTTTTTCTTTTTTATTTCCATTTCCATTTTAATGGCAGTAGGAAAGATTCTTACTTTTTTGAGGGACATAGATCCTTACCAACTTTTATTTAATTTTTATTTACTTTTTATGCCCCCAATTACTTTGATTTTTCAAGAAACTTTTCAAAGGACAAATCTCATTTGTTCATCCGATTTAAAAAAATAAAATTAAGAAAAATAGAGATAAATAACCATCATCTAAAATTAAGTTTAGAAATATAGATAACTAGTCCTTAGCCTATCAATATCTATCCTCATCCTAAGTCTAAGTTTAAGTTTAAGTAACAGGGAATTTTAAATCATAGGGATTTAACTTGCTCAAATTTAGCAAAGTGAATTAAAGTCATAAAGAAGTATGGGCAAATTTTGAAAACCAATTGCTTGCTTATATACATATTGGAATCTAAATTTATGAAGTTATTCTTTCAAAAACTGAAAAGCTTAAGTGTACAATATCCAATTACATAACGTACTCTTTAATATATAAGAATTATATCTCCTTCTCTTTCCTCTTCTCCACCACCCCTACCCCCGCGCCCCCCCCCCACCCCTCCTCAAAANCAAATCAAAACAAAATAAGAAAAAAAAGAAGTAAAATTTATAAAGAAAATTAAAACTAAAACTACTCTTAAATTGCTTCTAAACTACTCTTAAACGATTCTTAAACTACTCCACTTGTAAATAAGAAAAGTTTGGTAAAAAGTAGCACAAAATTAGCAAGAATAATGTTTTGCTAACTATAAAATATATCGATGTCAAGAAAACTAAGTTAGCAAATTAAACTATAAAAACACATCTTATACGCTGTGCCGAGAGTTAACAAGGGCGAACGTATCGGGGTAGGTTTAAACTTATAGAAAGCTTGATTAAACGAGGTGGAAAATGCACAAATAGAAAAGTAAAACAAGCAAACCTACGAACAGCTCCAAGGACATAATGCATTAAAGAGCTTCTAAGGATATAATGCATTAAAGAACTTCTAAGGACTAACAACATAACTCGATATGATGTGGGAGATGGTTCGGTGAGGGTATTGCCACCTAGCCTTGCTAAGGGATTAGGATAAGAGAGAAGTAAGTGAACAAGCTAACAAGAATAGTGTTCATAAGGAGTATATTCAATATTTTGAGAAAAGATATCTTTATGGCTACATGTATAATGGGTATTTATACCTGAAAAATTAGGACAACTTGCCTAAAATGGAAAAGACTAAAAGGTTAATATCCAAAAGAAGTAACATATAAGGAATAATGAATGGCACAAATGAAAAATCAAAGAAATCAATAGATTAATGCGCCAGAATCCTTTATGTGGGTCTTGAAGATGTGGAAACAAATTATTGGAGATGCTTCTATAAAAAAACAAACAAATGGCATGGTCGGGATGGGGGTACTAAGTAGACTTAGGTTCGCCTGAGAAAAAGTGTCTATGGATGTATGCTGGAGCTCTCGACTTCTCAGTACCTGTGTCGTTGAGTTAGAGATTGGCTCAATCATAGTCGAGTAGGCACATGAAGGATCAAGTCATTGGTAGAGCATAAGTTGAGTTTGCACTTGACTACCGGGAGACATGTAGTTACTTAGCTTAGCATAAGTAATGGTTGGCAATTAGGATTAGTTTGGCCTCGATAGGAGTTAGTTAGAGTAGGAGAATCGTTGTGTCATTGCCTTAAGTCTTCAGGCTCGGGCTCGAGTTAAGGGTCTACTAGCTTAATTCCTATCATCCTTTCTTGGTTCATTTGGATTCGAGGTCAAATTTGGTTAGTCTTCAATCAATTCTCCTTTAGGGTGATAGGGATGGAGGTGGACAATGTTAAAGGCATTAGAAACTCCATAATCTTCAGGTGGTTCTAGTCATAGGCATTGTTGTTGATCCTTTGGAGTATTTTGAAGGGACCTTTGACTCAAGTAGATAGTTTATTCTTTCTTTTGCTCACCTCTCCTTGCTTAAATGCAGCCACACTAAATCTTTAGGCTGAAACTGTACTAACTTCCTTCCTTTGCTTCTCTCTTGTGTTTTCTTGGTAGCTTGGTTAATTTGCTAAGTAACTTCCTTGTAGATTTGATGTAGAGATTGTACTCAGGCTTTTGCTTCAAGGTCTTCTTGTTTAGACATGGGCATAGGGGTATGATTAAGGGGCAACTCGAGGTTGAAGCCATAGACGACTTCAAAGGGTATTTGCTTAGTAGTATTGTATATAGTACAGTTGTAAGTGAATTCTACCATAGGTAAACAATCATCCCAATTAGCTAAATTCTTCCACATTGCAACTCGGAGAGCGATCCTATAGTATGATTGACTACCTTTGTTTAGCCATCAGTTTGGGAGTGACAAGAGATGTTGAACATTAGTTTAGTCTCCATACGATACCATAGAGTCCTCTAGAAATGGCTCAAAAACTTTGGATCTCTATTTGAGACTACATTTCTTGGCATGTCGTGTAACTGAATAATTTCCTATAGAAAGAGAGAAGTAATAGCTAAAGCATCGTTAGTTTTAGAAGAGGGCATAAAGTATGCCATTTTACAAAATCTATCCACAATGACCATTACAGAATCTTTGCCTCAAGCAGTTCTTAGTAATTTGAGAACAAAGTCTATGCTTAACTCAGTCCAAGGTCAAGTTAGAACAGGTAAAGGCATTGCTTTCCCTTGTTTAGCTTGGCATTTGACCCTTTTGCATATAGCACAACCTTTAATAACTCGATGCATAACTCATCTCATTTTTGGAAAAAAAAAAATGTCTACTCAACAAGTCATACGTTCTTTTCTCTCTAAAATGGTTAGAGAGTCCTCCACTGTGGACTTCTCTCACCAGCAGCTCTTTGATTGAGCAATAGAACACATAATGTGCCACCTCGGAGTAAATAACCATCCTCTACATGGTACTCATCCACTATTCTTCTGTCAGTACAATGCCTAAGTATATAACCAAAATGGGGGTCTTTAGGACACTGGCATACTACCCTCTAATGCTTACAAACCCTAATAGTCTAGTATGTAATCTGGTTAAGAGAACATGTCTTCTCGACATTGCATCGACAATGATGTTGTTCTTGCCTTGTTCGTACTTTATCACAATGTTAAATCCTTTTAGGAATTCAACCTATTATGCTTGTTGCTTTAATAGCCTAGTTCGACTTCTAAGGTACCTCAAAGATTCATGATTTGTATGGATGACAAACTCTCTTGCAATAGATAGTACTACCACACTTGGAGCACTCGGATAAGGGCTAGGAATTTTTTATCATATACGGAGTAGTTCAATTGAGATCCTTTAAGCTTCTCGCTATGGTAAGCAATTGGTTGGTCATCTTGCATTAAGACAACACCTATACCAATGCCTGACACATCACATTCTAGCCCAAAAATCTTCTCGAAGTTAAGCAAGGCTAATGCATGTACATAAGTTAATCTTACCTTTAATTCAATAGAACTTATCTCCTCTCTTTTTCCGCACTTGAACTCAATGTTCTTCTTCGTCAGCTCAATAAGGGGTACAACTATGATACACAAATTTCTAATGAATCTTCGATAAAAAGATGCCAATTCATAGAAACTTCTCACCTTAACACAAGTGGTTGGAATTAGCTACTTGATAATGGCTTAGATCTTCTCATTATCAATTTGCAAGTCTCCTCTACTAACTGCATAACCTAAAAATACCACTTCCTCTTGGGAGAAACAACACTTCTTTAAATTGTTGAGCAACCTCTTAGCTTGGAGCACATCTAGTACGGCACATAGATGTTTTGAGTGACTTAGCAGGTTAGTACTGTATACAACAATGTTGTCAAAGTACATCATGACACATCTCCCAATAAAACTCCTTAGTGCATGGTTTATTAGTCTCATAAAGGAGCTCAGGGCATTTGATAGGCCAAAAGGCATAACCATCCACTTGTAAAGTCCATGCCAAGTTTTGAATGTGGTTTTCTACTCATCTCCAAGCCTTATCCGGATTTGATGGTAGCTAGACTTTATATCAATTTTATTAAAGACCTTAGCTCCATTCAGTTCATCCAACATGTCATCTAATCTAAGGATAAGATACTTGTACTTAATCATGATCTTGTTTACAGCTCTACTATCTATACATATGTGCCATATTCTATCCTTTTTTGGTATAAGGAGTATCGACACATCACTAGGGCTGAGGCTGTCCCTTACATATCCCTTTTCTAGTAGTTCATCGACTTGTCTTTGTAGCTTAATAGCTTATTTAGGATTCATTTGATAAGCTGGCTTATTCAGCAGGGAAGCACTAGGTATTAAGTCAATGCAGTGCTTAATGCCTTGAAAAAGAAGTAATCCCTTGAGTAATTGTTCGGACAACAGGATGGCATATTTGTCCAATAACTTTCTCACCTCAAGGGGTAGCTCAATCTACTCCTTTTACTCTAGTAGTCACTTGACCAACATAATGATTGGAATGTTGGCCTTTATAGCATTTTATAGCTCGGCTATACTCAATCAAAGTCTTCTTAGGCCCTTGAGCAAGTTTAACTTGTAGCTTGCTAACTTGACTCGGCATCATAAGGTTCAACATAATCTTGCTCTCGTCTTTTTTGAACACATAGGTGTTCTTAGATTCGTTACACATAACTCTTTGGTCAAAAAGCCATTGTTGGCCTAACAACACATGAGATGCATACATAGGTAGCACATCATAGAGATTTTCATCAGAATAATTTCCAATAGAAATCGATAGCAAGACTTATCGAGTGACATGTAGTGCTCCCTTCTCATCCAGCCAATGCAACTTATATGGCTTCGGGTGTGTAATAGTCGGAAACTTGAGCTTCTTAATCAGGTTGGTAGAGGCCACGTTGGTATAACTCCTACTATCTACTATGGGTGCACAAACTTGCTCAATTACCTTACAAGTAATATGGAACAAATTCTCTCTTTGCTCCTCTTTGGTAGATGGTTCTATACTTATTGCACTTCAGATAACTAAAGCTAACTTGTCCAAGTCCTCGGCAAACACATCTTCTTCAACTAATTCATTCTCTTGAGTGGTTTCCTTCTCGAGGACAATCTCCTCCTCTGGTTCCTTGTTAGTACTATCCACTTCGAGCATAAGGATATCTCCTTTACTAATCATAGTTCGTTGACTTGGATACTAAACAGCCATATGGCCAAACCTTTGGTACTTGAAGCACTTGATTTAGCTTGTCTTCTTCCTAGATCCTTATCCTTTCTCATAAGTTTTCAGTGGCACTTCATCATCAGTTGGTTAACTCTTTTGTTCAGCTCTGACATCTATTTGTCTACTCAACTTGGCACTTTGCTAAGCTTAGATATTTCCCTAAAGGGGTTGGCTCAGTTGTACTGGTTAGCTCATTGGAAGTAGGCTTAACTTATTCTTCTTCTATCTTTCTACTTGCTAGGCTATTCTTAGAGCCTTGTCTAATATGGTGAATTGTTGAAGCTCCACAATATCTTGATGTCGCCTCTTAATTTAGTAAGAAATTTGGGTACTGTTCGAGTTGATGGCTCATCCACTTCACAGCGAATCATAAGTATCTGAAATTCTTGAACATAATCATCAACTATTAGGCCTCCTTGTCTCAACTCTTGAAGTTGAGCAAAAGTATCTTGCAAATAGGTATTTGACACAAATTTGTTTCTTGGTATCTACTTCATTTTGGGCTAAGTATTAACTTCTCTACACATGGTTGTTAAAATCGTGAGTCAAAAATACGTTTTTATGAGTTTATGAATTTATAATGTTTTTCTTAACAAAATGAATATAAAATCATTTATGTGCAGACTTTTAATGAAGTTATGAACTTTTATATACGATTCTACAAATGTATGATTTTATCGATTCTATACGATTTTATACGATTCTACTGATTCTACAAATCTACTGTTTATTTTAGTACTCAGTAGAATCGCGATTTTGACAACCATGTCTCTATATCCTTCTCATCTTCTCACGATTTGGAAGTTCTTCCACCACATCGCAGCATTTCTTGAGAACTCAATAGTAGTAGCCCTCACCTTCTCTTAGTTCTCATACTAGTAATAATAAAAAATACACTTAACCTTCTTCTGCTAATCTAAATAATCATCTACACTCCTAGAACCATTAAAGCTTGGAATCTAAAGCTTCACATGGTTGACAGTTCGGGGTACTCGAGCTCGCTCCTCCTCTTCTTCATCTATCATATCACCTAAGTCAATCCTTTTTCAAACTTGTCATCCTTCTCCTCCACCTTGAACTAATCTAGCTACGATCTATGTTCTCGTAGGTCAAGTGACTTGTAGAGTATTCTATATAGCTTTAGTAGGTTGGTAGGCCATTGCATGAATAGCTCTAGTCAGCTCAACCAACAGGTTAGTTGCCTCATCAAGTCATTAGTGAACAACATCACTATTATCATCTCCAATATTGGCATTGACACTAAGATTCATCATTCTTTCAACAAAACATAGTTATAAACTTTGAATCTGGGGAACAATAGATACTATTTCTCTAAACAAAGTAATATGCACACTATTCTACACAAAATGCCTAATTAATCCACAAACACAACATTATACCAATGAATAATAAACTCAACCAGAACTTGCTCTACTTTTGTACATTCAAAACAAGGCAAAATAAAGTATATAACCAAAACAAACAACTATTCTTACTACTTACTCCAATACTTACAGCTAACTTCCAAGCAACCATAACATATTACCACAACAATTACTACCTACAAGAAAGTTCAAACACAACTTACTCAAACGAAATCTCCACTTTAATACCAAAGATGATACGCTACGCTAAGAGTTGACAAGGGTGAATGTATCGAGGTAGGTCTAAGCTTGTAGAAAGCTTGAAAAATGAGCTAGAAAATACATAAATAGAAAAGTAAAATAAGTAAACCCACAAATAGCTCCAAAGATATAATGTACTAAGGAACTTCCGAGGACTAATAACATAACTTGATATGACCAAGGAGATGGTCCGGTGAGGGTACTACTACCTAACCTTACTTAAGGGTTAGGATAAGAGTGAAGCAAAGTAAACAAGCTAACGAGAGTAATGTTCACAAATAATATACTCAATATTTTGAGATAAGATATCCTTATGGCTACATGTACACTCGGTATTTATACTCGAGGAATTAAGGAAGCTTACCTAAAATGGAAAAGACTAAAAAGGGTAATGTCTAAAAGAAGTAATGTATTAGAAATAATGAAGGGTACAAATGAAAAATTAAAGAAATAAATGGATTAGTGCGACAGAATCCTTTACGTGGGTCTTGAAGATGTGGCAAGAAATTATTTGAGATGCTTCTAGTGGAAACAAACAAATGGTGTTGTAAGGATAGGGGTATTGAGCAGTGGTGTCAAGCAGATTTGGGTTTATCTAAGAAAAAGTGGGTGTAGGTGTGGGTGTGTGCTGGAGCTCTTGGCTTCTTAGCACTTGTGTTGCCAACCTGGAGGTCAGCTCTATTATGACTGAGTAGGTGCATGAGGATCGGGTCATTGATAGAGCATAAGTCGAGTTGGCACTTGACAGGACTATTAAGAGACATATAGTTACTTGGCTTGGCATAAGGAGTAGGTCGATAGTGAAGATCAGTTTGGCCTCGGCAAGAGTTGGCTAAAGCAAGAAAATTCATTGTGCCAATGCCTCAAGTCTTTAGGCTTAAGCTTGAGTTAAGGGTTTAATAGCTCAATTCCTACCAACATCCTACTAAGTCTCCTCTTTATCTTTGAATCACTTGGCATGTTTTTGAAAGATAGAAAAAATATAAGCACTCATTTGATACGGATATTGGGGAAAGAGATATACATGCGACCAATATTATGCAAATTGGTGGTGAGTTCGAATCGCAAGATGGTTTGAAAATCTAAATGATAGTGGAGGGTTGAGTAAAGGTTCTTATGCACCAATGATGAATATGTTGCACTAACATCTCATACGAGCTCAAGTTATACTTAATATGATGTACAAGCACAACAAGAGGTTACTAGCTACTAGTCCACATTCAAATGGCTTAGATAAGAGCACTTTAAGGTCTTAGCTCTTGAGGAAGGGATGAATTTAAGCTCAAGAAAGAAAACAAGGAAGTTTCTATTACTAATGTCTGATGATGTGGCTATTACAATGGAGAGTATATATATGCCCTAACTAAGGCAAGTCTTAGGTTATAAAAAATTACAAGAAAAGATACCTACTAGAAATGGGAAACAAATAATATGTAAGGGTAAATCTATAAGACAACAAAAAGATTATTCTAGCATAAAGGATAGTATGGATGTCAATAGATGGGATGCATATTAGTTACTTAATTTGTGGTCTTGAGTGTACACATAGTTCCAAGCTGAACTGTTGTGGTCGACATCAAGGAGATAACTTGGTAGCTTAGAGCTTGAAGATTATTTGCTCGAACTTTGGGAGCTAGGCAAATCAACATTGGGAGGTCAACTTGGCATTAGATTGATCGCTTCTTCAAGGGGTCTTATGATGAGGGAGAGAGAGATTTAAGTGAAAGGGCTTGAGAGGTTTGACAGATTGGATTGGATGCTGCTCTTCACATGTCTACTCCCCTAAAATAGCTCGGTGGACCAAGTTAGCAAGGCTATAATCTTAGGATCGAGTGATTGGGCCTTAATCCTTATCATTATCTACGAGGACATCTTCCCTATACTTGAATTAAAGTATTATGCAAGAAACTCTTCAAGTGTGAATATATATATTATTTTATTATTTGTTTTGATCCAAGAAGATCACGCCTTGCAATATGGGTGTAGTTTTCGCTTGTAGTTCCCTTAGATTTTTTAGTCTCTTCCAAATTCCTTACTCGTAATCTAAGGATATCATGCTTTAGATCATAGGTGTGATTCTTACACCTAGTTCTTCCTTAGCCATTTTTTAACTTTAATCTTATAGTGTAGACAATAAAATACCACACAACTTTAAACATATAAAATAGTTAAAAACTCTAAAAATTTAGTATAAGCTACTAGACAAAAGCAATTGCAAGTGGAGTAATTAACTAAAGCAAAATAAAATAAAGGATATGGAAATTTGAGTTGCGTCTTAATAAGCGCTTTTATTTAACTTCATTGGCTCAATGCTTTTTGTTCCTTTCTTAAGATGGTTCAAATCCTTGAGGCACCTCTTTAAATTTTTCTCTTCGAGCTTCTTAATCATCATTAGAGTCAACTATTATCCTAATGGAGTGTCCCTTATTGTAACTGATTTAGTGGCTTGAGGATCCTTCTTTGCCCATCACTTTGTAATATTTAGATGAAGCTTACTATTCCCCAACCTTATTATCATTTTACTTTTTTTTTACATCAATTCTGGCTCCTATGATGGCTAAGAATGGATGATGAAGGATGATAGGAATTTTTAGATCTTCTTTTATATCTAGGACTACAAACTTCGTTGGGAGTATAAATTTGTCCACTTTCAAAAGTACATTCTTAATCATCCCTTTTGGCTTTTTGAAAGACCAATCAACTAATTAAATTGTCATTTAAGTTCTTTTAATTACATCCCCTAATTCCAATTTTTTTACCACAAAGAAAGGCATCATATTAATACTTGCACCTATATCATAAAATGCGTTCTTAAGATTTTCATTTCTTATGGTGCAATCTAAAGTGAATTTCTCTAGATCGTTTAATTTAAGGGGAAGGGAATCCTTTAGTACATGGTTAAGTCAACAAAACTATCTCTTGTACATTTACTTTTTGTTTCTTAGCCATTATTTCTTTCAAATGACGTTTGTAACGACATGTTTACTCTAATATGTTTGCGAAAGGAACATTAATTTCTAGCTTCTTAAACATCTCTAGAAAAGACTCATAATCTTCATCAATATTTTGTTTAATTAAATGTTTTGGAAAGGGAATGAGCCTATATTGTACCACTTCTTCTTTTGATTTTGATGTAGAAACTGATGACTCTTGGTATAGGGTAAAGGGTCCTAATTTAGAAAAGTAAAAAAAAAAAAAAGAAAATTTAGAAAAGTATAAAAAAAATAATAATAAAATAGGTTTTTAGATAGAGTAGGAATTTTTTTTTAATTTAGTCTTAGTATTTTTTAGGGCCTTAAATAATTAAAAGAGAAGAGGGATATTGAGCTTAGGCTTAAATTTAAATTTAACCTAAGCCAACCTGGTTCATATACATAATTTAATTGCATATATGGATAAGGTATAGGCCAATGGCTTGATGGTAACATACTTTGACTTAATATTGCACATGACTTGGAGATCTTAGGTTTAATTTATAGAAGGTACAAAAATGCATCTTTTATTTTCTTCTCTTACTTAGATACTTATCTATCTCTCATTGGTATATACGTCCATGTCAACCGTTATGTCACCATGTCTATGTCATCACCATGTCAAGCTACCTCATTTGCCATGTCACCAACATGTCATGCCATGTCACTTACATGCCATGCCACATCGTTGCCATGTCATAAGGCACACTCCTACACGTGTTAGAAATACTTCGATACACTCTTCTGCATAATAGGCATACGGGGGTAAGTTGTCCATATTTAAAGGACTATTCACAATCAAAATACATTTCTCTAGTTGTATCTCAAACTTTTGTTTGCTTTCTTGTCTTCAATCTCACATTCTTCAACTCCTATGACATCATTACTTATGACCATTTAGGTATTGTTCGTAACATAGTCTGTTGACTTGTGCTCTCCGATTCTAAATCAATGGAAACTGAGGCCACTTCTACCCCCCAAAGAAGGAGTGAGATGATGTGTTCCTCTGGTAACTCGGTCGATAACATTGAGGAAAGGTAGGATAAACTCACTCGAATAAATGCTCTTGTTGTAGATAATTATCCTAAGAAAAAAG
Organism: Lumnitzera littorea; assembly: GCA_024138015.1. Lineage (NCBI taxonomy): Eukaryota > Viridiplantae > Streptophyta > Magnoliopsida > Myrtales > Combretaceae > Lumnitzera > Lumnitzera littorea. The sequence continues at coordinate 43,758,026 of JAMXBB010000007.1, read as the reverse complement.
AAGGGAGATCTTTGGTGAAATATCTATACAACAACATAGCTTACTTCCATGACACTTTAAATGGAACTGCCGGTTTTGTCGACAAAGTCCTTGTAATGAAATATAATTACTACTAGCAAGAACTTCCTAGAATATGGAATCTAAGGAGGCCAAGAAAGGAGAAGAAGATATGTTTCCCAACGGAGTGCGAAATCTACATATACCTGAAATATATGGATTTTGGGTTGCGCTTCCCTTTCTCAGCATTTGTGAAGGGCTTTGTCAACTATTTTAGAGTCATACTAAGTATGTTCTCACCTAACACATATTGGCTTATGGTGGCTTTTGAGATAGTTTGTGAAGAAGTTGAAGTCAGGGCTACACCTTAAGTGTTTTAATATTTCTTCACAATTAAAAGGCAGTTTGACAGGTGGTATTTTGCCGCTGCAAGGCATAGGTGTAAGTTCATAGATGAGTTAGAGTCCAAGATCTACAAGTAGATGACAAATTTGTATCGATAATGTCTAATGAGGAGTTGGACTTCTGGACTCAATAAACTAAGCCAATCCATATAAAGGATACAGAACTGATGCCGAATGATGTAGCAATGGTGAAGAAAATTCAAGAAAGGAGGAATAAGATGTTCTTTTGGGATGCCAAGAGATTTATAAGGTGTTATAAAAGTGGAGAGCCAATCTTTTCTGAAAAAGAATGTATGCTAATGAGTTACTGCCATGCCGAGTATAGCTATAAGGGGGAAGCCATTCTTGTAATTTAAGGGGAGAATTGTTGCTACTAAGCATTGCTTGGTAGGGAGAAAGTTTATTCTTTTCCTCTACGTTAATATTAACTTGTTTGCTCATGTTATAGATATGGGTGTTGGCGAGGTAAATCCTACTAAGCTATTGTCCTAGGCTAAAACCAAGAAATCTAAAGCTGATAAGAGGGTGACCACAACAACCATTACCACTTGGCCTGTTGTTATAAAGAGGACGGCAAAGGAGGATGCATCAAAGTAGGTGGTAACATAGAAGAAAACCTCCCAACCAGTTGAAACGAAGAAGGAGGGTGAGAAGATAGTACAGGCCGAGGTCACTCATTCTAGAGAGCCTCCGGTAGAAAATATTTAACCTTCTGTAGAGCTAAGAAAGGGTGGACAAGAGACATAACCCCACAATGAGGCCGAAGATGCCATTGCTACTGAAGGGTCGTCATTAGTGGTTATGGCAATGCTGAGTGTTGATAATAGACCAGGGAAGGAACTCACTAGCTAACCACTTGCCAAAAAGTCCAAGGGTTTAGATGAAAAGATGAAGGAGGCAATGTGGTCTAAAGCTGTTGGCATTAGTAGTGTTGAATTTGTCACCAATAAGGAGGTCGGCGAGTACTTCATCCTATGTTGGAGCTACAACATTTTGGATATCGACTTAACCCTAGGAGATAGGATAAAATCTTTGCCCTTAATGGAAGGAATTATTCTTTCGAAGGACAAAGATATTGCCAAGAACAAGGTTGTCAAACTCGTGATTTTGCGTAGAAACCCTAAAGGGTTCATAAAATTAGAATGTAGAATCGAAACGTAAAAACATAAGTTTTTACAATATCCATAAAATAGCTTTCAAAAATTTGAAATTCACTTATAATAATTATAAAAGAATGTAAAATAGAAAATAGAAGTTAGAAAAAATTTAACATAAGTCAATTTTTCCGAAACCTAATTCCGTCTATTGCTCAAATCATCTAATATAGCCAATAATATCATTATATGAATACATGATGAAGTGAACAAGTTTTACAAACATATAAATGAATAGATAAACCATACAAGAGGTAAATAAAATAGATGTTCATATCATCATATGATATCTTAAAGTGTCCATACACTTTTCTTAGATAGAGAATCAAACACATAAGTCAAAATAAAAGTTATTGTTTAATAGTCTAAGATAACTAACTAGTACAAATCATCGGTTGCTTTATCATCATCAAATCCGTCGCACCATCTCTCACATCACCACTATTATCATCGTCATCTTCATCATTAAGGCTAATATCATTATTGGTACTATTACCGATGATTTCTATATCTTCTAATTGTAAATCTTCTGAAGTGCCCACTCCTAATTCATCTTCAATAGCATTAGCATCAGCATCAATATCATGAATCTCTAAATCATTTGGAGTCTTACTTCCATGACTTTCTAAATTCACATAATCACTAATTTCCTCAACATCATCATCTTTGTCTTTTTCCTTACCTCTTGGACTTGAAAGGATCTCTAACCAATCCGCATTTGATGAATGAACCAAACCTTCTTCCTCAACTATCCAATAATCATCTAATGAGAGATCTTCAACTGTGAAGCTAGTAGTGGCATCAATCTTTCTATTTTTCCTATCTCTCAATTTTAAGTTGTAAATTACAAACACTAAATCATTCATCTTTGGTGCAACTTGTTCCTCTTTTTCGTATGAACCTGAAAATTAAGAAGGTTGCATATAAGATTAATATATCTTAAATGTATGTAACTAAAGCTAAATAAAAGAATTATTTGCACTATACCATTTCAAATGCACTCTAATTACGCTCACAACTAGAAGAAGTACAAGTCAAGCTTAGTACGCCAATAGCAAATTTTGGTAGTTCTAGGCATTTATCTCCATATGAATCCCACTATTTTATTAGAGCTTTTTCGTCTCTTGCTAACTTTGTAGCTTCAATACCAAATAGTCCTTTAGCATCCTCAAAATTGTTTAAGTTGCATATCGATCTTGTACCTTTCAATTGGATTAGAGACCATATGCTCTATACACCTATATAATCCAATTTTAACTTTAGCATCAACTTTAAAATCAAGACTATAATGGTGATGAGGCTTTAAATAGTAGGCTATAGCATGCAATGGTCTATGCAGTTGAAGCTCTCGTCTCTTATCAATAATTTTCAATATAGGTTCATAACTACAGAAAATAACAATGAGACTTTTAGCAAATTGAACTCTAAAACGAACATTAGGAAAAAAGAAAGACATATAGGTAATGAGTTAACAACATATATTACCTTCTCTTTACATTATTGAAATTTGCTTTAACCTTCTCCTTGGTACGATCCATTTTTTGATAAATGAAGCCCATGGTTGGTTGTTCATCTGAATCTACTAATTTAAGAACTTTAATAAGAGGAAATGCAGCTTTGAGGCAAGTAATAACATTCTTCCAAAACCTATTATCTAAGACCAATTGTTGAATTCGCTTTCCATCTTATGTGGTTGAAAACTTAGAAGACTTCTAGTGACTTGACGTAAACATAGTCATCAGTGTACCCTTTAACTCATTAAGACAACCCAAAGTCAAATAAGAAGTGGCAAAGTCAGTGGCAACAGGCTTGAGTAAGTCTCTCCCTTTTGTGTAATTCCTCAATATTGAGATAAGTACAGTCCTAGAGTAAATATACGTAGTAATTCTCCTCCCCTTTGCTATTGTTCCATGATGGATCTTCAATTGCTTCTCAAAATCCTCTAACATTAGATCAATGTAGTGTGTAGCACAAAGTGTCCAATATAAACTTTTTCGTTTCCCCATCAATCTTTCTCCTACTGCTTTATAATTTGCAGCATTATCAGTGATCACTTGTACAATATTATTCTCTCCAAACTTCTCTACAATTTCATCCAACATATCAAAAACTTTGTTAGTTATCTTAGATATATTAGAACTATCAACAGACAACAAAAACATGGTTCCTTTATGTCTATTCACTAAGAAATTGCATATGGAACACCTTTTTTTGTTAGTCCATGCATTTAACATAATAGAGCAACCGGTTTTTTTTTTCCTTTTAGCTTTATATTCCTTAAGCAATTCCATTTTTCGAGTAACTTCTTTCTTCAAATATGTTTCCCATAACTCATGGTAAGAGGGAGGCTTAAGCCCACAACCATATCGACCAATTACCTCAAGCATCTTTGCAAACTCTAGATTTTTTATACAGTTAAATGGAATAGCGCTTGTGTAGAAAAATTGAGCAATTTGTTGGCAACATTCTTCTCTAAGCTCCTTCTTCATAAATTGATTAATAGTTCCTTGGGTTGCTCGTGTTCCACCACTGCTTTTCTTGAAAAAAAAAAAATCCATGAACTTCTTTTCTTTTTTCTTAGAGGATAATTGTTCTACCTCATCATCATCAGAATCTTCAATCCCATGAATTTGCTTTCTTTTCTTTTTTGATATTTCTGCTTCTTTCACCAAAATTGTTAACATTACCTTTCTAACATCCTTTAGTACACTTGTGCATGGCCCTACATCCTTATGTGTACATGCCAAGTGATTCTTGAATCTATAAATACCTTTACTGACAATTTTGTTGTAGTACTTACATTTCACCCTTTTCCCATTATCATCAACATCATTTCCATGCTCCCAATCGGAATCAGATCTATTTCTAGGTGCATTTCTTCTTTTAGAGCTCTCTTTAGATGATTTAGAAGATGACATCTTAATATAATCAACTCAGCCACCACTCAGTTTCCTGTAGAGATAAAAAAAAAAAAGTTAAAAAATTAGATTTAGATATAATAAATAGACCTCATTTTAAGCATATCATATGTTTTAATTGCAAAAAAAGATCTCTTTGTATACATATGCATCGGAATTGGATACATATAGTTGAAACTTGAAAGCACTTCAATTTATATCATTATATGTTTCTCGGCCTTAGTTTGCTTATAAATAATGTTTGGTTTCATTAAAAAATACTACTGAATTGAATTCACTATAATATGCTAATGTACTAAGTATGGTTATAGTTAAAAAAGCAAGCATAGAGTTAAATATTTTTAATTTTGCAAAGACAGTTGTCTTCTTCATAATAATATGCTAATGCTAATATTAGAAGGATATCAACATGTGGAATATATAAAAAAGCAAGCATAGAGTAAAATGGAGGGTACTCTAGATTGATATTTATAGTGGTATGGTACTGATTGAAACATCAAAAGTTAGATAGATTTAGTTTGGCTACTACAACTAGGATCCAAATTGTCAATACTATAAAATGTGACTTTACCCAAAGAAGTACGAAAATTTGAAGTACAAGGGCTAATTTAGAAGTGTTAAAAACAGGAGAACCATTGATGCCAACATTCCTAGAATCATATATCCTATATGGTAATTGTTTTAGCTGTGTGTGAAGCTAAATATATGCATTACTAGTGAATAAAGACAACTAACAAACATTGACACTGTTTTTCCTCGTATTTTAGCCTGATAATTATTTTGAATTGTGTTGATTGCATTTTCTCTAAGAATAACTTACAACATTAGTAATTTTTTGAGCCATTGGAATTTGAAAAAGACAAGTATCAATTGACTGAATGCTGGTCTTCATATTTTAGCTTGTTTTGGAATTATGTTCTATTCTATTCATGATATATAGGCTATCTTCTTGCTTTATTTACAGGCAGGATGGAAACTGTGGCCATTTGCACATCTTATTACCTATGGCATGATTCTAGTATAGTAAACTTAGATATTGTAATGAGAAAACTGAAGCAAGGATCGTAGAAGCTCTTGTAGAAGCTAGTGCAAGCTCTCATTCAATGAAGTTGCCTGAGGTAAACAACAATTCCATATCTTATGTTGTTTTATATGTGTTGAACAAAACATGGAGTTTGTAGTGACATTTTACATTCTCTCAATGAAATTTTTTATAACACTTTACAGTTTGCACACAACACAACCAATGAATAGAACATGGAGTCATGGACACAGAATAAAGACAAGTTGCGGCATGTAGCTCAACATAACATTAACATAAAACAGAACATTGACAAAGGACATCAACACAGACTAGAGCACATCAACTAATTATATCTCACTAAAAGTTGCTTACTCTACACAAGATTTCAGCCAAAGAACAGAACATTAATAGATATATAAATTATAAATAAAAAACTCATTAAAAAATTTAGAAAAAAGGGGGAAGAAAGGGAATTACCTTAGTGTGAACTATGAACTGTAAAGTGTGAACAAGTTGTAGAGTGTAGCTTATGGCTGCGAATCTATAAGTGTGAATGGATTGTGTGGTACAAGAAATTGGGGAATTATATTGGAGATCAGTAAAAATGTTAGGGCTTAGGAAAGATGAAGTGAAAAGATTTTCAATTACGATTTGCAAATGCTTGAATGTCGAAAGAAAAAGAGAAGAAAGATAGAAAGTAGAAACCCTAATGAACAATGTGGGGATTGACCGAAATTTGACTTATGTGTGAGTAAGAGTGACAAAGACATGGAAATTGGACAATAAACAACGTGGGCTGGGCTAAATTGAGAGAGTGGAATGAGTTTAAAATAACAGAGGGCATACAATTGAATTAACCAACTTCTAACTCACGATTCTAGCCAGTGTAATGATTTAACTCGTGATTCCACTACGTTTTTTAAATGAAACAACTTTGTAAGTGAGTTGACTTGGGGAAGGTTACTAGAAATGTAAACTTGTGTGTTTTTACAAGTCAACTTGTGATTTTGACAACATTGGCTAAGAAGGATGTTGATAGGGTCGGCGGTTGCAATAAGACCCATATCGCAGCTAAGTTGTATGATGTGAGTATCCATATCTATTTTTAACTATTGAATTTACTGAGTTGCTAATATCCCTCTTCTTTTTTAGATGAGCAGCCACATTATGATGACTTTGGATAAGGCCGATAAGGAAACTAAGAAGGTAAGATCCATAGTAGTCTTCATGTATTTTGTCAAGTCACTTCTAGTACTTATCATATTAAATGAAATTGTTATAGAAAATTGAGGATGTGTAGAATGCATCCAAAGCCCAGATTGCTATTGCCGAGAATGTAAGGATAAGGGCTGAAATGGAGGCGAGAAAGCTCTAAGAAGACCTTACTACCAAAAAGTTAGCACATACCTTAATTGCTAATGAAGTCTTGAGCTTGAAGGTTAAGATTTAAGAGTAATATAAAGAGTCCAAAGGCCTAAAGGAGGAGTTGTAGAAGAAGAAGGAAGAGTGCTGGAGGCTGGGTAGAACTCTTTGCATGATAAGCGATGAGGAAGATAAGCTTAGAATGCAGATTAAAGAGTTGGAGACCAATAACTCGAACTTATAAAAGCCATGTTACAGAGTCAGAGGAGATTGTGAGGAGAGGACCATTAGTAGAAGAGGCTCTTGATATTGTTACTCCTAGTCGATAGTACGAGAGACTTCTATGGAAGAAGTTGTTGGAAGGGGTCTAGGTGGCAAGAGATGAGATCCTGAAGCTTCACCCTAATTATGATCTCTCCTGCCTTAACTTCACCGACATCAATGACAAAATCAGTAGTGCCAATAAGGATGATGATGATGAGGTAGGTGCTGAAAGATTTATGAAGGGTAATGACAAAGCTCAAGATAAGCTTAGAATGCAGATTAAAGAGTTGGAGACCAATAACTCGAACTTATAAAAGCCATGTTGCAAAGTTGGAGGAGACTGTCAGGAGAGGACCATCAATAGAAGAGGCTCTTGATATTGTTACTCCTAGTCGATAGTACCAGAGACTTCTATGGAAGAAGTTGTTGGAAAGGGTCCAGGCGGCAAGAGATGAGATCCTGAAGCTTCACCCTAATTACAATTTCTCTTGCCTTAACTTCATCGACGTCGATGACAAAATCAGTAGTGCCAATAAGGATGATGATGATGAGGTAGGTGCTGAGATAGTTATGAAGGGTAATGACAAAGCTCATGCGGAGGATGTAGGGGAAGACAAAGAACATCTATCAAAAGAAATCCTCTATGTGTGGAAAGAGAAATCAATCGGCTTTGAGATCTAAAGCGCCAAGAAAGAAGTTCACTTGGAGAAAGCCTTAGCCTTCGGTCTAAAAATTACTTTTGCTGACTTTGAGAATAGGTCTTAGGATTTCTTTGTATTCTTTGTTCATTGCTTTCTCTACTAGGCTGAGCATTTGTAACAATACTTTTTTGAATGAAAAGTATCTTTCATATTAACTGCTTTGAGTATGTTTTATTTCACAGACTACGGTTTTCTGGCATGTATGATGTATGTGTTTTATTTCACACATTCTAATTTGTTAACATGTTTTATTTCATACGCTATGTATTTCTTAGCATGTTTTATTTCAACACCTAATTATCTCTCGTCATGTTTTATTTCATACACTTAATTCATGCGTCTTTATAGATAATGCCTGTTAGCCATTTCATACATGGACTAGCTACATTAGTCAGTTCTAAAATTAATTTATGTAGTTTGTTAACCGCAATAGTCTAGAACTTACGTTAGTTTGTTAGCTGTGCAATCTATAACTCATTAACTTAGCAACCATAAAAAGGATAAGAAACATAAGAAGACTTCAAATGTAGTTCTCATAAAAAAGTACTATGGTCTTACAAGCAAGTAGGCTATTGCCTTACAAACAGATGGAGATGAACATCATCCGAATAATCAATTGAAATATAATTTCAAATTTTCGACATTCCATGCTTTAGGGATGATTGATCCATCTAACCTTTCTAGTTGATAGGCCCCTTTACCAACGACTTCCCAAACCCTGATAGGATTCTCCTAATTCACATCGAGCTTCCCTTGATTCACTTACACACCAATGGCTTCCATCTTTTGGCAAACCAGATCTTTAAGTTGAAAAACCTTGTGCTTCACTTTCTGATTATAATACCTTACCACTCTGTGTTGGTATGCCGTAACCTTAGCTCTTGTAATATCTCTGATCTCATTAATAGTGTCCAAATTTGCAGTTAATCCAACTTGATTAACCATTATGTCAAAGTTTTGTGTCCATAGATTAGGTAAATCCAACTTAATTGGTAATAAGGCTTTCGTACTGTATGCTAACCTGAAGGAATGAGAAGCAAAGTAAAAAGGTTGAGAGTTATTGGATGTCTCTTACAGAGTTTCTTTCTTATATTTATAGGAGATTGTCATGTCTAAAGGAACAGTTATCAGAATAACTATCAAGATATGTGGAAGCTTCTTGATTAGACATCTTCCTTAAAATGTTAGGAGAGTAGGTAGTTACTTAATATAACCGTACTTGTGATAACTGTTCGTGCTATGAATCTTGAATTTAAATCAAGAATGAATCTGTGTTACTCAGTGGAATGCCAAGTGTGTGAATTACTCGGTAAGATGCCAAGAATATGGATTTCTCGGTCTGTTGGCAGTTGAATGGATGAGTAAGAAAATTTATATCAACGCTTGTTTTTCTTATTGACTATCAACACAAAATACATTTAAAAACTGAGTTTTTCTTAACTACTAGTCAATGGTTAATATTAAACGGGCTAAGAAAAATATTTTAAAAATCGAGAAATATTAAGCTTAACACTTGGGATTCAACTTTCTTACTTGACTTCAGTTGTATTGCATTGGCATGCTTAGTTAGGGTGAAAGCTTTCATAATTTTTTCGAATTGTCTCTTTCTAATCTTTTAAACCCTTCTTTGGTCACATTAGCAAGTTTCTTGATTGCTACTTCTTTAATTGGTTTCTCTTCTGTTCTCACCTCTCTTATTACTTAAGAATTGAAATCAGCTTATGAATCTTTAGATACAATCACTAGCAATTCCAATTTTTCTTTATCCATAGTAGACTTAGAAGGATTTAATTCCTTTTTATTTTCATAGGAATCCTTTTGTAATTGGCTTTCTTTTAGAACCATCAATATGGGGGTTAAAAGCTCTAGTATCTATGCTAATTGAGTCTCTAATTTTCAGATAACTGAACATTATCTTTTAAATCTTTCTTCCCACTTCTACTCTAAATACCTTAATAATTTTCAATAGTTTTTTCTTTTTCCAAAGCTAGGATCATAAGATTTACAGAGGGAGATTGTTCATTGTATTCACAATATGCCAACTAATCAATTATTTTGATCATTTGCATTATTAGTATTGTTATCAATGGTCCTTCAACTGCAACTTCAATTCTGAATTTATCATGATACTTGATCCCATCATAAAATATTAGTAGTTGATTCTGAGTGTGAGCATCGTGATATGGTCATCTATTCATTAAATCACATAATCTTAACTATGCCTCATATAATGGTTCATACTCATGCTACTTGAAAGAAAGAATTTATACTTGAAGCTCTACAGTACAACATGATGGAAATGACCGTATACAATTGTTATCCATAACCATCTTGTGCTTAAGTGATCTTCCAAAAAAAGAGTACTTGCAAATAACATAAAAAGAGAGAAGAAATCTAACAATAGAAAGAAACCAAAAGAAAATAGACTAAGCAAACGAAAGAAATAACCTAGTTCTAGATAATTCTAAAACTAAAATTAATGCAAAACATTCCCCTATAATGGCACCAAAAACTTGATATGCTTGACCTAACCTTACTTTTGATAACAGATAACAAAAGTTTATTTATACTAGCGAGTGCATCAGGTTACGTATACAGTAATAAAACCAGTGAAAACTAGGTCAAACCTACAAGGAATAATCACTAACTTTTATTAGTATTAGTCCTATCGAAATTAAGGTTAATAAAATCAAACATTTAGGAAATAATTAAATTCTAAAAACTAATTAAGCAAGGAAAAGTAATCAATTAGGATATTTAACATTTCAAAAGGATTTGATTATAACCAAATAGTTAGAATACCAATTAATGATAATATAGAGTCTTTAATAAGTTTAGTTTTATGGCAATTAAGCTCTATGTGAAATTCCTTCTTGTGAAGTGAATAGTTACTTAGGATTAATCAATTTATCCTCTCTATCACTAGATAAGTGATAAATTAAATTTATCCTTTCTTATTCCTAATCCTCAATTGAATTAAAGAGAATATTGCTATGTCTTCTTTGATCAAAAGTATTCAGTTCATAGCAATCAATTAGAAAAAGTCTTGCAATCAATCTCAATTAATATGTACTCTAATAAAATCAAAATATATGTTGTCGTGATTAAGGAATAAAAAACTTCACTAAATGATCAATTCATTAATTGATAATCTAAATATCCAATAGATAATATCAGTTAAGCACAAGAGAAGTAATAGATTGCAAAAAGAATGAATAGAACTTATGAAGGAGTTCCAAACCTTAACTCATGATTAAATATTGTTCCTATCATTTCATGTTGAATTCCAAAAGCTACTCTAAAAGATGTTCTTCTCCTCTTCTAAACCCTAATCTAATGTAATAAGAATAAACTATCTATTCTACATTGCATGTTTACAAGGCTCTTATCTCTTTATAGGATGACTAGGCCCAAAGATTATGCACCCGTGTTCCTTGCCTGTGGTTTTCTTTGAACACCTATTGTCATGCCTCAAATCAGAGAGCCATAACAACCTTCGCTATGTAAACTAACCTAATTTAGAAGTTAGCCACTTTAGCCACTAATGTAGGTATGGTTTACATAAGGCGTTTAGCAGTTCTTTGCTTAGAGCCATCTAATTTTGAGCCTAATTGATAACAACTTGTGATGTAACACTTAAAAATAGTTTGAGAAAATAAACTTATAGCTTAGATAATTTGAGAAATCAAGCTTTACAAATCATTCAGAGTATAAAATCTCAATTTAAACAAAAATTCTAAAAGTAAATTAGTTTGAGAAAAGTAGAATGATTAGTAAAGGGTTCATAAAAGATCATAGGTTAATAGAGCATAGTAACATTGTCTTTAATTGAAAACTAGAGGCTCACTAATAAAGATCCTATTAGTTTTCACACAAGTTAGTAAACTCGACAAATAATTAAGAATATAGTCCATTAGCCTTGAATCTCACTTCTCGACCCCATCCTCTAGCATTTTAGAACCTAGTTTAATACTGTTGATTCTACTGGAAACTTGCAAAATAGCTATAGAAGAGTAAGCGATAATTTGCTTAGTAAGTGAGATAGAGACAATAACATTTGTTAGTCATTAAGCAACTAGGGTGTTCAAGTAAGGTTAATTAGATGCAATGCATGTTTAAGCAAATACTATTGCATGACGTTGACCGGTCGTCATAAGATCAGAGATATTATACTTGCTCTAATCTAAGTTTTAAGGAGTTTAACACCGTGCACTTTGTGGATTGAACACTAAATCGAGGCTTGTACAATGGAGAAACATGCTCCACCTGAGACTACCTTCAAACTAAGGTCCCTAATCTTGTTGCAACTTCCTCTTTTATCATTTAATTTGACTAAGGGTAGGGAAAGGACCATTTCTGCTATCCTCATTAAAGGGTTCGAGTTTAGGCCGAGAATCCTAATCGTTTCCCCTAATGGATTGTGATGTAAGTTAGGTTGATTTTTTGTTAGATTACTTTTGAGATGATCAAGCAATTTCATATAATCCACAACAGGTAATGCTATAAAACAAATAATACATATAGTTTAACACTTAATAATAGTAGTACAATATTCAAACACATGCGCCACACATACAGAGGCTAATCAATTACAATCACAAGCAAGGTACATACTTAGGTTTCCAAGTATTGTTAAGCAATACTCCAAAGTATGGTGAAGTATTGATCCTACTTCCTTAGAACTCAACCACTTGCTAACTTGGTTGTTTAACAATCCTTGTAGGTGATCCTTTGATGTTTATCCTGATGTAGTACTTTACTTTGCATATAATTTAGGACATATTACTAATTTACTCATTTATCATGGAATTAGGTTGATTAGTTGTTGGTTCATTAGCTTATGCCTTAAGTATTAGAAACTTAAAATAGTAATATAAGTTTATGTTACCTTTTGGGCCATCCTTGAGTTGAGGTGTTCTTAAAATATTTACTAAAAAAGCTTCTGAGATATCTTATACACTACTTAGGTATTGAAGTCTACCACAAATTCATCCTTTGCCTCAATCTCTAAGGCTGGTAAATCCTTAATATTTTCTATAAACACCTTTAGAGCTACTTTCTTAGCAAAATCACTTGTGAAGTTCCAAAATTGAAAGCATCTGAATTATTCTTTGAGCTATATCATAATTAAAAATTTTAATAGCATTATCCTCTAAATCATCCTCTAAGTCTAATAACTACCTAAGATTCTTTACAACTTACCTTCTAAAACAACTTCTAAGTGTTCACATGTCTATAATTACCCCTAACTATTCTTTTGAGTTACCTTCTAACTAAGTTATTATGTTAATTATAATTTAAATTTCTTAACAGAAATCCTCTAAGATATCATTTAAGCTCAATCGGCTTCATAATTTCTAAAAATCTTTCCTCTGAACTTTCCTTTAAGACCCATAACATCAGAGTTCTAACAAGTACTCTCTCTGACTTAGCCTTTGAGCCTTCCTAACTATGCTTCTCTTCGAGCTTTTGCCTCTAACTAAACTTTTGAGTGATTATTGAGTAGAACATTTGCCTCTTAACTTCCTTTGAGATACCTTTTGACTTTGATATCTATAGAGTTTTAAGAAAATCATCATTTGACTAATCTTCTGCTTTCCTTATTTTTACCTTTTATTTATCATTTTACTTCTAACCAAACTTCTAAATAATATTCTAATGCAACACTCATTCACAAAATCTTCAGACTTATCATCTACCCTTAACCAATTCCTTATAATCAATTGATTTGTTCATTTCCACCCTCAAACTCCAGTAAAAGCAACCATAATAACATTTCAGCTAATATTACTTGGCCTTATTACATCTAAATTCCTAGTATATTATCGTCATCATCCACTAATTTCTCAATTCCCACATCATCAAATTAGTCATATAAGTAACGTACACTTGATTTTATTAACTTCTTCCAATAGAACCACCTCCAACATCACCCAATCACCAAAATATACTACAATAACTAATGGTGCTTAGATTCTAAGTGAGGTCATTTAAGAAAAACATCATAATTTTTACCAAAACACTATTTTAATCATGATTTGAGGCTAAAAAATTCATAAAAATAAAAAAAAATAATTTTTTGAAAAATCTTTTCATAGAAATTCTGTATAAACATAAAATAGTTTACATAAAAAATTTTAAGTTGAAACTACGTCATTATACCTATTTATTTCAATATCGAAAATTGCTCGATTTTATCGATTTCTTAAGCACATATATTGTAACTATTAAATTTTTACAAAATAATATTTTTCCCGGATTCCATAATTAAAAATATTTAGGAATTAATTTTTCTAAAATTTTATGGTTGCATTTAGTATTTTTAATAATTTATGCAAATTGGTGGAAATTGGAGGCTTACCGAAAAATGAAACTCTGGCCACCATTAGTGGTTGTGACCTTACCGATGAGCCTAAACGATGGGTCCACTATCGCTTGGTGGTGGCTGCTTGTACCCGGCACCATCCTAACTGCTTGTACTCCCATCAATCGAAATTGCATCTGATTTTCTAAATTTTTTCTTGATTTTTTTCTTTGATCACTTCTACTCACTTTGATTTTTCTCAAATCCTTAGTTATATGAATGAAATATGGGAGAGTGTTTTTCCAATTTTTTAGAAGGAATTTTTATAACAAAATGATTTAATTTGTCTCTCTTCTTTGATTTTTTTAACTTATAGATTGCATGTTTTGTTCTTCAAATCATACACACCTGTCCTTAAGAACTACACATACCTACTGTAGCTATACTCTAACTACCCAACTTGAATATGGGTTTTGATTAATTTTCCCATTTTGTTTTAGCCTAAAGTGATATTATTTAGGTATTTTAATTAAATTATGTATAACACATACATATATTTTGCACATGTTATTTTATATTACATAATATTTTTATTACATATATAATTGATCTTTAAATATTTATTAACTATTTGAGCTTATTTTATGCGATTCTGATAAATAATATCTAATAAAATTAGATTTCACTAACTTAGCCATATTGTTATTGTTTTATTGTATTTTTAGTATTCAAGTCTACAAGGTGTGTTTGACTAATGTTTTGAGTCTACTTATAAATTTTTAGGTCATTCAGGTTAATTTCACTAATGCTCTAAATTACTCAGTAGAGTAGTTACATGGAGCTATGAAGCTCACACCTATTCTTCCTTATTCTGTTACTCTTTTGCTTGTGATTTTAGTTCATGGTCATTATTCTTAGGCATGATCCTTTCGAAGGCTTCAAAACTTATCAAAATTATTTTTAAATCTTCCAAAACTTTGCCAAAAAATTATTAAACTCTTCATTTCAATTAAATGAAGACTAAAATCAAAATAGAAATGAATTAAGTATCGAATTCAATATTAATACTCAAAAAATTTTATAAAAGCATTGTAAAATTAATTATAAAATATGTACCTTTTGCACACTCATAATGTTTGAACATTCAAAGATTAGGATAAGCGTGCAAACAATTCGATGGTTGCTCTTGGTAATAATTGCTTAGTTACCCTTTTGGCCTCCATGATTAGTATATGCCTAAATTCAAAAGTCTAAGGAAATTCAACTACCTTTTCCATTCAGTTATCAAATTAAGCTTTGTAAATATGCAAAGCTAACCACTACATAACATAGTAAGAAGGAGTTTATCTCTTCAACAAAACATCACTCTCTTAACACCACATAACATAAGTCTAGTAAATACATAGTTCATCTCAACTCTAATAATCATAATAATATAGATACTCAACAACTTCCTCCTCTTGGATGTCATCAACATACGACTCCTCATAAATAAGATAATCATTTAATCCCATGCTTAAAAAAGAATAAGGATGAGTCGAAGCTTAGTACGGGTGCACGAACCCAAATGAATTCCATAATAAAGCATGTACATACATACAATGCAACTATATCGAGAGTAAACAAGCAATCAATTAGTTATCTTTAATTTAAGTCTACAAACATCAAAGGAAAACTTATGACTCTGAGCATAGCTTGGTCTTTTCCACATACATAGGTGGGTATACATATATGTTTTTCTTTTAGTCCTTTACGTCGGAGTCTAGAGTCTAGAAATCCTAGAATTCTAGTTGCATTGTTCCATATTCAAGTCCATTAGGTAATCCTCACATATGATCAATAGTTTGTCCTCTAGGGAATTGCTAGTACAAGCTCCTAAAGTGAGTAGGTTAAGCACAATAAACAAACTATTTATTTAGGCTAAATATAAATTAGTTCAATTAGCTCACTAAGTCCTAACATGTATAAGGGAACAATTAAGCACCACTTACCTAGATAGCCAAATAAGAACAAGACTAGACTTAAATAGTGATAAAAGAGATAACTTGAACAAAAGGACGTGTTAACAAGATCAATATACCAACTTAGACTCCTCACAAGATCAGACCAAGGATACAAAACATACTTCCAACTCCCTTACCCACCATCTTCAACACTTCTCTAATTTTTTGTACCCTTCCTCTTGAGGAACTACTTCAATAGCCTCAATTATTTACCACATCTTAGATGATAGAAATTGACCTTTACTACCACCCCTAACTAACTCCTAAATATGCTTAATTTAATGGCATTAATTTAATATAAGAGATAACTTTTGCTTATCTTGAGAAGATTATTAGTTTCATCTCAACTCCTAAAAGGCCACTTAGGAAATCAAGTTAAACCTTGATTTGAATCACATAAAACTTTGACTTTAGGTGAGTAAAAAGATGCTTAAAAGCTTAGAAAACCTTTGGAAATCTAAATCTTGGGTTTAAGGGTCCCAAAAGGGGAAAACTAAAAGATTCGAGTGATTATAAGGGAGAACTGGCTGGTTGGTTCTAAAGAGGAACCGTTAGGTTAGTTCCTAAGAAACTCCATTTTAGGGCTTGGTACCAGCATAACGGTTCTCTAATGAATTGGCATCCTTTTGCTGCAAAATGCAGAACCTAACTTCCTGTAGAAACTCTTGAACAACCCTAAAAAACAACTCTAAACTTCATCCCAGCTTCACAATACTTCGGTTTAGCTTCAATACTAACTTTAATACTCAAAAGGCTCCAAAACCCACATAAAAATCCACTTCAAAACAACCCTAAAATTCCAAATTTCAATACAACAACTTAAAACATTCAACCTTGAAGAAAGAGAGTTAAAACATGAAGAACACTTGGTGGCTTATAAACTTAGAACACACATGAATTAATTTGTAAATCACTTGAACACATCATTAAATACTTGTTTAAATTTAAGTTTAAAAGAAAAACCCTCTAAAACATCATCTAAAATAGGGGTTTTTGCTAAAAAGAACTCAAAATGGAGAAACCTACTTGAAATCTTACCTTAATCCCTTCCTTCACTTGCTCTTGATGTATAATATGAGATTACTCAATGAAATCTTAAGTAATTAAGTTGTAATGACTAGAAAAATAGTAGTTTTAGGGTGCTTAAGCCCTAAAAACAAATTTCCTTCATGTAAAACCTAAGACTTACCTTAGCCTCTTCCCAACTTTCTTCTCAGGGCTAGGTTTTCGGGTAAGCCTTAATTTTTTACACAAATGAAAGGGGTTAGTATACTTTTGGGAAACATTAAGGATGAAGATGATGGGTGGCTATTAAAAGAAAAAGGAATAGGATTTTAGTAACTTTTTTTAAATACCTAAACTACCCTTATTTTTGGAAAACTTTTCTTGATATATTACATCTTTCCCCCCCTTAAGAAATTTTTGTCCCAAAAGTTTACTTGAATTTGAGAACTCTGGATTCTTCTACCTTACATTGTCCTCCAACTCTTAAGTAGCCTAGTGCTCTGAGTAGTTCTTCCATTGAATCTTCACATAGGGAGTCAACCTTCTTCTCAACTCATGGACCTTCTTATTAACGATCTTAAGGGGTCTTTCTTGGATGGTGAAATTAGGTTGCAAGTCCAAAGACTCCAAATCCACAATAGGTGCATCTATAACTTCTAGTCTTTGATCTGACTTTGTTATAAATTTCTTCAACATTGACACATGAAAGACATCGTACACTCCTTCTAAAATTGCTGGCAAGCCTAAATAGCAGGCTACTTTTCTAATCTAATCAAGTAGTTAAAAAGGACTGATGAACCTAGGCTCAACTTTCTCCTTAGTCTGTATTTAACTACTCCCTTGACTAGGGAACTCTTTAATAGGACTTGATCACCCACTTGAAACTCTAAAGGCCTTCTTCTTCTATTTGCATAGTTCTTTTGCCTACTTTGAGCTGCTAGCATCCTTTATTGTATGGCTCTAAGTTTATTAATCATTTCTTATGCCAAATTTGGACCCAAAAGCTATCTTTCACTCACTTCATCCTAATGGATAGGAAATCTATGATTCTTACCAAATAAGGCCTTAAAGGGCGCCATCTAGATCATCACTTAGTAATTGTTGTTGTAATTTAACTCCACTAAAGGAAGATGCTCATCTCAATTTCCTTAGAAATCTAAAACACAAGCTCTTAACATGTCCTTAAGTACATGAATAGTCCTCTAAGATTTTTTGTTAGTTTGAGGGTAAAAGGTTATACTAAATTGAAGCTTAGTAGCTAGCCCTTTTCTGTAGACTCCTCTAAAACTTGCTTACTAATCGAATGTCCTTATCTAAAGTTATCATCATAGGTACACCATGTAATCTAACCACTTCTCTAATGTAGGCTTTGGTTAACATTTTTATTTTATAACCAGTATTGATTGGTATAAAGTGTGCCATATTGGTCAACCTATCTACAATCACCCATGCTGTATCATGTTTATCCTTTGTCTTTGGGAGTTAAGTGACAAAATCTATCATTATGTGCTCCCACTTCCACTTAGGCATCGAAAAAGGTTGTAAGTCTGCTGTTGATTTCTTATGCTCAAGCTTAACCCTCTGGTAAGTAAGGTACTATAAGACAAACTTGGCTATATCAAGTTTCATGTTCCCTCACCAGTAATGATACTTTAAATCCTTGTACATCTTAGTGCTTCCAAGGTGTACTAAATATGTCGAATAGAAAGCCTCTTGCAACAATTCCTTTTTCAACTCCAAACTTAGTAAGCATAATCTCACCCCATATCTCAAGATCTCATCAGTGTCTAACTTAAACTTAGGTGCCAACCTATGCCCCACTTTACCCTTCAAGTTTTGAATCTCTTGGTTCTCTATATCTGAACTGCCTTAATCTAGTCTACTAAAGTCAGCGAAATGTGCAAACTTGCTAGTCTCACTTCAACCTATGCAAGTCCTCAAGCAAATGTTTCTAAGAAGTAAGCAAAGTGGCAATATTGCCTTGCTTTTTTGGGATAAGTGCATCTGCTCCCACATTTGCCTTACCAGAATGGTATTGAATATCTACATCATAATCCTTTATTAACTCCAACTACCAATGCTGTCTCATATTCAACTCTTTCTCAATAAAGATGTACTTTAGACTGTTATGATTCATGGATATCTTACACTTCTTCCCATACAAATAGTGTCTCCATAACTTTAAAGCTAATATGACCATCGCCAACTCTAAATTGTGAGTTGAATAATTCTTTTCGCAAGGCTTGAGCTATCTAGAGGCATAAGCAATTACCTTTCCATCTTTCATCAATATGAAACCTAAAGCTTGGCTCGAAGCATTGTTGAAAATAGTGAACTCTTCCCTACAATTAGGTAATGTAAACATTAGGGTTGTACTCAACTTTTCTTTCAACTTCTGGAAGCTAGCTTCACAACGATCATCCCGATCAAACTTCACACCTTTCTAGTTAATCTTATGAGTAATGCTACTAAACTTGAGAAACCCTCAACAACCTTCTATAATAACTTACCAAACCTAAGAAGCTTCTGATCTCAGTTATAGTTTTTGGTCTCTACCAATCAACAACTTCCTTTACCTTTGCTAGATCTACAGATATCCCATCCTTGTTCACCATATGACCTAGAAACACCAAACGATCAAGCCAAAACTTACATTTGGAGAACTTTGGAAACAATTGCTATTCCTTTAATCTACCCAAATCTAACCTCAAGTTCTCTTCATGCTTCTCCCTACTCTTGGAGTTTATTAAGGTATCATCTATAAAAACAATAACAAACTTGTCTAAAAAGTTTGTGAGCACTCGATTCATTAGATCCATAAAAGCTGCTGAGGCGTCAGTTAACCTAAAAGGCATAATTAGAAACTTAATGTGTTTATATTTTGTCCTAAAAGCCATCTTTTGAATGTCTTCTTCTTTAATCCTCAACTGATAGTAACTAAACCTCTAGTTAATCTTACAAAACACTTGGGCCCCTTGTAGTTGATCAAATAAGTCATTAATTCTAAGAAGTGGATACTTTTTCTTAATTATGACTTGGTTGAACTCTTGATAATCTACACAAAGTCTTATATTGCCGTCTTTCTTCTTAACAAACTAAACTAGAGCTCCAAAAGGTGATGTACTTTGTTTGATAAACCCTTTCTCTTGCAAATCCTATGATTACTTTTTCAACTCCACTAGCTTGATTGGAGCCATCCTATATACTTATTTTGATCTAAGAGTAATATCAAGCACTAAGTCAATGTAGAACTCAATCTCCTTCTTAGTGGTAGCCTTGGTAACTCTTTAGGAAACACCTTAGGATATTCATTCACCATAGGGGTGTTTTCTAACTTTATAGGTTGTTTACTCTCCTAAGACATAGCTGTTAACCTCCCTTCTTCCCATAACTCATAAGTAGGCAACTAATCAGCCTCTAAGCATCCAACTTAAAGCTAAATTCACTCTCATCATCTAGAGTAAAGTATATCATCATACCAAAAGAATCAATAACGGTTTGGTACCTTGTCAACCAATCCATGCCTAGGATAACATCAAACTCATACATACTTAGAACTAAGAAATCAACTAGCAACACTTGCCTTCCACTTCTACACTAACCCCTTGACACATCCTCTCCAAAGCTTTCCTAACTCCTAAAGGTGTATAGACATTAAAAGACCTAATCAATAGCTTGGGAATCAAATCACAAGTACGTACAAGTGACTTAGAGATGTAAGAATTCATGGCACCAATATTAAACAAAGTATATGTACTATAGGCGTGTATAAGGAGCATACTTGCAATAGTGTCCTCATTAAGTAAGTCCTGGTGTTGCTGGTGAAGTGGAAATACCCTCGTTAGGGCTCTCTATCTTAGTCCATCGGTTTGCTGTCACCCTATTTGTGCTTTAGTTGGAGACCTAACAGCTTGCTAGCTTGATCTAACCTATCTCCCTACGGGTCTCTTAGTACAGGCTATAGCTACATGTCCCCTCTAAGTATAGATATGACAAAAAGATAATGGCATAGATTTGTTAGTGTAGTCTCTATTGAAATGAGCAATCTTACCATAAGAAAAGGAAGCACCTACTAGCCACCTATAAGCCCCTATCTCATGAGGGTCATAACACCTGAGGTACTTAACAACAAAAGGTATTAGTGTTGGTAGTGGGTCTCTAATCTGAATAAGAGAAAGTACCCTACTCATCACTTTAGTCATAACCTGTTGTCTCTTCCCATCACCTTATGTGACATCACTAATAGTAGCCCTCTTCCTTACCATAGAGCTAGATCGTCCTACTAAGATGTCTTTCTTCTTCTTCAAAATCTTTTCCATATGCTTCACCTTCATAATAGTTTTTGCATATGACTCTAGTTGAAATGCATCAACTGTACTCTATAACTTTGGGTCTAAACTACCCAAAAACTTATGGGCTCTAGCTCCATCACCTTCCTTCATTGATGTGAACCGGAGCTAAGGCTTCACAAGTATGGTTATGGGGGCAGGTTCAAGCTTATTGAAAGCTTGAAGAATGAAATGAGAAGTGCATTAAAATAAGGAAAGTAAATGATGCACTATCAGCTAGTGGTCTCATTACTCGCGCGTGCCTTTGAGGCCTCCAATCCCTCTCCCGAAGAATTCTCTCTTGGCAACTTGCTGATGACGAGAAACTATACATTGAAGAAAGGTGGTTAAACTCCCTGAGCTCCTTATATTGTCATACGTTAATCTGTATACTCGATAGTGATGATGCTGACCATTCCCTTGCCGAGGACCTTGTGCTGAGTACTTCGACAAACTGTTGTCAATAATCTCTTGCCGAGTGATGAGAGACTCACTTAAATGACCGAGTAGTTTTCTTTCAGTATACCACCATCTCTCTCGTCTCGATCCCTTTAGTGTCGTAACATTTTGACCCTTCCTACCTACTGTGCTTAGAGAATATTTGTACAGGACCAATGCTGCATTGCCAATTGTCCACCTCATCTAACATTTAACTGTTTTTCCATTTTTGGTTTGTTGTCATTTTTACCCTTTTCGTATGTACTAATAATCCCCTTTTTGTAAATACTTTCTCATAATTTCTTTATTTGTAATGCTGCCCTAAGAACTTACTATAAATAGTCCTTTTCTCTTATAAGTTGGAGATAACTTACATCTTAATACTGAATACTCTGTTCTTGTGAGACAATCTTCTCCAAGTCCATACCCCTTACACTCTTATCTAATCTTACCGAGTAGCTCAAGATTAGTGGTAGGTGGAGCTTAACATCAACTTGTACGTCATATCAAGTGAGGTGTCAAGTCGTGTTGTATTCTTTAGTGAGTCACATCCTTTGAGCAGCTTTACGTCAGCTACTCTTGTTCGATTATGGACCGTTTCCCTCTAATTTTCTTCGATATCTCAAAGGACCCATTTTAGTTCAATTCTACCTCGGTAAGTCCTAATGATAATTGAGCTCTTAAGCATAGCATAAATTCCTGGTATTAGAACTTAAGGTTGAGATCAAGAGCTGTTTAGTGTTAGTCTACTATGTCTACTGTTCGAGATATTTGTGTATAGAAAGCATTTACATGAAGTATCCTTGTTGAAGCTTGTATTGGGAATATCAAACCATAGTGTATAAGAAGAGATTCACGATGTCGAAAGTGATGCTCATGGTCGTAGTTGAGTTAGCCAACAAACACCACATACTACTGATGAGCAGATACAAGATCTTGTTACTATTGTGGCCAACATAGTTGTCTCAGTAAATAGGGTCTTAGAAGTTGGGCTGCATGAAATAGTTACTAAGCAAGGTCAAGAAACGAGAGATAAGCCGAAGAGGCAGATGAAAGAGTGAGCTCCAGAAGCCTTTCCTGTGAACTAAGCACCACTGCGATATGCCAATAGAGTTGCGAGAAGAAGGTTAGAGTTGGATAAAGTGGAAGAGTATGAAGAGGAAGAAGACTAGTATTATGGGATGGATGAATGTGAGTTCAGAGTGCTAAGCATCTTAAAGTACAGATTTTGAGCTTCAACGAGTCCGGTAGTGCTGAGATTACCTCGATTGAGAAGAGAAGATCGAAAAGATATTTGACTTCTATGATTACGAAGATGTTGTCTGCATTAGAGTGGCCGTGTTAGAATTTTCTAGGTATGCGGCAATGTGGTGGAAGAAGCTACAGAATGTTCGTCTGAGGGCCCGATGCAAAGTTCGAACATGGAATTTGATGAAGAGAGTTCTTAGAAGTAGGTTTGTTCTCGAATACTATGAGCAAGACACTTTCCGATGACTTTAAGACTTGAGGTAAGGTAACAGATCTGTAGATGACTATATTTGAGAGTTTTAGTTGCTCATGATATGATGTGATGTTGACGAGCTTGAGACTTGAACTATAGAGCAGTTCATCTTGAAACTCTAAGCTAAGATTGGTCACATCGTAGAATTGTAAAGCCTCACAACTCTAGGTGAAACCATCCATGTAGCCTAAAGAGTTGAAAGGCAATGGCAGAACTAGGCTAACTGAATGCTGAGTAGTAGAACCATGATGCAGAGTACGAATGGCTTGCCGAGTCGAGCAGGGAGTGACAAGGCATCACATAGATCTGAGGTTAGATGCCAAGGTCACATGTCGAGCTGACCAGATGAGGGCCAAGGTAAGAGCAAGACCAAGGAACTTGAGGTTCGAAGAGATTAGGGTCAGAGCTTAGGACAAAAAACCCAAGAAATCAAATGTTTTAAGTGTCTTAGCTATGGACATGTGGCTAGTCAATATCTGAACCGCCGAATCATGACCATCAAAGAAGATAAGCCCCAGTTTGAAGTAGAAAGTGCGAGTGAAGGAGAGGAAGAAGTAGCAACTGATCAGATGCTGGAAGAATTTGAGGAAGATTCGAGAGCCGAGATACCCCTTGAGGGCGATGCCTAGTATTGCTTTGTTGTTTGGCTATTTCTTAGTACTTTGGTAGCTAATGAGAATGAGTAAAGAGAGAACCTCTTTCATACAAATTGTCAGGTAAATGGCAAGCTATGTGCTGTGATCATTGATAGAGGGAGCTGTACCAACATCACTGCAAAGGGGTAGTTATGGCTATGAAATTGCTAACTCTTCCATACCCCAAGCCATACAAGATTCATTGGCTAAAAGGGAGAGGAAGATTACACGTTTTCAAGCAAGTCAAAGTACCTATTACTATTGGTGATAGATATAAGGATGAGGTGTTGTGTGATGTCCTGCCTATGTGTGTATCCCACATATTACTTGACCAACGGTGGCTATTTGACTTAAGGGTGTTATATGATGGCTATAAAAACACCTATGTGTTTCAAAAGGATGGGAAGAAAGTTATATTGATGCGGATGAGTCCTAAGGAAGTGAAAGAAGCCTAGGAAAAAGTTGCAAGATCTCTATAGCGGAAGTCCTTAGTGATTTTGTGAGCTTAGTTTGCACAAGAGGTCAAACCTGAGGACTATGTACTCCTCTTGGTTAAGAGACTCCTAGAGGTTAGAGAGGTTGAGAACTTACTTGTTGAAGTGCTACAACTACTTTAGGAATTTGCTAACTTATTTACATCTAAGATGCCGAAAGGATTACGTCCCTTCAGAGGAATTAAGCATTACATTGATCTTCAACTTGGAGCAACCTTACCAAATCGACCTACCTATAGACTCAATCTTGAACAGACAGTCGAGCTGAAAAGGCAAGTTGATGAGTTGGTGGACTGTGGATATGTCCATGAGAGCATAAGCCCATGTGTAATCCTAGCTGTGCTAGTACTAAAGAAAGATGCATCATAGAGGATGTACATTGACAGCCGTGCCATTAATAAGATTATTGTTAAGTACCGATACTCGATCCCACGGTTGGACAACATGTTCAATGAGTTGCATGGTACACGCATCTTTTCGAAAATAGATCTAAAAAGTAGCTATCATCAAATATGAATAAGACTGGGAGATGAATGGAAAATAGCCTTTAAGACTCGGGATGGTCTATTTGAGTAGATGGTTATGCCATTTGGTTTAACTAATGCATCGAGTACATTTATGCGACTCATGAATTATGTGCTTCAAGCATTGATAGGGAAATATGTTGTGGTTCATTTTGATGATATTCTGGTCTACAGTACCGACCTTCTTATTCATATCGAACATTTGAGATTGGTCTTTAACATACTCTGTGTTGAGAAATTATTCGATAACCTGAAGAAATGCGCATTTTGTCACAGCAAGGTTGTATTCCTTGGATGTGTCGTTTCAGGGAGTGGAGTTCATGTTGATGAGGAAAAGGTCAAGGCTATTAATGAGTAGCCTACATCGACAAGTACAGTTGAAGTCAGGAGCTTCCATGGCTTAGCCTCGTTCTATCAAAGATTTATCCGGAACTTCAACTCCATAATTGTGCCATTGACTGAATTGACCAAGAAGAACGTTGAGTTTAAATGGATAGAAAAGGCTTAGAGGAGTTTTGAAGATGTGAATTGTAAGCTAACGTTTACTCTAGTACTTGCCCTACCAGATTTTGAGAAGGTTTTTGAGGTTAAATGTGATGTGTCTGGTGTTAGCATTGGTGCTGTACTTATGTAGGAGCGCTAACCTATTGCCTACTTTAGCGAAAAACTTCGAGGTGCTGCCCTGAATTACTCAACTTACGACAAGGAGTTGTCTGTACACTCCAAAACTGGCAGCATTACCTGTTGCCGAGAGAATTCATCATCTATTCTGATCATGAATCTCTTAAGCATCTTTGCGAGCAACTGAAGCTTTCTTGGTGTCACGCTAAGTTGGTCGAGTTCCTGGAAACCTTTTGCTATGTCATCAAGTATAAGAAGGGAAGCACTAATACAATGGCTGATGCACTTTCCTGTAGTCATACCCTCATCACAACGTTGCAAGCTAAAGTGCTTAGATTTGGTACTCTACCTGATCGATATAAGCATGACCCACATTTTGAGCCTTTAGTAGCCAAGTATAGTGATAGAAGAGCTGTGGATGGATTCTACTTAAGTGAAGGGTTCTTGATGAAGGGCAAGCAAATGTGCATGTCGGGTGGTTCTGCAAGGGAGCTATTAGTTCGAGAAGCTAATGCTGGGGGTCTGGTTGGCCATTTTAGGGAGAAGAGAATGATTGAGATATTGAAGGAGCATTTTTACTAGCTTGGGATGATGAGGGATGTACACCGAATACCTGAGGGGTGTAAAGTATGTAAGTATGCTAAAGGGAAGAGAAAGCCCTATGGAGAATACACGCCCTTGCCAATTCCCAAGCAGCCATGGATCGATATAACCATGGATTTTATGCTTGGCTTTCCCCATATGCCAAAAAGATACGATTCAATTTCATCATGGTGGTGGTCAATCGGTTCAGCAAGATGGGCCACTTCATTCCCTACCATAGGACTAATGATGCTTTATTCATTGCTAACCTCATTTTATAGGAAATTATGCGACTCCATGGAGTGTCGAGAAGTATTGTGTCTGATCGTGATTCGAAATTCATGAGCTTCTTTTGGAAAACCCTATGGGGGAAACTCGGCACTAAGCTCCTATTCAGTACCTCTTACTACCCTTAGACAGAAGGCTAAATTGAAGTAGTTAACAAAACCATTGGTAGCCTCCTGTGTGCCACTATTAGAAAGAATTCCCATGACTAGGATTTATGCCTACTAATCATTGAATTTGCCTACAATCACTTAACTTACAGCTCCACTGCAACATCACCGTTTGAGGTTGTTTATGGACTTAACTCGAACCTACCCTTGGACTTAGTTAACAGTCCATCTATACAAGGGGAGAGTCAATCTGGCTTGCAGCGTACTGAGGAGTTTCACAAGTTACACTAAAGAATTGTTGAGCAATTAACCAAAATTGTAGCTCGATAGAAGGAAATGGGAAGCTGCGGAAGGAAATGAATCATTTATGCTCTTGAGACCTTGTTTGGATCCATCTTAGCAAAGAACGCTTCCCTAGCAAAAGGATGAATTTATTCTCACCTAGAGCAGATGGACCCAATAGGATCCTAAGGTGCCTTAATGATAATGTTTACGTGATTGAGCTATCTAAAGGTTTTAGTGTATCTACCACATTCAACATTGCTGACTTAACTCCATATGTACTCGATGATAATGAAGGCCAAGATTTGAGGGCAAATCCTCAACAACCTCGGGAAATTGATGCACTACCAGCCAGTGGTCCCATTACTTACGCATGCTTCTGAGGCCTCCAATCCCTCTCTCAAAGAATTCTCTCTTAGCAACCTGTTGATGATGAGAAAGTGTACATTGAAGAAAGGTAGTTGAACTCCTTGAGCTCTCTACATTGTCATACGTTAATCTGTACACTCGGTAGTGATGAGGCCGACCATTCCCTTACCAAGGACCTTGTGTCGAGTACTCCGACAAATTGCTGTCGAGAATCTCTTGCCGAGTGACGAGAGACTCACTTAAATGGCTGAGTAGTTTTCTCTCGGCATACCACCATCTCTCTCGTCCTAGCCCCTTTAGTGCTGTAACATTTTGACCCTTCTCGCTTGCTATACTTAGAGAATATTCATACGGGACCAATGTTGCACTACTAGCTGTCTACCTCGTTTTACATTTAACTACTTTTCCATTTTTGGTTTGTTGTCCTTTTTACCCTTTTCGTATGTACTAGGAATCCCCTTTTTGTAAATACTTTCTTGTAATTTCTTTATTTGTAATGCTGCCCTAAGGACTTATTATAAATAGTCTTTTTCTCTTGTAAGCCGAAGATAATTTATATCTTAATACTAAATACTTTGTTCTTGTGAGATAATCCTCTCCAAGTCCATTCCCCTTATACTTTTATCTAATCTTGCCGAGTAGCTCAGGATTAGTGGTAGGTAGACCTTAACATCAACTTGTGTGTCATATCAAGTGAGGTATCAAGTTGTGTTGTGTTCATTGGTAAGTCACATCCTTCGAGTAGCTTCACATTAGCTACTCTTGTTTGATTGTAGATCGTTTCTCTTTAATTTTTTTCAATATCTCGAAAGACCCATTTCAGTTCAATTCTGCCTTAGTAAGTCCTAGTGATAACTAAGCTCCTAGGTACACCAGTAAAACAAGCAAACATGAATAGCCTTAAGGATATGACGCATTAAGGAACTTCTAAGGACTTGTGGCTTAAGTCAATATGATGTACGGGCTAATCCAATGAGGGTGCTTACCATTTAGCCTTGCTTAAGGGTTAGGATAAGAGTGAAGTAAATAAGTTATGAGCAAGTTCACTAAAGGAAGAATATTTTACATTAGATGTAAGATGATGATTGCAGATACACTATAATGGGGTATTTATACTCAAAACATCAGGGCATCCTACCCAAAATGGAAAAGACTAAAAAGGGTAGTGTTTAAAAGAAGCAAGGTACAAGGAATAATAAGGGTATAATTGAAAATACAACAAAAATGAGTATCTTGTACAGAGGATTCTATTACATGGTTGCTCGGACATGTAGCTCCTTGTAGATGGATGACTTTATGGTAGAAAAGACAACTTTATATGATCAATTTGGTATTTGCCAAGCTGGGGTGCTAAATATGGGTAGTAGGTTGATTTTCCCTAGTTGAGTAGATAATTCTTTCGAGGTGAATTCACCTTGAACATATTTAATATAGCTTGGATTCAAGTCAATTGGGTGGGTGGTTAGATCTACTGTTGCTTGAGTATAACTCT
Organism: Lumnitzera littorea; assembly: GCA_024138015.1. Lineage (NCBI taxonomy): Eukaryota > Viridiplantae > Streptophyta > Magnoliopsida > Myrtales > Combretaceae > Lumnitzera > Lumnitzera littorea. The sequence continues at coordinate 43,729,229 of JAMXBB010000007.1, read as the reverse complement.
AGTCAGTAGCTTAAAATAGTTAACAAGTATGGAAGGGTTTGGCTCTACTAGAGCATCAGGTTAGCAGATTGTAGTATCTTAGACTCTTCAATGGTATGTCATAAGGAAAGAATTTGCTTAGCCATACTTCCCAGCTCATGGGTTTGGGTTCGGGTTAAGGTTTATGTGCTTTGATTCCTATTATCCCCATTGGGCTAATTAGGATTTAGGATTAAATCTAGTTACTCCTTATCTAAGTTCTCCTTGGGTTGGTAAAGCTTGAGGTTGGCAACATTAAATATGTTTGACGCTTTAAAGTCTTTTAGAAGCTGAAGTTGGTATGCATTATCATTGATCTTCTAAAGTATCCTAAACGGTCCTTCAACTTTGACAGATAGCTTATTCTTCCTCTTATTAGGAAATATTTCTTTACTTAAGTGTAACCATACTTGGTCTTTGAGCTAAAACTACTTAGTCTTCCATCCTTTACCTTTTTCCCTTAGCTTTCTAGAAGCTCTATCAATCTGTCAGGTGACTTGTTGATAGATCTATTGGATGGACTAAGCTCTAGTTCTTGCTTCAAGATCTTTTTGGTCATTGGATGGCATGGGGTGTAATTGAGAGATAGTTTAGGGTTAAAACTGTAGATGACCTCAAATGGGACATACCCCATTGTGGCATGTACCGACCTATTATAAGAAAATTTGGCCATAAGTAGGTAGATGTCCCAATCAGTTAAGTTCTTCCTACTATAGCTCAAAGTAGGGATCTTAGGGTATGGTTGACTACTTCTATCTGGTTATCAGTTTGGGGATGGCGAGAGGTGTTGAACAATAGTTTGGTTCCCATTTGATGCTAAAGGGTTCTTTAGAAATGGCTTAGAAAATTTAGGTCCTTGTCGAACACCACATTCCTTGGTATTCTATGCAAGCAAACAAAAACAAAGAAGCAATAGCCAAAGCATCATTAGTTTTGGTATAGAGCACGAAATGTACCATTCTGCTAAACCTATCTACGATAACAATAACAGAATCTTTGCCTCAAGCAATTCAAGATAGTCCAAGGATAAAATCGATACTTAGGTCAGCTTATGGTTTAGTTGGAATAAGTAGAGGCATTTCCTTCCCTTGCTCTACTCAACTCTTTGCTTTCTTATAGATGGTACATCTTTTAATCACACAATGTACATTACACCTCATTTTAGGCTAGAAGAACCTATCATTTAATAGCTCATACATTCCTTGTTTCCTAAAATGTCTAGAAAGTCCTCTATTGTGGGCTTCTCTCACCAACTGCTCCCTTATAGATTAGGTTGACACATATAACTTACTGGCTTAGAAGAGATATCCATCCTCCACATGGTACTCATCTACCACTCTTCTATCTCCACAGTGCTTATATATAGGGCCAAAATGAGAATCATTCTAATATTGCTCTTTAATGCTTGCAAACTCTAATAGCTTAGTTTGCAACTCAATGAGTAGAATATGTCTTCTTGACAATGTATTAGTAACAATGTTATTCTTGCCTTACTTGTACTTAATGACAAAATTAAATCCCTCCAAAAATTCAATCCATCGAGCTTAATGTTTGGAAAACTTTGATTGGCTTTGTAAATACATCAAGGATTCATGATCTATATATATGAAAAATTCTTTTGGTAGAAGATAATGTTACCATAAATGAAAAGCTCGGATTAGGGCCACAAGTACTCTATCAAAAATAGAATAGTCTAATTGTACTCCATCGAGCCTAGTCTTTCACTTGTTGGTTCTTTTTAAAATTAAGTCTTCTTTAAACCAATTAGTACTAAACTCTACCTGTTTAATATTGATACTCGATTAAGGTTTAAAGAAAACTGTTTCTTTTTATTTTGGAAACAACTTTGGAGTCACTACTCGACTAGAGTCGGGAAAAACAATTAAGTTATAACTAATTGGGTGAATTGGTTATAACTTAGCCACTAATCTAATGATTAAAACTAATTTTGTAAAATGGTTTTTGAAACCAAAGGTCATGGATCCGGGAGTTAGGAATTTTAAACCCTTTCGCGTACCATTAACTTTCCAAATTTAACTTTAATCTTCAAAAATCGCCTTTTAATTTTGCAAGACAAGACTCAATTTAATTACTCTAATTAGATAAACAAAATAATCTAAACTAAATGAAAAGGTAAATTAGGTTTTTTTATTTTTATTGTTGTCTTGTAAGTGCCTACGTATCCTCTATTTGGAATTAGACGTACTTAGTTCTTTTTGTAGAACTTTAGTGAGTTAAGTTGATTTTAATTTTTTAAAAGAGTCGTGTTTATGTTTTACTTTATATGATTTATTTAAGGAAAAATTCATAAAATAAAGAAAGTCCTAAATTGGAATTCTTTTTAAAAAAAAAAAAATTCTAAAACGTCCTAAATTTCAAATGGATCCAATTATATTTATTATTATTTTTTTTTGAAAACTTGATTTTTCTAAGTATAAAAATTATTTTATTCCTTATCCTATTTATTTTTTTATATCACCTTATTTATTTATTACTTATTATATTTTATCTATTTTTATTAAACTAGTGAAAATAAAATAAAACAAAATGAAATTACTCTTTTCTTTTTTCTTCTATTTTTTCTTTTTGTTTTCATTTTCTTCATTTTTTTCTTCTTTTTCTTTTTTCTTTTTTATCTTTTTTTTTCATTTACATTTACATAAGAAAATAAATAGATAAATTAAATTTTAAAAAATAAAAAACTAAGCTAAGAAAATGAAATAAAAGAAAAAAAATCAAATAGAAAATAAGGTCGGACCAGATACTAGATTAGGACGTGGGTTAAGGTATAGGTTAGACTCGAGTTAGTTGGTTGGGTTTGGGTCGGATCTTTGGATCAGGTTGGGTCATCTCCAAGTTCTTTAATGGCAATAGCAAGGTGGTGTGGTTTTGCTCACTTAAGGCTCTAAATTGACTAGGAAAGAGGATTTTTATGGCTTTCTAATTGGGTTTAGGAGGGGTAGGTTTGATGTCATGGTTAATGGAGCTTGTTCGAGTAGTTTTGGAAGTAGCGGTTAGCAATGGTACTTAGTCCTTTGGCGTGGCGATAGCTGGGTGTAAGAAGGGTATTGGCTCAAGGGTTTAAGGGGCACAAGGAGAGTAGCCGTGGGGTTAGTTTAGGTCAAATGGGGTTGGATGTGGTAGTTTCCAGAGTGGTGTTTTGTGGTGGTTAGGGTTTCGGGGGTGGTGGTTCGGCGAAGTCGTAGAGGTTATGGTTAAGGGCAAGATTAATCAAGTTCGGATGCCCAAGCTTAGGGGAGCTCAACCGTGGTAGTAGGCTTAGTCGAAGGTGACTAGAGATAGGGATTTGAAGAGCGAGAGAGTGAGAGAGCTACGACTTTAGAGAGAAAATGAGAGAAAGAAGAGAGAGAGAGCTTATGAGGGTTCGTGGGTGGTTGCGTGCGTTCGTGGAAGCTCATAAGCTCCCTATTTATACACGAATTCAATCAAATGAATAAGGAAAGCTTAAATTCGGATTAAAGGAAAATTGCGGATTTCCAGTTTTTTTTGCACTTTTTGGAACTTGATTTAGATGTATTTTTTACCGAATTTGGATGTATTTTTATCAATATTAACACTAGGTCATGCCTAGTTTGCAATTTTTCCATTGATTTGGTGAAATTGCAACCAAAGGTGGTTCAAAAATTGAGTCAAAAGTAGCTGCCTCAGGAGGAAATGCATGGAAAATTTAGAGAAAATGAAGGAAGGAGGGGGAAAGAGAAGGGAAATTGGGGGAAACAAAGGGAAAAGGAAAGAAAGGGAGGGAAAAATGGGCTGATGTGGCCTACATCAGTTGTGCCAACCAACATCGACTTGCTACGTATCATCACATGACATGTGGTAATTGATGTAGCATGCCATGGGGATGCCACGTGGCGCCACATCAATAAGGTCGTCCAATTTGGCACTACCATGTGTTAAGACATGTGGTGCAATAAGATCCTGACATGTGTCAGTCCTTGATGTGATGAAAAAAAAATAAAAAAACCGTATATGCCTCTTCCATGATTTGAACCCAAGACCTCACACTCAATATCTAATGCCAATGTCTAATGCTTATTCGTTAGGTCATTGGCCTGTAGCTTGTCCATATGTGCAACTAAATTACACATATGGATTTGGTCAGCCTAGGCTAGCCTAGGTTCAATGGCCTAACTTCTAAACCTAATTTAAAAATAAAAAAATCAACTCTAATAAAAAGTTATTTTCTAAAATCTTTTATTTTTTTCAATTTTCTTATTTTTTTTGTAATTTTTTCAATTTTCTAAATTTTTAAACTTTATTTTCTAAACTTCTTATTTTTTAGGGTTTCTTTCTATACTTCCTACTTTTGGTACTTCTTAAAATTTCTTATTTTTTGTGCTTTTCTTATTTTTGAAAATTTTTTTCTAAGATTCTTATTTTTTTCTAAATGTCTTAATTTTTTGGGTTTTCTTTAATTTCTTAATTTTTGCGTTTTTTCCTAATTTAGGGCCTATTGAGAAAAGAAAGAAAAATAAAAATAAAAATAAAAGGGGCAAAAATTGCGCGTCTACATACTCCTTTGAGCTTCTCACTATGATAAGCGATAAGTTGGCCTTCTTACATCAGCACAACTCCGATGTTGACTCTTGACGTGTCATATTCAATCTCAAACACTCTATCAAAGTTTGGTAAAGCCAAGACTAAGGTAGAGGTCAACCTTGCTTTTACCTCAACAAAACTCCTCTCCTCTTTCTCTCCCCACTTGAACTTTATATTCTTCTTGGTAAGCTTAGTTAAAGGTGTTACAATGGTATTGAATCCTTAGATAAAGCGTTAGTAGAATGAGACTAATTCATGAAAAATTCTCACCTCAGCACAAGTGGTCGAGGTTGGCTACTTGATAATAGCTTGTACCTTCTCTTCATTTATTCTCAATCCTCTTCCTCTAATTGCATATCTAAGGAAGATCACTTTTTCTTGACAAAAACAACATTTCTTCAAGTTTCTAAACAACCTTTCCATTTGGAGGACATTAAAAACAAATTTAAGATGTTTAGTATGCATTACTAGGTCGACACTATATACAAGGATGTTGTCAAAGTAGACGATAGCAAACTTTTCGATCAAATCTCTCAATACATGATTCATTAGTCTCATGAAAGTGCTTGGGGTGTTTGATAGCTTGAAAGGCATAACCATCTACTTGTATAGGCTATGTTAAGTCTTAAAAGCAGTTTTACATTCATCCCCTTACCTCATTCGAATCTGGTGGTATCCAAACTTTAGATTAATCTTGCAGAAGACTCTTACACCAATCAACTCATTTAACATTTCGTCCAACCTCAAGATGGGATATTCATACTTGATCATAATCTTGTTGATAGCTCTACTATCTATGCACATATGCCGAGTTCCATCTTTCCTTGGAGTTTAATAGCTTATTTGAGATTCATCTGATAAGCTAGCTTGTTCGATAAGGCAGCATTGGCTATCATGTCAATGTAGTGTTCAATGCCTTAGAAAGGGGGTATTTCCTTGGGCAATTGTTTTAGGAATAGGTTGGCATATTCATCTAATAGTTCTGTGACTTCTGTAGGTAGCTCATCCCATTCCTTCAGCTCTAGTAATCACCTAATCAACAAAAAAGTTGGCACATCTCCCTTAATATCTTTTCGTAGCTCAGCCTTACTTAGAACTAAAGTCTTCTTAGATCCTTAAGCAAGTTTAGCTTGTAGCTTGTTAACTTGATGTAGCATCATAGGGTTTAAAGTGATCTTTTGTCCATCTTTCTTGAACACATAGGTGTTTCTAAACCTATCATGTATAACTCTCCTATCAAAAAGCTAAGGTCTGCCTAGTAGAATGTGATACGTACACATAGGTAGCACATCCTAGAGAATTTTATCTAAATAATTTCCAATGGAGATCAGTAGCAATACTTACTGAATGACATATAGCGCTCCTTTCTTATTTAGCCAATGTAACTTCTATGACTTCGAATGTGGGATAGTCAACAACTTCAATTTCTTAACTAGGTTGGCAATCATGACATTAGTGCAATTTACACAATCTACTATGAGCGTACAGATTGGCTCATTTACCTTGTAAGTAATATGGAACAAGTTCTCTCTCTACTCCTTGGCAAATGGTTCTATAATCATTGTACAATGGACAACTAAAGTTAGCTTGTTCAAGTCCTTGGCAAATACATCTTCCTTAACCAATTTATCCCCTTGAGTGGTTTCCTTCTCAGGAACAAGCTCCTCCTCGAGTTCGCCATCAATACTATCTACTTTAAGCTTTGAAACATCCCCCTCGATGATCATAGATTATCATTTGGGACATTGAGTAGCCGTCTACCTAAACCCTTAACACTTGAAGCACTTGATCTAGCTCTTCTTCCTCCCAGATCCATCTGCCTTCTCATATGTTCTTATTGGCATGTCACCATTAGGTCGGCCCTAACATCTACCCATCTAGTCGGCTTGGTACTTGATTGAGCTTAGTAACTTCCCTAAACATGTTGGCTTGATTGACTAAGTCAGCTGATCGATGGTTAGGTTAGCTAGTTTCTTCTCTATCTCTCCATTTGTTGGGCTATTCATATAGCCTTATCCAATGTAGTAAACTACTAAAGTTCCACAATATCTTGCAAGTCACTCCTCAATGTAGTAAGAAACCTAGACAATGTTTATGCTAATGGCTCTTCTACTTCACAATGAATCATGAATATTTGGATCTCCTAAATGTACTCATCAACAGTTCAACTTCCTTATCTTAGCTTTTGTAGCCGAGCAAAAGTTTCTTGCAAATAAGTATTTGGTATGAACCTATTTTTAAGTATCCTCTTCATCTCAGGCCAAGTATTTACCTCTTTATATCCTTCTTGCCTTCTTATGATTTAGAAGTTCTTTTACCACATCGCGGCATAACCTGAGAACTCTATAGCAATATTCTTCACCTTTTCACAATCATTATGTTGGTAATAATAAAATATAGGCTCTACCTTTTCCTCCCAATCTAAGTAGTCATCAGCACTTCCAAAACTAGTGAAGCTTGGGATCTAAAGCTTTACATAAATGATAGCTTAAGGTATTCAAGCTCGCTTCTCTTCCTCTTCATACTCTTCTCTTCCTTCATCATCCATATCTCCCAAGTTAATCCTTCATCATACTTGTCCTCCTACTCTTCCATCTCGAACTTGTTGAGTTGGGTTTTATCCTCAAGCAAGTTAAGCAGCTTATGGAGTGCTTTGCATTACCTTAAAAGGTTGATAAGCCATTGCATGAGAAGCTCTAGTCAAATCAGCTAAGAGGTTCGCTACCTCATCTAGTTGTTTGTCTTTATTCTTAGGGTAGCCTTAAGGTTGTTGTCTATGATGGACAACACTACTATTTTCATCTCCAATTCTAGCATTAACATTAGGATCTGCCATTTTCTTCGAAAAAAACTCTACAACAAAACTCAGTATCCAAGAAACAACAAATACTGCTTGTCTAAACTAAATAATGACACAAACTTAAATAGTTTTTCATGCGAAAGTTTAGTTTTATTGCAAACACAACAACTACTTGTAAGATCAATAACCCAATTGAAACTTGCTCTATTTTGGTATACTCGAAATAAGGAAAAATAGAGTATATAATAAAAAACGAACTACTACTCCTTCTACTTACTCGAACTCTAACAACTAACTTCTAGGCAACTACAACATACTACTATAACAATCAATACTTACAAGAAAGCTCAAATACAACTTACCTAAATGAAATCTCCACTATGATACCAAGATGATGTGAACCAGAGCTAAGGATTGATAAGGATGGTCGTAGAGGTAAGTTCAAGCTTATAGAAAGCTTGAAGGATGAAGTGAGAAGTGGGCTAAAATAGGGAAAGTAAGACAAACAAATCTACAAACAGCTCTAGGGATATGATACACTAGGGAACTTTTGAGGACTTATGGCTTAAGTTGATATGATGCATGAGTTGATCCAATGAGGATACTCACTACTTAGCCTTATTTAAGGGTTAGGACAAAAGTGAAGCAAGTAAACAAGTTGTGAACAAGGTCACGAAAGGAAAAATATTCAATATCAAATGAAGCAAGTAAACAAGTTGTGAACAAGGTCACGAAAGGAAAAATATTCAATATCAAATGTAAGATGATGATTATGACTACACTATAATGGGGTATTTATATTCGAAACATTAAGGCATCTTACCCAAAATGGAAAAGCCTAAAAAAGGGTAGTGTCTAAAAGAGGTAATGTAGAAGGAATAATAAGGGTACAATTGAAAATACAACAAAATTGAGTATCTTGTATGGTGGATTTAGTGACATGGTTGCTTGAACACTTAGCTATTTATGCATGGATGACTTTATGGTAGAAAAGACAATTTTGTACGATAGTTTGGTATCTGTCAAGCCAGGGTATCGAGTAGGGGTAGTAGGTTTGTTGTATCAAGCCGAGTAGATAATTCTTCTGAGGTGAATTCACCTTGAACACATTCAATATGGTTCAAATTTAGGTTGGCTGGGTGGGTGGTTGGATTTATCAAGTTGTTGCTCAAGTGTAACTTTGGTTGGCAACTAAAGATAGTAAACAAGTACGAGGGGGTTTAACTTAGCCAAAGCATTGGGTTAGTAGATTATAGTAGCTCAAACTCCTCATTGGTAGGTCATAAGGAAAGAATTCACCTAGTTTTAATTTCAAGCCTTTATGCTTGGGCTCGAGTTAAGGGTCTAGTGGTCTGATTCTTATCACTCATAGCTAGTGGCAAAAACTTAAACAAATGGCTCTTCTCAGCCTCATAGTCCTCTACTGACCTATCACCTTACTAGCAGCTAAAGTAAGCATCTTGCAAATAGTCCCTCATACTGATAGGGAAAAACTTAGCATAAAATATATTCTTGAACTCTTGTTAGGTGAGCGGCCCCTCTATCCTCCTAAGCTCATTAGTCTACCAAGCAGTAGTGACCCCTTTTAGCTTATAAGTAGCATAATCAACTTTCCTCTCAAGACACATGGAAAGCAATAATGGTACTCTCTAAATCCTCCATCTACTTGTCAATAGCCAAAAAGTGCTCCCCCCTTAGATCAAAGTTATCGATTTGTTGAGCAAACTTATCCAAACTAATAACCTTCTCTTTAGGTGTAGTCAGATGAGCTAACACTCTAATTAGATAATTCATAGTCTTTAGTAGCATAGTAGTAGTGTGAAGGGCTTGAGTTTGTTTAGTTTGATTTCTCTAGGTTCTAATGCCCTTGAGCTCTAGTATCTCCTTGAAGATTTGAAGTAATCTATATGCCAATGCCCTTCGGATGAGGTGGTCTAATAGGAAAAGGCATATTACAGGGTGTCTTGCCACCTAGAATTAGAAGAACCTAGACCAAAGATATGTTTTGGTAGCATACTATAAGAAAAGAACAACAAAAACAACAAATAGTACTAAGGAAATTAGCTGAAGGAGTAGAGATAAGAAAGATAAGTTACTTAGAAATCTAGTAGGAGGTTAACTAAAATAATATCAAGCAACAACACAATGAATCTTTTAATAGTAGTAAATCAAACTCTAAAATACAACTCTTGCAATTTTCAACTAAATAAGTCACTTCTTAACTAATCTATGATCAACACTTATTTAATTACAAGATTCATTCCCTAAGGTCTCTATGATCAAATGCTTAAGTTTTCTTAGATCAGTTCATCTAAACCTTCAGATCAATAGCTAAGTTACGCACTTGATCTTTCATCCTATGTCCCTCTATGATCTTCAAACTTTTAGTTGTGATACCACTTAAGATGTAATCCCTTAGCACCTTAGATAGGCATTACAACCCACTACATAACCTCGTTGTTTAGAATTATGTTAAGACATCTAAGTCCACCAAGCTTCATCCATAACATAACCAATCCACAAATACAAAAGAATCTCAAATTCGCATAAAACAAAGATTAACTAGCATAATAGTTCAGGATTGTATTGACTCATAACTACTAGAACAGAAGATATATCAAGAGTAGTTAATCTCCTTAGAGTATCATAAGCCTACATAACATAGTAAGAAGGAGTCTATCTCCTCAAGAAAACATGACTCTCAACACCACATAACATAACTCCAATAAATACATAGTTTATCTTAACTCTAATCATCATAATAATATAGATGCTCGATACCCTCCTCCTCCTAGATGTCATTAACATATGACTCCTCATCAACAAGATAGTCTTTTGATCCTGTGCTTGAAAAAGAATAAGGATGAGTCAAAGACTAGTATGGGTGCATAAACACATACAAATGCCACACCAAAGTATGCACATACATACAATGTAACTATATTGAGAGTAAATAAGCAATCAATTAGTTATCTTTAATTTAAGTTTACAAACATCAAAAGAGTACTCATGAGTTTGCCACACCATAGTTTTTTCTACATACATAAGTAGAAATACATATAAGTTTTCCTTCGAATCCTTAACGCTAGAGTTTTATCACGACCTAATAATATCATTGTCGTGGTAGATCGCCGTATATCATACAAAGGATTATTATCAACCCCCTTATTGATTGCAGGCCTTCCATATGACATACAAAGCTCCTTCTACTATACATTACCACCAGGCCCATAGATAAGTAATATAAAGCAATTTACTAAGATTAACTTTTTTAAGACATACATTAATCAAGTAAATGTGTAGACTCATTATGTTCCACACCAAAAGAATATTATAGATAAATGCAGTTCATAATAGCAATTGCATCATAAATTTTAAACTATATTATGAACAAAATAAAAGTAAATAACTATTTATAAAAGCTTTTACAAAATCTCCTTTACACTTGCTAATCACTCCAACCTATCTCTATATGGGCATGCCTCGGCTTGGATTAGCGAAGAGGTTTTCTTGCAATAAAAGGAATCTATCAGGGTATAAGCTTAAGCTTAAGCTTAGTGAGATAAATACCATCATCAATACTGCATGGCAAAATTTATTAGATGCATAATCATATAAATGCATGAACAATCAGTATGCTGAATAACGCATGCAGTGGCCTAAGAACTGCGTACAACTTAAAATTACGCCACCTATAGTTGGGGTTTGGAGATAATTAACCGACCAAAACCAAAATTCGGGTTCTAGACCTTGGGTATTAATTCATTTGTACTATTGTGCTTAAGTCAAAACAAAACCATATATATATATATATATATATATATATATATGTAGATTGTATATAATATACTTTCTTTCCAAACAACAAATCGTATTTTCAAAATCCTAAGTCTATCGGTGTGGTGGCCCCTATAGTCTACAAATACACACCTTAAGCAGAAGTCATAAGATACGGCCACTCGCCGACGGTTGGCGTCTTCCGATGCTTAATAAGTTCGTTAGCTTAGGACAGAGACTCAATAAAAATGATGACAAAGCTAGTACCTAATCTTATAGGAAGCCTTCCTCTTGTGAGTCTCTTCTTATCTTTTACATAAAGCGGTAGTCAGTGTTATTCGAATGCAATTATGGGGAATGCATAATCCATTTAATTTCTTAATTGTATAAGTAGTTAGCCTGATTTTCAAGGTGATCAGATAATTTCATTCCATACAATCGCACGGATAATTTATCACAATAGTTCCTATTATTATATAATTAACAAGCCATAGCATTCAGTTCACAAATTCATACACATGCATTTCCTATATCTTACAAGCATCCAAATTTATATGTATAAGTTTAGGTACATCTATTCTATAAGCAAAATCAAGTAAAAAGTTATCATGAATTTACAAACTCTGCTATAGGGTCAATTAAAGTAGTTTAAGGGCAATTCGTCTCGACACATGGTGTCTCCTGGTCATCGAAATCATAATACTGTAAGGGATTAAAATAAAACTTAGGAAAACTAAACTAAAACCCCTTAAGTTATACTCTTGACTAGCTTTCGTATTTTTCCTGGTTTTACCTAGAAGTTCAATCATACATAACTTTTTCGTTTTAAATTTGATTTTTATGATCTTATAGTCAATCTTCATCATTTTAGAGTGTACTTTAATGTGGTGTGGTTAGACTTTCGAAATGAGGTATGCAAATCTATCCATAGGTCAGAACAATAGTGGTCTTCATGATTTGGAGTGCTTTTGGGCTTTGTTTGGTTAATGGGCCTTTTGGTAACTTAGGAAATGCTTTGGGCATAGCCTTAAGATTTCTTTCTAAGCTTAAAATACTCCTTGAGATTAGATTTACAACTTTGATTTACACTCCTAAGGCTATCTACCACTTCTTAGGCTCTTAAGTTGTCAAATGGGCTAGTTTATAATCTAACTCAAATTTAACCACTTTATTGGGCTTAGGGAGTGTCTTGTGGGTTTCTTGAGAGTCTTAAAACAACTCTTATTGATGTGACAAGTTGCTGGTTAGAAATTTAAGGGTGGTTCAACTTAGTGTATGAGGCATATTTTGGAAGTTTTAAACTTGATTTTGAGTTTTAAGCTTAATATACTTATCATACTTGCCTTGGTTGGTCTTTTCACTTTGTTTAGTTACTTTTATCATATTTTTAAGTGTCTTTTAAGGATGTTCCAAATCTGGTTGGTTTGAGAATGAGGGCTTCCAACTTGGTTTTCCAACTTTTTTCATCATTTTCTTACGTTTAGGCATTAGATCATGAACTTAGGCTACTTGTATTCAACTCCTAACTTGACTTCTTTTCCATGAGAGGATTATTTGACTCATACTTTTCATGAAAATAGTAAATCCCATACTTATTACAACTTCCATATCATAGTTCATGTCCTACAAAGTTGATTTCCTCATAAAACTTTATGTGATGGATTTTTCTTTAACCTAAGTCTAGATTTGAGCATGTTTTACTTAATAGAAATGAAATCAACATCCAAATGAATTTTGAATCCTTACGTCCAGCATGTTCCTCTTTCATTCAAGTTCTCATTTTAAGATTTTCTCAACTTAAAATCTTCCATTCAGAGCATTAAACAAGTACCTATACGAAACACTAACTTTACATGCTCATATTTCAACTTCATGGAAGGGTTTCAAGAGTTTGTTTCTTAGGGTGTTCTTTGATGTTATAACAACTTATGATTATACTCATATCTTTAAGAAATCAAAATCTCCTAACATAAATACTAATCTACTAACACAAAGATACACTTACTCGTCCACAAAGCAAAAGTATGGTGGTTGTGCACTAAGGTCTTACTTATGCTGTTTATCTTACTTCCTCCTTCTTGCACCCTTTTTGAAAGCCGAGTTATAGTCCTTTGTAGTGGAGTTTGTGGAATGTTCTAAGGGTCTTAAAGAAGCTTGAATGTTGGAAAAAGAAGGACACAAAAAGAAGTTGAGTGTGCTATGAGTGGAAGCTTGGAAAGTGGCAGCAAAGTGAAAGATTTTGTGGGGTAAGGTTGTTTCCTCTTTTGTGTTGGTTTCAAGTGAGAGAAAAAGGATATGAAAATGAAATGGAAAGTGAGAGAAATGGGAGAAAGAGTGGTTGGTTGGGGAATGGGGTAAATGTGTGTTTAAGAAGCTTGATTTAGTTGTCTTGTAGCTTACACAAAAGTCAACAATTCCAACAATTGATGATGTAAGCATTAAGGGGTAAATAGTGGAGTGTAAGATAAAGTGATTGATGGGTGAAAGACAAGAGTATAGCCCTCCTTTCTTGCTTATTCCTTTCTTGCTTATTCAAACTGGCCATAGGGGTATCCTTTTAGGCATGGAATTGTCTTGTCTCATTTATTAAAGTTAAGCATGTGAAATCTTGTGATAATTTGTCCATATGTACTATAAGTGAAGGGATGATAAGGAAAGTGACTTATCACTAGATTTTGATAAGTTATCAATTGATAAATGATTTCAACTTTCAATTGATAAGTCATCTAAGGTGATTGGTTGGTCTACTTATTTAAATGTAAGGCTTAGGCATGAAGATAAGGGTATTGTTTTATAGGAAATTATTTTAGGATTTACTTCTTGCATTGTTTTGTATATTATGATTCAATTCTTATAAAATTGTGAAATTTTCTAGAGTTGAAAGAAATTACTCAAATTAAATTATCGATTAGTCACTTAAGGTTAAAGGTCCATAATTGTTTTAGAGTTTAGGGTCTTAAGTGACTTTAGAGCTTATAGTTTTTCAAGTTCAGGTTTTATCGATAATAGGCTTTTGAATTGAAAAAAAATAAATTTGTTTCTAAATGTAAACTTGAGTTCTTAATTTAGTTGATCCTTGGGAATGTTCAGGAGGTACTCTTAGTCGGATCATAGGCCTGCTAAAAGTAGGGTTTACAAGTCTAGAGTCTAGAAATCCTAAAATTTTAGTTGCGTTGTCCTATATATGAGTTCATTATGGAATCCTTACATATGATTGGCAATTACCCTTGTAAGGAACTACCTCTGTAGGCTCTTAAAGTGAGCAAGTCAAGCACAATAAGAAAACCATTCATTTAGGCCGAATATAAATTATTTCTATTAGCTCACTAAGCCTTAACACGCATAAGCAAACAATTAACCACCACTTACTTGGATTGCTAAAGATGAACAAGACTAGACCCAACTAGTGAAAAAAGAGATGACTCAAACAAAAGAACCTATTAACAAGATCAATAGACCAACTTAAACACCTTACAAGGCCAAACCAAGGATACAAAACATACTTCCAACTCCCTTGCCCACCATCTTCAACATTTCTCCAATCTACTATGCCCTTCCTTCTCGAGGAACTACTTCAATAGCCTTAACTATATACCTCATCTTAGATAATAGAAATTGACCTTTACCACCACCCTTAACCAACCCCTCAACATGCTTAATTTGATGACATTAATTTAATATCAAATATAACTTATGCTTATCTTGAAAAGATTATTAGTTTCATCTCAACTCCTAAAAGGCCACTTAGGAAATGAAGTTACACATTGATTTGAATCACATAAAACTTTGACTTTAGGTGAGTAACAAGTTGCTTAAAAGTTTAGAAAAGGGTCTTAAAAGGGGAAAAACTAGAAGATTCAAATGATTACAGGGGAGAATCGACTGGCTGGTTCTTAAGAGGAACCGTTAGGCTAATTGTTGAGAAACTACATTTTCTAGGGCTAGGTACTGGCATAGCCCTAGCATAATGGTTCTCCAATGAACCGTCATGATGGTTCCTTTCTATTACAGAATGCAGCACCTGACTTCCTACAAAAACTCTCAAACAACCCTCTAAAACAACCTTAAACTTCATCTTGACTTCACAATACTCAAAATACTCCAAAACCCACATCAAAATCCAATCAAAACAACCCCAAAATTCCACATTTCAAAACAATAACTTAACACATTCAACCTTAAAGAAAGAGTGCTAAAACATGAAGAACACTTACGTGGTAGCTCATACACCAGGACTACATACAGATTAAGTTGTAAGTCACCTTGACACATCATTAAATACTTGTTTAAATTTTGGATTAAAAAAGAAACCCACTTAAACATCATCTAAAATGGGGGTTTTTGCTCAAAAGAACTTAAAATGGAGAAACCCACTTGAATCTTACCTCAATCCCTTCCTTCACTTGCTTTTGATGAATAATAAGAGATTACCTAATGAAATCCTAAGTAATTAAGCTACAATGATTAGAAGAAGGGTGGTTTTAGGGCGCTTAATCCCCAAAAATGAATTTCCTTCAAGTAACACTCAAGACGTACCTTAGTCTCTTCCCAACTTTCCTCTTAGGGCTAGGTTTTGGGGTAAGCCTTAATTTTCTACACAAATGAGAGGGGTCACTCTACTTTTGGGAAAGATTAAGGCTTAAGGGTTTAGGTGGCTATTAAAAGAAAAAAGGGTAGTGTTTTAGTAACTTTTTTTAAATACCCAAACTACCCTTATTTTTAAAAAACTTTTCTCGATATATTTCAAATGTGAATGATGTAGTTGGTGAAATATTGTAGTTTAGATATGACTAAGTGTATTTGATTAGGGTTTTAGTTTTTTATGCTCTATTTGAACTTGTTGAGGTGCAAAAGAATGATTCTCTTGATGGGTTTTTGTAATCATGAGATTGAAAGGAGTTAGTCATGGGAGTCCTATTGATAAGGTTTTTTTCTTAAGGCATTTGAAACCTTTAGGTGACTTAAAAGGGCTAATGTTCAACCTCCCAAGCCTAACATTTTGACCTCCCTTATTACTCTTACAACCATTAAGGGTTTGATAGTTCGAGAAGTGAATGAGCTTAGATTAGAGCCATTGCATGAAAGGAGATCAGAGCAATCTCGATTAGGTTGGCCAAGGGGTAAAGAGCTTAAGAAAAGTTGGTCCAACCTACAAGAGATTCAAATTCAAATATAGTTGTGAGTGGTTAGTGATCATTACATAAATAACTGCTTATAACCTACCAAAAACTAACCCATATTGTAGGAATTTAGGGAGTAGTCTATAATTCAAACTCCAAACATGGAGATTTTAGAGGTAATAGTTACAAGGTAGTTATTAACTGACCTTTACAAATAGAGGTCGACTCTATACAATAACCTTCTTTTAAACACTCAAATCTTAGTCATTCTACTTCTTTCCCCATTTTTCTTATATTTCACCACCAAAACCTTAGGCATTGTAATGGCTATGCTAGAGTTGCCCCAATACCCCCATAGCTTAATTTTTTCTTTCTTGCATTCTTGAATATCGTTAAGCAAACTAAATTCATCTTCATTCAAATTTGATTGTCAATACACTAAAACAAATTTAACGTAATAAGATAGACCTTTCAAGGTGGCTAACTAAAGCCACTCAAAATATAATCTATAAAGTCAAGCACAATTTTTAAGACCTTACAGCAGTTCACTACAAGTGAAAATTTTATTTTAATAAAAAAAAAGATGGAGCATAGAACTATTGAAAGGCCCATTTTTTACCTTTTCCTTATAGAAAAGAAAACTCAAATTAAATAGCCATTGTTTGTGCCCTCATTCCTCCATCTCACTCTCTCTCTTAACACTTTCTTTACCCTCTTCGCCTTTAATTCATTCTTTGCACTCTCTTGATTTACCCATTCCATTATTTCTCCCTTACTACATGTCACATCCTCTCTTCACCAGAGCCCTTCTCGAATTAGAAACCTAGAAACATTTGAGTCAACACCATAGAAACACTAAAAATTCGTTTGTAAATTAAACAAAAAAATAGAATCTTTTGGGAAGATTACTAGAGCGAGACTGAAGTTATCACTTAAGATGAAATTAATGGAAAGCCACAACTCTTTTAGAGAAATTTGAAAGGGACTTAAGAGCATGAAAAAGAAAGGGTAGCCTAAGGAAGATTAGTTGCATCTCTACGACACACATCCTCGACTCTCTTTCTCTCTTCATCATTGTCTTTGAAACACCATACTCATCTTAGAGTAAGTTCCTTAAAACCCTCAAATTACTTGAAATTTACTTTGTTAATATTCTAGTTAGGTAATTGTTGGGGTTGATTTGTTTAGTGCACTTTTCTTTTAATTTAGGTATGGTGGTAATAGTATTGTGGTAATTGTCTATTAAAGAACCCTCTTAGCTCTCTCACTTCAGTATTGATTCATGTGATACACCACATCATGCATACTAAGTATTGCCTAAAAACCTTAAGTGGAAAGGAACTTTTGACTAGTTTTGATAGCATAAATGATCATTTGTTGGCCATTTTAGAATCAAATCATTATTTTGAGGAAAATACAATAAAATTTCTTAGTGAATTTTTCTAGATACGAAGATTTGAGGTTGGTGTTTCTAATGAAGTGTAGAAAAATGTTGAAATAGTTTTTTGTTATCCAAATTTATATGGGAATTGAAATTGAGGGTAGTGTAATTAATCAATTGTGTGAAGTGCTGTAATGGTTTTCTAGAGCTTTCATACATATTCTCCCAGATCTTTACTTGAAGTCTTTCTTTCTAGTGGACTTTGGAAAGGTTAACTTGTAATTGGTTTATGATTATCATCTTATCATCCTTATGAACAATTATTATATATCATTAGGTCTTAAATTTTTTTTTTTTGATTCATTTTTGTCTATAATAAGATGTTCCATGGATATCATCAATTGTATTGTGTTTCAAATTCTAAAATTTTTATTAAAGCCTAAAACCTATGTAGAAAATGATACCTTTTCCTTCCTACAATATGGGTGTGATTTTTAAATTCTTCCAAGGCCACTTTGTGAGAGTAATGCATAACGCAAGCTGAACTTTGAAGGTTGATTATTAAACTTAAACTTCTTCATTCATTTTTAAATGATGGCTATTTTTCCTTTCTTCCTACATATCCATTATGTACCTTTTTTTTTATGAAATATTTTTTTTTTCATTATAAGTTTATAAATTTTTGGTCTATAGTTGTTAATGGTGTTCAAAGTCATTCTTGATTATGCTTAGATGGTAAAACAAAAAGGTATTTGAGATTTAAAATCTTATCTTTTGTTTGAAATATTTAGGGTCCTAGTAACTAAATTTTATATAGCTATGATATTCCATACCAATGCCATGTAGCTATGCTCTCACACTTATAATAAGAGTTAGTTGAGACTTGAGAGTTGATTTGAAGCCTGTATCATTCTTTTTAAAATATAAGTTTTAGTTAATTTTATGTTAGTTGGATTACAATCCATTATAGTGGCAATATGTGGATGCAATTTATTGTATTATTGTAAGGTATCACTACATTTTTCAATTCCTCTTTACTTATATAATGATGGTCAAGATCATCAACTTAAGTAATTCGAGCATAGAATTATTCTTCATGTATTTTGTTGCACTAGATTTGGTTGTGCCAACAATATATAGCTGACCTGATAGGAAGTTTATTTAATTGATTGTTGCATTTATTATGATGGTAACAAAGTTATTAATTCTTTTAATTCCATGATTTGTTTCTTTCCTTATTATCAACCACATGATTTCTTACTTGTTTTCTAGTAAAGACCCTTTAATTAGCTTTAATAGCAAAAAGGGGTAATTAATTCCATTAAGTAACCTAGTGCTTTCATGACTAATCCCTATCTTTATAAATCGATTGGAATTGATTAGTCCTAATTAGTGCAGCCTTCCTCTTCTTTGTTGTCTTTGATATGCATTCACTAACAGAAATATGATTTTGACATTTGCTTAAATTCTAAATTAGCACATATATAGTGCAAGGATTTGTTATTGAATTCATAATGCAATGATTAAGGTTTTACGATCCCTCCTCTCCTCTTGCTTGTTTTTTGTTTTTAAGTTCAAGTATATACTTGACAATAAATCAAACACCTATTCTTGTAGATCCTGTATTAGATCTTCCTATCTATGCACTTTATGTTTTCATTCTAGTTATTTTTGAGATAATGTATGTTAAAATTGATAAATTGCTTATTCATTATAATAAGAATTCTATGAATTTCTACTATTGTATTTATATGCTTTCCTAGTATAGTTTTCTGTGCTAATTAGGATATTAGTGAATTATATTGTACAGTAACATTTTCAGCATATCTTCTTGATTTCATTGTCGATTGTCTAAGGCTAAGATGTGCATTTCCTTATATATGGAACGCATTGCGCATATTTCATAAATGCTGAAGGAATTTGAAATATTGATTTTGTTGTCATTTGATATTTTTATGTGATTGCAATGGTGGATGATGGAACTCAAATTTAGAGTATAGCTTCATCTATGTAAGTATATTGAAATGTTGATTTTGATTTTGTTAGTTTTTTGAGATTTTAAAAAGAAGGATAATAAGAAAGAAGGAAAGTTGTTGATGGTGTATTTATTGAGTAGATTGTAGATCAATGTAAGAGAGAAAAATAAGGTTCAAAACTAGCAATCTCTAGCTTAGAAAACTTTTAGATGGCTTATTTAAATTTCTTATATTTTGTTTGAAAACCCCTAAGGAGTTATTATGGCTTGATGATAAAAGGGATGGTGATAAGATGAGCCCTTGATTTTCTAATGCATGGGGAATTGAGTTTTGATAACTTTAACCTTAAAGATATAGTCTTCGATATTGTAAACCCCGCAAATTTAGCCTTCTAAGTATAGAAACAAACGTCTAAACTGTAGATAATTTTCCGAACTCAAAAGAGTCAGTGAGATTTAAAACCAATAAAAATCTCAATCCAAAACCTAAAGTGGATACGAAGAACCTTAAATCACCAATTGAATCCCTAACTACATACGAAGACTCTAAAACCTCAAACCTTATCAAAACCATAAGATGACAATCGAAGATTAAATCGCGTAAGAATATATGAAACCCTAAATGTGTAAAAACATTAAAGATGGTGCCTTAAAGTAATAAGAATCCTAAAACCATAACTTTAAGGATATAAAAGCACTAATTCACCATAATTTACCTTAAAACCCTAAATGATAATATATCCTCCATATTTTGCTATTTCATCGGTAAACGACTGAAGATGACCCTTAATCATGCATAAACATTTAGAATGCTTAAATGATCCCTTAGAAACTAAGATAATGAATCATAGATTACATTTATGTCTTAAGTATATGATTAGGATAGCCTCACTTAGAGTTAAGGGTATAGTTGGAGATTAGGTTAAATGCAGTAAACCTTAATACCCTAAATGACATTTTTCATCTTAATTACACTAAGTCGTTTACCAAATGATGTTTATAGGTTATAAAAACTCAAAGTAAGATCTCATCATCTACTCCTACTAATCAATTCATCAAATACCTCATTTCCTTCATTTTTTTTCCTTAATTTCCCTTAATCTCTACATTATGTACCAAAAATTACCAAAGCTTAAGGAGAGTTGACCAAGTCAACACTTTGAAAAAGTCAACAAAAGACTAAAGAGAAAGAAAATATCTCTTACTTAATGATGGCTTTTCTTTTCTTCCTTTTTGATTTTTTTCTCCTCCTCTCTTCAATTGCCGTCCACAATTTCTCCCCTCTAGGTCCCACCATTTGCCTTCTTCCATAATGAAAACAAAACAAAAGAAATCAAACAAAAATTCCCTTCCATTGCCGTGAGCATCTTCTTCCTCTTTTACCTTCACAATTTCATTTTTGTCTCCATAACTCCAACACAATTAAAGGTATGTATCTAAGTTACTTATCTTGTTTTATCTCCTTCATTAGTTAGTTAATTAGATAGATTAGATAAGTAATTATGTGTTTAGTGTTGTCTTGAAGAAAAGAGCACAAAGTTCTCCTCTTTAAATGTAGAAATCTAGGAATCATGAAGAAGAAGAAGGATATGCATGTGCATATGTCCTTAAGTATATGTATAAAAGGATATGCTAGAAGAATACATGTATAAATACCTTTGTACATAAGTATACAATATGTACATAACCTAAAACAAGGTATATACTAACTATACATACATATATCATGTCAAATCTACCCTTAAAATACAAAAAGAATGGAATTGTGAAGATTTCTTAAGAGGGTAAATAAGGCATACGAATTTTAATATAAAAATACATATCCAACCGTATAGGTATATGAGTATGTATACACGTATAAATATGGTATAAGTATAAGTACATGTATAAGTATATGTTTAAGTATACTAGTATACATATAAGTATAGTAAAGGTATATGTACATAATAGTTTAATTAAAGTATACATAAGACATTAAGACATGACATAAGCATAAGGTAATGCTTATGTAATTAAATGATGAGGTGAGTAATGAGGTAAGCACATGATGACATAAGCCATAACATAAGCAAAAGATGACATAAGCAATGACATAAGCAAATGATGATGTAAACATGACATAAGCATGGATTATAAACTAAGAAAAGAAGAAGAGAGTAACATAATTAGGATCCTAAATTAGTAAACCCTAATACATTTTCTAAATTGGATCATACTTAATTAAGTACATGAATTAGTAATAGTAAAGTAAAATCCTCTAAGTATAAGGATTTAAGGGTTAACTAACTCATTAAGTATAAATAAAAGATATAAATATAAGTAATAAGAGTAATTAAGTTTTCATAGTTAAAATTTCTCTAAATTTAGTTCATATCGTAAAACACGGGTCTTAACGTCCAAAACAGACATTACCGTGTGAACGTGCGTCCGAAAAACATGAAAAAACGACTATAAGTTTGCAAATATCGGAACCAAAACAAAAAAGTTACAAAATACATAAAGGAAGCCTCATACCTTACTAATATAAGAAAATAGTTACTATTAATCTCATGGAGCATGGTAACCCTATACATACTATACTCGGGTTATATTGGAGGAAAACTAGATAAACGACGATAGACTTTTAGTTGACTAAGGAGTCTGAATTCTCAAAACACTTATAAGGTTTACCATTTTGATTTAGGCATTCGATATCGAGTCTTGGAAACCTTAAAGGCTTGGAGAATGAGCAATAATCCAGGTGAGGGAATTCTGATGACCTGTTACTTGCTTGTGCGTGTTATTTGTATGATGTTTTGTTGTTTGCTATTGCTTGTATGTTTGAATAACTGTTTTGTTTGTGTGCCATCATCTGTGTGATCACATTATTAAATTGATAAATATAAATGTCTGACCCAAATAACCGGTTCAACTCGTCGCATGTCTATGACTTGGTAAAGGTATGAATGGAGAGTGCTAGCCTTGCAAAAATCTTAAGAAAAGTATTTTTGGCAAAAGCTTTTATAACCTTAAACAAATTTTTGCATGATTGCTGTAAGGGCTTGTGGAGCCATAAATAGTATTTTTAACGTTAAGGCAAAGCTAGCATGGGTTCTCCACTTGATAGCGAGAGGACTCGCTTTATTGTGCCTGAAAGGCCTTGGTTATTTTTGGTTGCGAGAGGACTCGCATGTTTGTGCCCGAGTGGCCTTGGAGGGTGGATAGTCCTAGTTCGGACTCCCCCTATTTGGATTGAAATTCTTTTCTCGGCTAGGGTAATAGTCGAGTTTCGCTTAGTGGGGTGGTGCCCCTAGGTAGCCTCTGCGGGTAAGCTGAGGTGCCATGTGCAGGTAAGTACAGGGGATAATCGAAGTGTGGACGACGTAATTCTACACCTTCCATAGTTCCGGACTCCTATGGATGTGTTATTTGCATTCATCACGCTTGCATTCATTATATATGTAGATAGCTTGCTTGCATGTGTGATAATAATGTGTGAAAACTTGCCTGACCGGTGGTGGTGAGGAACGAACTCACTGAGCTGTTTTATGCTCATTCCCCCTTAGTTTTATTTGCAGGTTTACATATGATGGGATTGGGATATGTCTCGAGTGCTGAGAGCGAGATGAAGATATGTACATTAGTATTAGAAGTAGCTGAGTACTTTTTAGATGATACATAGACATTCTTTGTAGAAAATATTTATTTATTAAATCTTACTATAATGCGAGTATATCCTGTCTTATTATTTGGTAGGGGATACCGATTCTCTACGGTTCTGAGGAGCTGTGGGATACCGGATATCCATAGTTATTTATAATTATATATTATGTCATGTTATAATAAATTAATTACTTGAAAATCATTAATCTTAGTAATTTATCATTTAGAGTCTTGCAATCTCTGACTTGCAAGACGGTTTTCATACCATGAGTGCACACATGTTATGAAAATTTTAGGTAATCCTACTAGGCCCTCTTTTGGGTCCTGACAGATATAGTTATATCTAATATTTCTAGATATGTGATATTAGATGGCTAGATGAATGAGTTGCCTTATCATATTGCCTATACTAATATGGTTGTTTATTTAAGCTTGAAAAATAGTCATAAATCAACAACCATAATTGTATTTTTTTACATCTTGTGAATTACAAAAAATTATCATTTTTCTTGATATAGAAAATATAACATTAAATATTGCCATTTTTTGGAAAAGGAGAAGATGACTCGTTTTTCTTTCTTCCTATGCTTTCTAATAGAGCTAATAATTTTTTGGCTAATGCACACATTTTGGACTTCAGTCTAGTTTGCTCAATTTGCAAGCTTTTGAGAGCTTTTAGGATACATATAGTGAGTATACACTCAAATGCTCCTTTAGAACGTCTAAAGTGGGTAAATATTCCTCTCTAATTTATAGTTAGGATTGGCAAAAATCATAACTTTTTATCTTGAATGAACTTAGATTGTTTCTTTTACATAGACTCATTTGATTCCAAGTTCTGCTTTATAAAC
This sequence comes from Lumnitzera littorea, assembly GCA_024138015.1. Taxonomy (NCBI): domain Eukaryota; kingdom Viridiplantae; phylum Streptophyta; class Magnoliopsida; order Myrtales; family Combretaceae; genus Lumnitzera; species Lumnitzera littorea. The sequence goes on along the minus strand of JAMXBB010000007.1, from coordinate 43,705,102 downwards.
GAAGTTAGGATTTTTAGACAAGTTTGGGAATTTGGCTTATAACATAAGGCTTGGAGGTGAAAGTGAATTGGTAGGTGAATTATTTCCCTAATAAAGTTATAGAACACAACTTTATTATATTGGTAGTCTAGTTACTTTATCATGTTGGTTATATGCAGTGCTTGTAAAATTGGGTGTATATATAAATCTTTTTTTTTTAATGATATTCATAGAATAGTTCTTTGTTGTTGACTTAATGCATCTATTGATGTGCTATTTCTTTCAAATCAAAATCTATTTATTTAGAATAAATTATCATCATTTATTTTTAAACTTTTGACTTGAGAGGTTTTATTTTTTGTTTATTAAACATTGCTTTAGTAGATGGAGTTATCCATAAAAAAAACCTTTCGGCTTAAACTTTTAATTAAGCAATAATTATGTTATTGTAAATTAAATATTTTTATTGATTAAAGTTATTTGAAATATCTCTCCATCTCTTTTGTTGATACAATATGCATGTTATTAGAGTATATCATGGTGGCTTTGAATCTAATATATAATTATTTTTGTATAGATTGAAATTGATGAAGATGAGGATTTTTGATTGAAGATATGAAATTTTTTACTATAGATGTGTATATCACAAGAAGGATAGGTGATTGAAATACCTATAAAAAAGAATCGGTTAATATAAGTTTTCTCTTTGATTGATTTTTGGGATATTAAACTTGTGGGCATTAGCTTATGATACGCGATCTATTTTGTTAAATTACAATTTCATGTTATTTAGAATACAAAACCCTAGACTCTATTTTGTCAATTATAATTTCATGATATGATTTCTAAGTTCATCTTTATGAGATATTGAATATTTTGTTAATTCATCATGTTCATTTGGGTTATCTATTTTCTATGAATTATAGTGCCTCATATAAGCACCAAATCATGATATGTAGGTACATAAACTATTTATCAATTATGAAACCTTCCTAATAATTTGCTATTATTTTATTTGTTAAAATCGCCCTTCTAATTTCTCAAGATGGCTATCGTGCCCCCATAATACATTATGCAGGTCATTTAAGATGGATAGGTGTTGTCTTATAAGTTTGCTTATTCATCATTCAAAGTTTTTAAAACGGCTATTAGTGTCTTTATACAATATTATATAAGTTTTTAATATTAGCATTACAAGTTTTTAGGGCGGCTATTAGTATCTTAAAAGCCATATATATTTTTTATGATTGGCCTTTTAGGACAGCTTTTCCTATCTTTACATGCATTTCTTATGGTAGATGCATTAGGGCGAGTATCAATATCATAAAATTATGTATCTCATTAATTATGGGTGAACATTTTAGGGTGGGTTTTATTGTCTTATGCTGTTCTTGTGGTAAAGGCTATTAACAAGCCAAGAATCCTCCTAAAAAGCTATTATAACAACTACCTATGAGACATGGTAAATGTGTATTACAAAAGCTTGGTCACCTTATTAAGTTACATATTAAGAGGTTTTATCTGCCTCAAAAGTATGAATTTTGGTGTAGTGAACGTTTGGCGCCAATTATTTATCTTATCCCAACATGATTACTAAGAATATGACTTTACTATCTACCGGGGGGGTGGTTTGTGTGGTGGTACTAGAGTGATGCCTGTTATAATAGCTTACATCCAAAGTGTGCTAGTAGAGTTAAATGATACTCCATGGCAAGTGCAAACCTAGCATGATAATAAACTATGGATTTCACAACTAGAAGCTCTTTATACATGATTTCTTAAGGAGTTAGAGGAAGTTAGGGCATACAATTAGAGTTGAGAAGGAAACTTCAAGGATGTGATGCTACATCTTCCTTAACCCCAACTTTAGAGGTAAGGGGTAATAAAGTAACTCCAGTCACCTAAGATATTTACCAGTGTTATATATATGGTAAGGCTCCTATAGTCAATGAAATTGGTCGGCAAGCACAACATGATGCACTTGATGATAAGGATTGCTAGCAAACACCATCACAAGCTCTAGCTTATGGTCGTGTTCTTGCTCTTATGGAAGGTAAGATTGAGTACTTGACTGCTCTTTTGTTGCAAAGGGCTATTATAGACTTGAGTCAATAAGATCTAGAGGAATATATTAAGGAGTTGACAAATGAAGGAAGCCTTAAAAAGGAACTTGAGCTTAAAGGAAGGGAGTTAAGTCCTTTTGTTCATGAAACTAAAGAGGAAGTGTTGCCCTGAAGTGTTCACCTACCCTAATTCAACTCTTATGATGGAAAAAAGGACACAAACGATCATCTCAATACTTTTCATATGTTGAAAGTGCTATACGGGCCCATAGATGCCATTGCTTGTAAGGTATTTCCCTCCACCTTAAGGAAATTAGCAAGTAATTAGTTCAATTTATTGAAAGCAGCTTCCATTTCCTCCTTTGATCAACTTACTAATAGGTTTCAACAATACTTTTTGGCTAGTAAGCACAAAGGATTTTTCACTCTTGACCTCTATTCGATAGAAGCCTAAAGACAGTATAAGGGATTACATGCATCAGCTCAATTAGCTAATCATTGAAATTGCTAATTGTGATAAGAGTGTTTCTCATCATACCATTTACTTAGGAGTTAGAGAAGATTTTGACTTCATCAAATCCTTAGCTAAGCACCCTCCAACCTCGCTAGATGAATTTACCATAAGGTTAGTGAAGTTCATATGCCAAGAAGATTAAATGTAAAGTTATAAGGAGCTCAAGAAGGATAAATTTGAAAGGAGACTAGAGAAGAATGGAGGATTAGTGAAAGATCGTTTATGTAAGAAGTTTGATATGTGAGATTGGTTATGTAAACCTTAAGAAGATTGGAAATGACCTATTCTAACCTATGTTGTATATACACTTTTGATTTGACCTATGTTAGATATTCTAATAAAAGTTCAAAATTAGAGATTTCTAGCTTGGTTGGAGAGGATGAGAAATAACCCTTCTATGAAAAGCTATAATAAGTATTGTGATTTTCATGGTGATCATAGTCACAATATTGATGAGTGTATTCAATTGAAGAATGCACTCAAAGACACCATTTAGAGAGGGTAACTCAAGAAATTCAATGTTGATAAGGATGAGAGGATAACATATCCCACTTAAAGAAGGATGATTGATCAGCAATCTTGCTATGATGAAGTTAGGAATGATAATCTAGAGTTAATAGCTCAAGATAATAATGGAGGTGATAACTAAGCTCCTAGAGGGGAGATAAATGTAATTTACGGAGCACCAAGAGGGGGTGATAAGTGTGTGCTAAAGGATTTCTCTAACAATTACATGTGATTTGCTAGATTTTTGAGTAAAAATGTATAAATTTTCATTAAAATCACATATGATTACTCAACACAAGTGTAATTCATATTTTTATGTTTTGATGCTCAAAAGTAGCACATATTTAAAGATTTTATGTTCTTCGTGTTTGATCTTATAGGTCATGAGGGCTACCTTGTAATGATAGCCCTAATTTAAGAAGCTGAAAATGAAGAGAAAAAGTTAAAGAAGGAAACTTAGATTAGAACTATCGGCATGACAATAAGCCCATCTATCGTCAAGATAGTACCTTGAATAGAATCAAATCAAGTTGCAAAACTAGAAGGGTATACTGGCATTACGTGTAAGCCCTTAAAATTTTCGATTTAGCTTTTGAAATAGACACAAGTATGTTAGATAATTTATGAGTTAACAAGGCTAATGAAAGTGAAAACACTAAAAGAACTAATCAATTGCGTATGAAACTTTTATACCCTAAATGTATGTAAACACTAAAGATTTCATTTAAAAGTGATAAAAACCCTAAAATGATAACCTTAAAGACATACAAGCATTAATTCATCATAATATACCCTAAAACCCTAATTGATAATATAACCTTCATATGTTGCCAAATCATTAGTGAAAGATTAAAGATGACTTCAATCATGCATATATATTTAGAATCCTTAAGTAATCCTTTAGAAACTAAGATAATGAATCATAGGTTACGTTTATCTCCTAAGTATATAATTAAGATAGTATTACATAGAGTCAGGGGTATAGTTGAAGCTTAGGCTAAATGTAGTGAACATTAACACCCCAATTAGTGCTTTTCATACTAGTTATACTAAGTAGCTTACCAAATGATGTATATAGGTTATAAATACCTAAAGTGAGATCTCATCATTTATTTTTACTAATCAATTCACTAAATGCCTCATTTCCTTAATTTTTCTCTTAATTTTCCTTAATTACTACATTATGTGTACAAAATGGCATATGCTCAAGGAAAGTTGATTAAGTCAACATATGTTGACCAAGGTCAAAATGTTGACTAAGTCAACACATGTTGACTAAAGTCAATAATTTGAAAAGTCAACAAAAGACACTAATGCATAAGAAAATATCTATCCATCTCATGATTTCTTTTCTTTTAGCTTTTCTTTTACCTTTTCCTTCTAAATTGCCATCCACATCTTTTCTACTAGACCCCACCATCTTCTTCATTCCATAATCAAAACAAAACAAAAAGAAAATAAGAAAACCTCACCTCCATTGCCGTGACACTTCCTCTCCCCCTTTCACTTTCAAAATTTTCCACTTTGCCTCCATGATTCAAACACAAATTAAGGTATATGATCATGTTAGTTTATATTGCTTTATATTACTCATTAGTTAGGTGATTAGGTAGATTAGATAATTAGATATATGTTGTGTGTGATCTTGTAGAAGAAGGCATAAAGTTTTCATCTTTAAGCGTAGGAAGTTAGAAATCATAATGAAGAGGAAAGGAATACATGTGTATATGCTCTTAAGTATATGTACATAAGGATATAATAGAAAAATATAAGTATGGAGATCTTTGTACATGAGTATTTACTATGTGCATAACCTAAACTAAGACAAATCTTAACTATACATACCTATACTATACTAAATACATACTTAAAAACACAAAAGAATGAAATTGGGAAGGTTTTCTTAAGAGGAAAATTAGGCATACGAAATTTATACAAAAATATATATATGACCATATAGGTATATGAGTATGTATACAAGAATAAATATGGTATAAGTATAAGTATATGTATAAGTATACTAGTATACATATAAGTATAGTAAGGGTATATGTACATAATAGTTTAAGTGAAATGTACATAAGACATTTAGATATTACATAATCATGAGGTAAGGCATATGTAATTAAATGATGAGGTAAGCAATGATGTAATTAAAAAATGACATAAGCCATGATATAGGTAAATGATGACATAAGTGATAACATAAGCATAGGTTTATAAAATAAGAAATAAGAAGAGTGCATAATAATTAGGTACATAAATTATAGTAAACCCTAATAAACTTCCCAAATTAGATTACACTTAATTAAGTACATGAATTAGTAATAGCAAAGTAAAATTCTCTAAGTATAAGAATTTAAGGGTTAACTAAATCATTAAGTATAAACAAAGGATATAAATATAAGCAATAAGAATAATTAAGTTTCTATAGTTAAAATTTCTATAAATTTAGTCCATATTGTAAAACATGGGTCTTAACGTCCAAAACAGACATCACCGTCTGAACGTACATCCGAAAATGATGAAAAACGACTATAAATTCATAAATATTAGAAATAGAACGAAAAAGTTACATACGATTAATAATAAAGTCTAACCGGATAAAAGTTAATAGTAATTTAAGTAGAATTAGGTAAATAGATATTTAGAATTATTAGTTAATTCAATTACTTACTAGCGTTATTATATCGTAATAATCAGGTGATCACGAGGTGAATGAGGATCTCCTGATTGATTACTACGACTAGAGCAAGCCATCATGGCCGAGTGAGTATTTACCTTATGATTCCATGCTTGTATGTGATTGTAAATAGTAAACTTAAATGTTATTGTAATTAACTATTGTATGGGGTTGGGGAAATGCTTGTGTATGTTATTGTGTGTTGAGTTGTGAACTTACCTTAAGTACAGATAATGCTTTGTTTGTTGCATGGTAGTATAGAAAATGATTGTGTATACTATTGGATGGTCACAACATAATTTGAACTTAATTATATTCGACTTATAAAAAGAAACTGGTACATGCATTAACATGCATTGCATAGACATAATTCTAGTCGTCACATCATACGGAGGTAAAGAGAGGCCATTTGGGGGTTGTTATTATTAATTTATTGGTTCTGTACGGTACACTCATATAAAATAACCTTACCCTGACCCACGGGAACACTAGGCATTAGAGGCGCCAACTACCTAGCTAAGGGTCAAGTTTAGAGGCCTCCGTTTAGGGGTGAGTGTAGATTGCGGGGGCCCACTCACGATTATACTAGAACTTGGTTTTTATGAAAATAAAAGACTTATTTGATTTAAGTATGGAACGTGGAGTTCCATAGTATAGTAAGTTCTAGTATAATATCTGGATTTGATTGATGTCGTGTATACTCCAACCTTGACTCCGGAGGGTATTAAATCTAAGTTACATATATGAACTAGTTAACTATATGTTTGTTTGGCATTGTATTTGATCATTCATTCATATGCGTGAATATAATGTATTTATAACTTGCTTATGGTGTGGCTGAGGGTTTTGCTCACTAAGCTTAGGCTTATACCCCCTTAGACTTTTGCTGCAGGATAACTTGTTCATAGAGGCTGGCTGGGGGATACCACAGGTTAGCCTGGGGACTTGGGCAAGAGTGAGCTGTCCTGTGTATTGAGGGAGAATAGTTTATGTAGACTCTTACTCATGTACATATGTTTTACTAGTATTATAGACTTAGATATACTAAATTATTGTGTATTATAAGCTTTGTAGTTCAAATTTTATATAAATATGTTTGTGTGATGATATAATGTAAATTTGTATATTCTTGGGAAATTAGTGGTTGTAGAGCCTTGTATATTGTGTGAAGAGTTTATGATTGGAAGGATAACCAATCAGGGGTTTTTCGTACAGTATACGGCGTCTGCCACGACTAGGTCATCCTCAGTTCGTGACATAACGGTACCCAGCTACCGTCATGACGGTATACTTAACTCTTGAAGCAAAAACGTGCGATTTCATTAAAAGGAAAGAGGAGAAGTACTTGACACGTATCCAACATCATAACGATACCCTTGCTTACTGTTATGTTGGCAATGACCTGACATAAAAACCTCTTCTTCTTCATTTTTTATAGATTTTGCTTTGCATTTTCTAAGTTTTAGGTTTCTACTCTTTCTTCTTTAGGCTATTTTAGGTTACTTTTAGCATAGTTTTATGATTTCCATAGAGTTTTCTTATATTTTTGTGATTTTAGCATAAACTATTAGTTGATTTTAGCTCTTTTCAAAGTTTGGGTTTATGGATTTCCATTGCATCCATGGAGATTGTTAGAAAAATCTTGAGGAACTTCATTGTTGAGGTTAAGGAGCTCGATTTTGTAATGTTTCTTATACTCTTTCCATGTTTAATGCAATGTATCTTTTCATATTCATGTGTATTATGTGATAAATAGAGCTTAGTATGCTTAAGGGTAGCGTGTAAACATGATAAAATAGTTGTAGCTATTGATGTTTTTGTATTGTGATAGTGTAAATTTGGAATTTTACTTAGTTCTACAGTATAATTAGGTATAACTTGAGTGTTAGGTTAATATCGAGCTAGATAATATTTCCCGCATATTGGGCCTCCTCCCCTGTTATCCTAATAGGGTCTAGCTGTCATAATAAGATTCGAAAACCCCGAATAGAACCTAGGATTTGTAATTTAAATGTGTAATTCTTGAGAATTAGAACTTAAATCATTGTACTCACCTAGAGCTAAAAATTAGTTAGAATGAGAAATTAATTCTAACATGGTTATTTAAGTAGCGACGGAACTAGAATAGCTAGTTAATAATGAGATGAGATATTGATAATACAATGCTCCTACTATATAATAGAATTTACGAAATAAGTGTTGGATAAATTCTGTGAGTGTGAGTAAAATCTATGTTTAAACTATCATAAATACTCTAATAGCATGGTTACAACGGTCTTAGACAATTGTTTACCCGTTGCTCATAGATCTTTTATAAAAAAAAATCTACATCTCAATATCATGAAATTGTTAAAATCTATGCTTAATTGGATTGTAGTTTTTACTTCTATTTAGATAACTTGTATATTCTCTCTTAAAATTGCTCAATTGGTTGCCTAGATTAGAGTAGACATAGTTGCATCCAGTACTTAGTTATCTTTCTAAACTCTATTCTTTCCTTCACTACAAAATACGACGTTGGTACTCACCATATACTATAAATTGATCGATTCACTTGTTGTTAGCTCATAGTTTCTACAAATATTTTTCAAAAGATTGCAAGTGAGTTCAATTTATTGTCTAGCATTTTCACTATTTCTAAAAAGGGCAAATTTTATATTTGTGCGTGACATTATGGATGGTGATCGCAACACGAAGAGGAAGTACGTTAGCTATGTTAACTTAGTAAATCCATAAAGAGATCATGTACTAAATGTTCTAGGTAAGAGATAAAGGGTAGATGATATGATTATTTTCTATGAGAAAGATATGTAAGGGATATAGTTCCCCCATTATGATGTGCTAGTCATTATGACCAGAGTGGCTAAATTTGAAGTAAGGAAGGTTATTGTTGACATAGAAGGTTTAATAGATATCATTTTTAAGAACGCATTTGGTTAGATGCATCAAAAGCTAGAGAACTATAGGATGCAACCCTATAAATACAATTTTTATGGTTTAATAGCCAACCAACTAAAGTCCAAAAAATTGTTACCTTAACTTTACATATTGGTGATGATGAGAATGTGGTAGAAAAGGAAGTAAATCTTGTGATAGTGAATTGTGCTTCATCCTACAATAGGATCATGGGTTAACCATCCATCAACATTTTTAAGATGGTCATAGCTACAAATTATCAAAAGGCAAAGTTCCTGACCCCAATAAGGATTGGTACATGTAATGGAGATTAATCGTTGGCTGGCCAAGGCTTTGTACTTAAAGGAAGAGAAATCAATTGTACCACATTAAGTAAGGAAGGAGTTATCGTTTATATGTTTGAGGTGAGCCAACAAAAGAAACTTTAACCATCTAGTTAAGTGATGATTTCAAGCATGCCAATAAGATTGGAGCGAGTGTAGCCCTTATTCACAAACCTCCGTAAATGCATGAAAGATTTCCTTTAAGCTACTAAGGATGTCTTCGCGAACATGCCAAGTGTTCTAGAGGAAGTGATCACTCATCAACTTAATATTGAATGCTAAAGTGGTATGGCAAAAGAAAAGATATTTTACTTTGGAGAGGCAAGTTGCAATTGAAGAGAAAAGTAATACTTGACATAGTTGGCCAACTACGTGTTGGTTAAGAAAGCCAATGGAAAATGACAAATTTGTATAAGTTTTATTGACTTCAACAAGGCTTTTTCAAAAGATTGTTTTCTCTTACCTTGGATAGACTAGCTAGTTGACTTTAGTTTAAGGCATGCCCTACTACGTTTTATTGATGCTTTTTCAAGGTATAATTAGATCAAGATGCATCCTTCTGATCACATACACACCTCCTTCATTACCAACTTTGGGTCATACTATTACAAGGTTATGCCATTTGGTTTGAAGAATGTAGGCACCGCATATCAAAGGCTAGTGAAGAAGACCCTTAATCGTAAATACATAGAAGTATTGAAGCTTTGTGGATGACATGATTGTAAAGAGAAAGACCAGCGATGACCATCTTTCTGACTTAGAGACCTTTGATACTCTAAGGCATCACAATATGAAGTTGAACCTTCAAAAGTATTTGTTTAGACCTTCATTGGGGTAAAATTTTTGGGATTTATGATGACACAGTAGGGAATAGAAGCTAACCCTAAGAAGATCCGAGCTGCTTTAGATATGGAATCCCCAAAGTATATTAAGGAAGTTTACAGGCTAACAGGAAGAGTTGTAGTCCTAAATTGTTTCATATCAAAGAGTGTTGAAAAACGTCTTAAGTTTTTTCAAGTTCTAAGAAATCCTTTTGAGTTCAAATGGACTGGGGAATGTAAGGGGCTGTTTCAAGCATTGAAAGAGTTTCTCAAAACACCTCCCATCCTCTCTAAGCCCATTGGTGGTGAAGTGTTGTATTTATATTTCTCAGTTAGTGACTGAGCTCTCTCATCCATGTTGGTATGATTAAAGGTGAGGATCTATTGTGTTAGTCTATTATGTTAATTATGTTTTGGAAGGTCTAGACCTTTGTTACATAAGGTTAAAGTCTCTCATCTATGCTAGTACAATCATAGGCGAGGATCTATTGTCTAGTCTATTATGTTAATTATGTTTTGTAAGGTCTAAAGCTTCGTTACACAAAGTTAAAGAAGTTCATGTTAGCAATTGTTGTAGCAAGGAGGAAGCTCCAACCTTACTTTAAAGCTTATCAAATTATTGTAGCTGTTAAAGTTAGCACTGCAAATGCTTGGCGCTTTAGATCAAATGGTGAAATATGCCATGGAGTTTAGTGCCTTTGGCATTCAATATTGACCAAGAGAGGCATATAAAGCTCAAATCTTAGTTGACTTCATGGTAGAATTTACAAGGAGTGAAGAGTCTATTATTTAGAATCAAGAGCCTACCTAGATCCTACATGTTGATGGGTCATCAGCTTATGAAGGTAGTAGTGCCCTTACATCTAATGATGCAATTCGTTTAAGGTTATTTCCATTTTCATTAAGGGATAGGGCTAGAAGTTGGTTAAATGCCCAACCACTTAATTCCGTCACTGCATGGGATGACCTAGTCCATAAGTTTCTGTCTTATTTCTTCCCTCCAGGAAAAACGATGAAAATGAGGAATGATATTACTATGTTTAGACAATTGGAGGGCTAGTCATTACCTGAGAGTTGGGAAACATATAAAGGGTTATTGAGGAAGTGTCCCATCATGGTTTACCCATGTAGAGCATATTGGCTACTTTCTATAATGGTCTTGGGAGTTAGTTAAGGATGATGGTTGATGTTGCCACTGGGGGAACATAATGAACAGAAGTGTTAAAGATGCATATGATATGTTTGAACAAATGGCTTCATATACTCAACCAAGGAGAGTAGGAAGTGCAAGTGAAGAGGAGGAAATAAGTTGATTAAGAGCATAAGTTGCTTGCTTACCACTCAACTTGCTCTGGTAGAAAAACCAACTAAGCCAATACCCTTAGTAAAAGCAAGAAACCTTATGGGTATTGTTTTGTTTATAGTGGAGTAAGGCATTTCAACACCTATTGTCAAATTAGAAACCCCTTTGCCCCATCAAGAGATAGTCAAGAGGAATAAGTTAATGCAATAGGGAATTTTAACCAAGGTCGAAGAAATTATAACCCTTACTTAAAAACCTATAACATAGGTTGGAGAGACCATCCTAACTTGTCTTCAGGAGGTAACTAAGGAAGAGAATTTAATAGGGATTTTCAAGGACCTAAGATACAAGTTGGCTAGCGCTAGTTTCAACCTCCTCCATTCACACAAGGTCTAAAGGAAAAATCGATGGAGTAGTCATTGAGTAATTTTATTCAAAAACATGATTCGAGAATGAATGCCCAAAAAGCTAACTTGTAAGAGATGCATAGATGGATGGTTTAATACTATCTAAACAAACCTATAAGACAACTACCTATCAATATTGAGCAAAACCCTAAAGGCCAGGCTAGAACATCCAGTAGAAATAGTAAGGATTCTAGTATAGGAGAAAAGGTGTTTTGTCTTAGTAGAAAACAAGTGTTTAGAGGTAAGTATTTAAGACTAGAATGCCTTGTTGAGAAAGAAGTTGAACCTAGTGGTAAGAAATATTTATAGAGGAGGAGCTAATGGCTATGATTAGAAAGGATCTTGAACTTGGTGGTGAAGTAATATTTATAAAGGAAGAGTTAATGGCTATGATTGAGAGGAATCTTAATGATGAAATTGAGGAGGATTAGGATTCAAGTGAAGAGGAAATTGAAGAAGAAGCACCTAATGATGATAATGTGTACAATTTGGAGACAATTAGAATGAGGGAAGCTAGCGAAGAAAAGAATCTTAGTGAATTTGAAGGCATGAAAATTGATGAATTTAGGGAGAAGAAGCTTGAGATGTTTGAATCTAAACAAGTAAAAGAAGTGAGTTTAGAAGAAAAACTTAATATCGATGAGTTCAAAATTGTGGACATGGTACTTGAGTAGAAGGGTGCTAGTAGTTTCCAATTTCCTTACAAATTGGGTAATTTAGGGAGATTTAGCGTACCATGAACCATACTAAATAAGTTTTTCCTAAGAGTACTTTTAGATAATAGAGCATAAGATAATTAAAAGTCAAGAAAAACAATGTGGGAACTAGGATTGGAGAATTTTATGAAGACAACCCATATTACATCCGAACCATCGATAGAGGTTGGACCACACCTTTAAGAGAACTTCACTTCATACCCGTTAGTATTAGATCATGTGACTTCCCGATTGATTTCATAGTGATGGATATGAGAGATGAGGAGTAACCCTTAGTTTTTAGAAGATTGTTCTTAGTTACCTCAAGAGCTATACAAGACATGAAATGATAGGAATCATCCTACGACCATGATGAACTACCGACCATCAATCCCATTACTCGCACATGGCTTTGAGGCCTCCATTCCCTCATCTAAAGAATCTTCTCTTGGTAACCTACTGACGATGAGAAATTTTACACCGAAGGAAGGTAACTGAACTCCTTGAGCTCCCCGCATTGTTATACGTTGATCTATACTCTTGGTTGTGATGATGCTAATCATTCCTTTACCAAGGACCTTGTGTCGAGTAATATGACTAATTTCTATCGAGAGGTTCTTACCGAGTGATGAGAGACTCACTTACCAACTAAGTAGTTTTCTCTCGGCTTATTACCATTTCGCTCGTCATCCTCTTTTCATCTCAGCCCCTTTATTACTATAACATCTTGATCCCTCTCGCTTGCTGTGTTCAAAGAATCTTTATACGAGACTAATGTTGTACTGCCACTTGTCCATCTCATTTGACATTGTATTACTTTTCCATTTTTTGTCTTTTATCCTTTTTACCTTTTTTGTGTATACTTTTTTATAATTTTTTTATTTGTAATGTTGCCCTAAGGACTTACTATAAATAGTCCCTTTCCCTTGTAAGCCGTAGATAACTTGACAATTACACATTGAATGTTCTATTCTTGAGAGACAACCTTCTCTAAGTTCATTTTCTTTCATACACTCCTATCTAATCTACTGAGTAACTCAAGATTAGTAGTGTGTGGACCTTGACATAAGTCGTGTTGTCTTCGTTGGTGAGTCACATCCTTTGAGCAGCTTCATGTCAGCTACTCTAGTTCATCCATGGACCATTTCCCTCTATTTTCTTTGATATTTCAAAAGACCCATTTAGTTCAAATTTGCTACGGTAAGTCCTAGTGATAACTAAGCTTTTAAGCACACTGCATAATGTTAGTATTAAAGCTTGAGGTTGACCGAGACCTGTATAGTGATAGTCAGTTTGTTATTCAAGATACTTGTGTGTATATCGAAGGCATTCATATGAAGTTTATTTATTGAAGCTTTGTGTTGAGAATGTCGAACCCTAGTACATAAGGAGAGATTAACAATGCCGAGGGTGATGCTCATGGTCATGGTCGAGTTACCCAATAAACACCACGTACTACTAATGAGTAGATATAAGATCTTACTACTATTGTGGCAGTAAACAAAGTCCTAGAGACTGGACCACATGAGAGAGTTGTTGCGCTAAGCTGAGAGATGAGAGATAGATTGAGAAGGCAGATGAATGAATAAGCTCTGGAAGCCTTTCTAGTGAACCAAGCATCACCACGACGTGTCAATAAAGTCAAGAGAAGAAGGTTGGAGTTAGATGAAGTGGAAGAGTACAAAGAAGAAGAAGACCAGTATGTTGGATTGATGAGCGTAAGTTTAGGGCGCCAAGAGGTGCCGAACATCTTAAGGTACAGATTCTAAGCTTCAATGGGTCTAGTAGTGCTGATGACTACCTAGATTGGGAAGAGAAGATCGAAAAGATTTTCGACTTCTATGATTATGAAGATGCTGTCTACATTCGAGTGGCTACATTAGAATTTTCTAGGTATGTGGCAATGTGGTGGAAGAAACTACAGAATGTTCACCTAAGGGGCCAATGTGAAGTTTAAACATGGAACGAGATTATGAGAGTTCTGAGAAGTAGGTTCATTCTTAAATACTATGAACAAGACACTTTTTGATGACTTGAAGACTTGAGGTAAGGTAACAGATCTGTAGACAACTATTTCTAAGAGTTTCAGTTGCTCATAATACGATGTGATGTCAAAGAACTTAAGACCCAAACTATAGTACGGTTCATCTCTAGACCATAAGCTGAGATTAGTAACATAATGGAACTGTAGAACCTCACAACTTTAGATGAAACTATCTGTGTGGCCTAGAGAGTTGAAAGGCAATGGCAGAACCAAGTTAATCGGATGTCGAGTAGCTAAACATTGATGGTAAATAGGAGTGGCTTGCCGAGCCAACTAGGGAATGACATAGCATTAAATAGTTCCAAGGTAAAACGTTAAGGTCAGATGCTGAGTTGACTAGAAGAAGGCTAAGGTAAGAGCAAGGCTAAGGAGCCTAAGATCCGAACAGACCTAGGTTAGAGTTCAAGAAATGAAATGTTTTAAATGCCTTGGCTATGGACACATGGCTAGTCAATGACCGAACCACCGAGTCATGACCATAAAGGAGACAAGCCCCAGTTTGAAGTAGAAAATGTGAGTGAAGGAGAGGAAGAAGTGGAAACTTATTAGATGCTGGAAGAATTTCAAGAAGACCCTGATACTTCTTGAGGGCGAAGTCGAGTACTGCTTTGTTATTCAATGATCTCTTAATGCTTTTATGGCTAATGAGAATGAGCAAAGAGAGATCCTCTTCCATACAAATTGTTGGGTGAATGGCAAGCTATGCGCTATGATCATTGATGGAGAAAGTTGTACCAATGTCATCGCGCAAAGGGTAGTTAAGGCCATGAAATTGCCAACCCTTCCATACCCTAAGCCATACAAGATTCACTAGTTGAACGAGAAAGGAGGACTACATGTTACCAATCATGTTAGAGTACCAATTACCATTGGTGATAGGTATAGGGACAAAGTGCTATGTAATATCCTTCCCATGTGTACTTCTCACATATTAATCGGCCGATCATGGCTATTTGATTTGAGAGTGTTACATGATGGGTATAGAAACACCTACATGTTTTAGAAGGATGGGAAGAAAATTATATTGACACTTATGAGTCCTAAGGAAGTGTAAGAAGCCTAAGAAAAGGTTGTTAGATCTCTACAGTGGAAGTCCTTGGTGATTTCCCAAGCTCAATTTGCATGAGAAATCAAGGCTAAGGACTATGTGCTCCTTTTAGTCAAGACATTCTTAGAGGTTAGAGAAGTCGAGAACTTACTTACCGAAGTGGAGTAGCTACTTTAGGACTTTGCTGACCTATTCCCTGCTGAGATGCTAAAAGGTTTACCTCCCTTTAGAGGTATTGAGCATTGAATTGACCTCCAACTAGGGACTACCTTACCAAACTGACCCACTTATGGGCTTAATCTAGAGCAGGCAACTAAACTAAAGAAACAAGTGGATGAGTTGATTGATCATGGATATGTCCGTGAGAGCATAAGTTCTTGTGCTGTACTCACTATGCTCACGCAGAAAAAGGATGGAACATGGTGAATGTGCATTGATAGCCGAGCTATCAATAAGATCACTATTCCTCCTTATTAAAGCTCGTTTTACTTCTTAAAAGTATCCTACATATAGTGAAATGGCACAAATATGCTACACATAGCTCAGTATATCTCTTGCCAAGTGTTGTCAAGTTCTTTGACTCTTCATTGGCTAGTTTGCAAGTTTTTTCACCATAAGGCAATATATCTAGCAAACTCAAGTGCACTAGTCAAACCTAGACATGCTTATCCATGTCATAACATTCAAATATTTTGTCAACTTTATCTTCCTAATCCAAATAATCATGGGCATTTTTTGAACCAAAATTAGTTGACAT
The DNA here is from genome assembly GCA_024138015.1 of Lumnitzera littorea. Taxonomy (NCBI): domain Eukaryota; kingdom Viridiplantae; phylum Streptophyta; class Magnoliopsida; order Myrtales; family Combretaceae; genus Lumnitzera; species Lumnitzera littorea. Next base: position 43,689,042 of record JAMXBB010000007.1, on the reverse strand, counting down.
TTGCAACTTAACAGTTTCAATTCATCGGACAGATTGTCAACTCTTTCTTCCGCTTCATAATACTCTTCTACTTTACTCCCTTAGATCTCATTCTAATTAATTCGTCATCTTACTTCTCTCTCCATACCACCTCCTTAATTTAAGCTTGCATGCTCATTAACTTAGTTATTGTAATTAGGCTAGTAACTAGCACCTTATCCTTACCTATGTTGAGGAACAACTCAAGCATTCATGGGAGCCTCCTTAACAGCTCACGCAAAGGCCATTCTTTTAGCATTTTAAGTAAACTTACCCATAATGATAGGTAGTTCATGAATCTTTCCATCCATAGACCTCAATGTAGCTAAGATGGCCTTTCCATGGTGGACAACACCAATCTCATTGTCACCTACACTTGTATTAATACTCGAATCGTCATTCTCTTAGCTAACTTCGAAAATCAACACTAAACAGAGTGTAATCACTACTTTGAAACAAATTCAAACATAATACTTCAAAGACTACCGCTCACACTACAATCACAATCTCACTATCCTAATGTCACTTCAATCACTTCACTACCTCAAACTTATAACTCAAACAAAGCACTAATACATTAACTTACTACTTAGTACTTCAACAACCATACACAAATTGGCTTAATTGAAAAACTTAACTTTTATCACTTGCTCTATTTCTAAGATTCGAAATACAGTAAAGAAGAGTAAAACGGGAAGTCACTGTAACTTTACATAGACACTTGGAACACCTAAACTACTACTAGACACAGCATACCAAACTACACTATACTATTCTAAGGTAAAGCACATGTAACAACATATATAAGAACTTAAATAGTAATAAAAGCTTTGACTCCAAACGTTGCCAAAGCTTGGATACCAATATGATGTAGGTATGTAAGTGAACAAATGAGAGCTCATAATCTCACAAACCAGAATATAGGTCAAAACTACAAAATGGTTAGAAAGATAAATGATAGTCAAAGGTAAGCTAGGTCTCATCATAACTTAGGTGGATATTGCACACCACTCAAGCTTACGTGAATGTAGGGGTTAGCTTTATATGATGCATAAGTTTTATCCTAAGGTTACTCACTACTATCCCTTAGCTCGAAGGAATATATGAGTAGTAGTTGATACAAAGTAGCTAGTATAAACTTACTTAAGCACAAGGTTGAAGGGGTACAATGATTAAATGTTCATTGATTGATTCATGTGGCTGAGTACAAATGGTTTATATATACAATTGTGATTTAGGGCATCATCCTAGATAAGTAAATTTACAAGAAGGATAAAATACTAAAATTGTCATGCACATAAAATGTGGGACCAAAATATACAAAATCATTAATGTGCTCCTATTAAGCATTTGTATGGGTCATACACTGTTAAGGGACACATAGTACATTGTGGGTAGCTATGACTGATGTGGAGAATCAGACCCATCCTTTGGCTAATAGTCTGCTAAAGGTCGGGATAGAGTCCAGTAAGAAGGTTGACAACTTGTTGGCAAACTCTATGTTGGCTGAGGTGTTGGAGAGGTTAGTTGAGCTGTTTGCCCCGTTCTTGACTAGACTAGCACTAGTTGGCATGGATTGGAACATAGAAGACCTTGCTCCACTTAAGAGATAAGTAATAGTTTACAGGAGTTTGAGAAGTCAAACAAGTCAGCATGTAGGAACTTGATCTCTTCTTTTATGAGTTGTTGTTGGAGAACTTAACGGACCATGGTAGCTCATCTATGAGATTAAGACCTAATGATAGAACCTTGATTCCTATTAACTGCTCTTCGGATGTGATGTATTAAAGGGCACTTATGAACCTAAGCACTTGCTTAATATGACACATAAGCCACCACTTAGGACCACTCAACATTACCTTTTACATAAGGAACTAGAAATGAGTTAGTGGGTATTGTAGTTACACACATGTAGGAACAATAAGGTAAAACAAAGGATATTAAAAAATGAAGGTGATCATTTTAGCTCTTCATACAAGGGTATTTATACCCTACAAGGAAAGTCAATTACAAAAAAAGGCAAATGACTTAAAAAGGAAAATACTAGGTTCTACATTACATATGGATGGATAAAATGGGAAAAAGACAAAAGAAATATCCCTAAAATATAGTACAAATTATATAAGTTATGAAAAAGTAATGAGGTACTTATCACTAGATGCTTGGTTGTAAATCTAGTGCCTTATAGTGGCTACCATATGTCTTGGAATGGGTCGACAATAACCTAAATAGGTTAGTGTCGGGCATAGGCAACTCAAAAATGGGTTGGGGGAACTGGGGGATGGATTAGTTGTACTATTGAAGAGCTCAGTTGATTTGTGTCTTCTACAAGTATTAAGGTAAAGGGTTTAGCATAGATAGGGAAGTAGATCAAGTTAGCTTCTATAAGTATTTGCGTTGTAGTTTATTTTAATGATATTCTGGTTTATAGTGTCGACCTCCTTATTCATGTTGAACATTTGAGATTGGTGTTTCACATACTTTACGTCGAGAAATTATTCGGTAACCTAAAGAAATGCGCATTCTATCAAAGCGAGGTTGTATTCCTCAGATATGTCATTTCAGGGAGGGGAGTTCGAGTTGAGGAAAAATTCATAGCTATTAATGAGTGGCCTATACCGACTCGTGCTATTGAAGCCAGGAGCTTCCATGTACTAGCCTCGTTCTATTAGAGATTTATTCGAAACTTCAGTTCCATAATTATGCCGTTGACTGAATTAACCAAGAAGAAAGTTGAGTTTAGATTGAGAGAAAAGGCTAATAGGAGTTTTGAAGATGTGAAGTCTAAGCTGATGTTTGCTCCAGTACTCACCCTGCTAGATTTCAAGAAGGTTTTTGAGGTTGAATGTAATGCGTCTGGTGTTGGCATTAGTGTTGTTGTTATGTAAGAGCTCTAATCCATTGCCTACTTTAGCGAAAAACTTTGAGGTATTACTCTAAATTACTCAGCCTACAATAGGGAGTTCTATGCCCTTGTCCGAACACTCCAGAACTGGCAGCATTTTTAGTTGTCAAGAGAATTCATCATCTAATCGGATCTTGAATCTCTCAAGCATCTTCGTGGGAAATAGAAGCTTTCTCGGTGTCATGCCAAGTGGGTTGAGTTCTTGGAGATCTTTTGCTATGTTATTAGATATAAGAAGGGAAGTGCCAACAAAGTGGTCAATGCACTTTTTCGCTATCATACACTAATCACAACATTATAAGCTAAGGTGCTTGGATTCGATACTTTACCTGATTGGTATGAGCATAACCCACATTTTGGACCTTTAGTAGTTAAGTGTAGTACTAAAAGAGTTGTGGAAGGTTTTTACTTGAGTAAGGGGTTCTTGATGAAGGGCAAGCAAATTTGCATGCTGAATGGTTCTACAAGAGAGCTACTCGTTCGAAAAGCTCATGTTGGGGGTCTAGCTAGCCATTTTGGGGAAAAGAGGATGATTGAGATATTAAAGGAGCATTTTTACTAGCTTGGGATGATGAAGAATGTGCATCAACTACTTGAAAGGTGCAAAGTGTGTAAATATGCAAAGGGGAGGAGAGAGCCCTATAGAGAATATATACCCTTACCAATTCCAGAGAGGTCGTGGATCTATCTAAGCATGGAATTCATACTTAGCCTTCCCTACATGCTGAGAAGACATGACTCAATCATAGTGGTGGTTGATCAGTTTAGCAAGATGGGCCATTTCATTCCCTACTATAGAACTATTGATGCTTTATTCATTGCTAACCTCTTTTTATAGGAAATTGTGCAACTACATGTAGTGCTGAGGAGTATTGTGTCCAAGCATAATTCAAAATTTACGAGCTTCTTTTAGAAGACCCTATGGAGGAAGCTCGGTACTAAGCTCCTGTTCAATACCTCTTGTTACCCCTAGATAGATGGCTAAACTGAAGTAGGGAACAAAGTCGTCGATAACCTCCTACGTGCTACTGTCAGAAAGAACTCTCGCGACTGGGATTTATGTTTGCCCATCATTAAATTTGCCTATAATCGCTTAACTCATAGCTAAACTGAAACAACACCATTTGAGGTTGTTTATGGACTTAACCCAAACCTACCCTTAGATTTAATTAACAGTTCGATTACTCAAGGGGAAAGTCAATCTGACCTACAACGTGCTGAGGAGTTCTAGAGGTTACATTGGAAGATTGCTAAGTAATTGGCCAAAATTATAGCCCGACAAAAGGAAGTAGGAAATTACAGAAGGAGACAAGTCGTTTACACCTTTAGGGACCTTGTTTGGGTCCATCTTAGCAAGGAACACTTCCCTTAAAAAGGACAAACAAACTATCTCCCAGAATGGATGTACCCTATAAGATCCTAAGGTGCATTAATGATAATGCCTATGAGATTTAGCTACCCGAAGGTTTTGACATATCTACTACATTCAACATCACCAATTTGACTCCCTATATGCTTGATGATGATGAAGACTAAGATTTGAGGGCAAATCTTTAGCAACTTCAGGGAATTGATGAACTGCTGACCATTAATCCCATTACTCATGCACAACTCCAAGGCCTCCAATCCCTCACCTAAAGAATCCTCTCTCGGCAACTTCCTGATGACGTGAAACTTTACATCGAAGGAAGGTAGCTGAACTCCTTAAGCTTCCCACATTGTTATACATTGATCTATACTCTCAGTTGTGATGATGCTGACTATTCCCTTACTAAGGAACCTGTGTCAAGTAATCCAACTCATTTCTGTTGAGAGGTTCTTGCCGAGTGCCGAGTGATGAGAGACTCACTTACTGGCTAAGTAGTTTTCTCTTGCCCTGTTACCATTTCTCTCATCACCCTCCTCTCCTCTCAGCCCCTTTATTGCTGTGACATCTTGATCCCCCTCACTTGCTGTGTTTAGATAATCTTCGTATGGGACTAATGTTGTATTACCACTTGTCCCCCTTATCTAACATTATACTTCTTTTCCATTTTTGTCTTTTGTCCTTTTTACCCTGTTCCATATGTATTAGGAATACTCTTTTTGTATATACTTTCTTGTTATTTCTTTATTTGTAATGTTGCCCTAGGGACTTACTATAAATAGTCCCTTTCCCTTGTAAGCCGCAGACAACTTGATAATTAGACATTGAATGTTCTGTTCTTAAGAGACAACCTTCTCTAAGTTCATTTTCTTTCATACACTCTTATCTAATCTTGTCAAGTAGCTTAGGTTTAGTAGCAGGTAGACCTTGTCGTTAACTTGTACGTTATATCCAATAAAGTGTCAAGTTGTGTTGTGTTTGTTGGTAAGTCACATCCTCTAAGCAACTTTATGTCAGCTACTCCAGTTCGTTCATAGAACATTTCCCTCTATTTTCTTCAGATTTGGTAAGTCCTAGTGATAACTAACCTCCTAGGTACACTAGACTATCTCCTAACTAACGTTGACCTATCCCAAGCCGATGTTGTCCCATTAGAAGCAGATGTCGACTTGTTTTAACCTAAGGCCGAATGATTTAAGGCTAAAGTCGAATAGCTTCTACTAGGGTCGAGCTAATACCAAAAGATCGAGAGGAAGAAAAGGATCCACTCAACGTCATGTCTATCATCTATTGAGAAGTCGAGGGACTACACAAACGAGGACTCAAGGATAAAGATCTACTTAACATGACATGGAGAGACTCATGCCTAATGATTTTAGAAATCAGCAATTGTGGGTCGACCTTTCTAGTGTCTCGGCCAAATAATGTGAGACCATAGAGACTCCTCCTCTAACCCAAACATCTAATTGCTGACCCCGCTTAATTTAGATCTTGCTCCTTGCAAGACAAGTTGAGTAACTACATGCCAACTTTTATTAAATGCACAGTTTTGTAATCTTGTACATGTTTTCTTTATTTTATTTATGGGCCCAATTCTTTAGTGTTTAAGGCTTTGTACAATGTTTACAGTTTTACCACTAGAGTTTAAGATTTACTATAAATCAAAACATTTGTACTAACATAAGGAGACCGAAATATATGAATGAAGACAATAATATTCTATGGTGAAACTTTCCTCTTTCAAGCGTGGTCACACTTGAGCTCTTCCAGCTTGTTTTTGTTGGATTATTGAGTGTTGATTAAACTCTTTAATCTTTCCTATACTCTTAAGATTGTGGTAAACTCTTCATTTGAGTAAGTTAGTGAGTTGCATCTAACCTCTCATTTGAATCCCGAGTGATATTTAGCGTTTGTGAGACATATCAAACCCTATTTTGAGCTCAACCTTTGATTCTGTTTGTGTCTTAATGCGTGATATCCATACATATTCACACTCAAAACCCCTTATTCTCGTTCTCTATTTCACATTCTCACTTAAACCTGGATTGTATCATCTTCCTTTCAAGATCTGCTGCCCACAATATGCATCATGAAAGAAGGAGTGATTATCTTAGAAAGTAGAGAAAGAAAGGTGATGTTCTAAGACAAAGAACAACTTTAGTAGTTAAATGAAGGAGAACATGAGTTTAACCAAGAAAAAGAATTTGAGAAGGGTAGTCATTTGAGGAAGAGGAGGATTTATGAGAAAGGAGAGTTGAGCATGAGCAGTGGAGCTAAAGGATTTGAGCCCTAAAGGAAGTATGAGGATCTACCATAAATTAGCACCAAAGAGCCAAATTGAAGGCTAAAAAATAAGCACTTGGTAGGAGGCAACCTAACTTGTTCATATATAAAATAGACCAACCAGTGTATGATTATAAAAAATGCATGAAAATGGATTAATTTTAGAAGAAATTGATTGATTTTATATCCTACGTTCAGGTGCATGGGGCCTACTTATTCAATCAAGGAGGCTTAACTCAAGAGAACTAGTAAATTTGGCTTACCAATCATCGATAGCTTATTGGTAACCTTACTACCGACTAATTGGTATGCCTTAATGTTTTAGGGAAGAGGGGACTTCTTAGATGATTGACCATTGGAGAGGTCAGCATAGTGAATAAAATGTGCAGAAGTGGCTTCACACATGCTTATCAATCAATACAATAGAAGAAACTAAGTGTCGAGTCTGATTTTTCAGTTTTCTGTTTATAATATTAATTTCTCATTTCTTGATCAATACTAAACCCTTACCCATTTAATATTAATCCTCAACTAAAGAAATTGAGAAATTCCGGTTTTTTATTAAAAATAATTTTTGGAGTCGCCACCTGACCAAAGTCGGGAAAAGAAAAAGAAACCGTAATCAATTGAGTGAATTGATTACGATTTAGCTACCGATCTTTGATTTCAATTTTAACAAAGAACCAGAGGGTTCTGAATTCGGGGGCTGACCTATTAAACCCTAATGGGTACCACTATTTATTTACCGAAATTAAGATTATTTTTCTAATTATAATATTTAAAAAATAAATAAATAAATAAATAAAATAAATAAAAAAAAGAACTTAAGTTTCTATATATTTTATCGTCGCCTTGAAGGTGCCTACGTACCCGCTAGCCGGGATCAAACGATCGTAGTTCTTTTGAAAAATCTTTAGTGTTGTCGATTGATTTTAATTTTGAAAACCGTTCGAGTTTACGTTTTTTTTTTATTTTAGTTTAAAAAAAAATTTAACGGGTCCTAACTTTTGATACGATTAAAAGACTCTCTAAAATACCTTAAAAATTTTATTGATTTTTATTAATTAATATTTCTAAAAAAAATTTGATTTTCTAGGTGAGAAATCTAAACAAAGACTAGTCCTAAAAAATTCCTAGACTAATATATACATATATATATATTATTTGTATCTATATTACTGCTATTAAACAACTATCTACTTAAATCAATATAACATATTTAACTTATATAATAAAGCAGAATAATGCTAAAAGAAATATACTAAACTAATATATACACACATATGCTATGTCTAATAATATAATGATAATAACTAAATAAATAAAAAAAAAATTGAACTAAACCGAACCTGAATTGCTGTTTACAGCAGTGGTGATGGACAAGGCTCGTTGGCCGTATGGTTGCAAGGATTGTTGTGGGCGTTATGCGTGATGTTCGGATTGCGTGGAGCGTTAATCTGCTGCCTTCAGATTTGCGTGGAGCGTCAAGCATGGATGTAGTGCCCGGTGTGATTTTGTTTTGGTTAGGCGTACATGTGCTAGCCGTTCGGCCAAGGATGTTATCGTCAGTTTTGGATCAGCGTTGGGATGTCAGGAACTTCGATCGTCGTTAGAGGATTGGCTTACGGTTAGTTAGAATTGCTGGACTTCGGAGATCTCGGCTAGTGGACTTCGGCTGATGGACTTTGCAATTTAGACGAGGAGATGCTAGAGAAGGACTTTGGATGGGCTTAGTTTGTGTGTTGTCTTCAGATTTGCTGCGTGGAGTTTGGTTGGTTAGATTGTGGCGTTTGGATTGTTCGATTGTTGTCAGAGGATCGGCTTCCTAGAGTTCGGCCGAATTTGTTGGTCACCGTTTGATTTTCCGTTGCAAGTTCGTCAAGGGAGAATTGAAATTGGTTTTCAGGATAGGCTGGGGCTAGAGTTGCGGCTGCAGTTTCTATTTTTGGATGAAGCAGATTTTTTTGAATTTTTTATGAAGCCGATGATTTGATTCTCGTTGTGGTTTTTTTCTTTTATAAAGTCTAAATCAAATTCTATTATATCTGATTAAACTAGACTCATATGATTTGATTAGATATGAATCCGATTTTTGTCTCGCTTCTACAAAGTTAGAAAAATAAAGACATAGGTACCTGTTGAGACTCAAACCTGTGACCTCCAACTAAATCCACTTAAGTACTCCGCTACTTATCCGTTAGGCCGTTAGTCTGTGTCTTGATATTTATTACAATTAAATTATATTTAAACTATCTAAATCCCTAAACTAAAATTTTTAACTAAACTAAAATTAACACTAACATTAAACTAATTATTCCTAATATAAATTACTTCCTAAAAATCTACGAAATCTTTATCATTTTTCCTTTCCTTATTTTTTTGGTATTTTCATTATTTGTTAATATCTTTTATTATTTTTGAATTAGGACCCTGTTTTGTAAAAATAAAAATTAAGATTATGGAGGGGCAAAAATCAGGTGTCTACATTAAGGTTAGGGTTTTTGGACTAAATCCTTATTGCCATTAAATGTCGTGTTTCATAACATATGGAGGTGACCTAGAGCTGACATGTGTCTACAAAAAAATATAAATAGTCACATTTATAGCTAGAAATATAAGTCACAATTAGGATTTTATCTTTGTTAGGTTTAGTTTTGCGAGCTCATTATCTATTTTCACGTTTTAGTGACTTGTTTATGATATATGGTGAATGTTTTGGTAATTTTTATGCATATTTAAGTTTGTTTATTAACTATTTACTATATTCTCTTTGTTTTATCTCTTGTTTACTTGTTCATTAATGGAGTTTGCTACTACATTTTCATCATTTACTATTGTTATTGTAACTACTATGAGTGCCTAAGTAGTTTTTAGTAGGTTTGTGATAATGAAGATGGTGTATGTGGTGTAATCTTGTAGTTATGATATAGATATGTGTATTTAATTGGGATTTTAATGATTGCTATTTCATTTGAACTCTTTGAGGTGCTTTTAATAAAATTTTCATTGGGTTTCTTTGTGATTATGAGATTGAGAGGAGATTAGTCCTAGGAGGTGCTACTTAAGAATTATTGGGTTTACATAATTATGAGACTGAAAGGAGATTAGTTGTGTAATTCCTAACGTGAGTCATTGAGTTAGTGAAATGTTGATAATGGGTCCTTACATCTATGAGATCAGGAGGATATTAGGTGTTCCCCATTTCATTCATATTACGCTGTACGATTCTAATGGATTAAGATAGGTTATCAGACAAAGAGGAAAGTGACCCCCTAATCTTTAGGACTAGAATACTTAATTCATGATAGAATTTGAGTATTTATCATATCGTATAGGGAAATGAGATGAAGAGAAGATTTTTTACTACATAGTTGATTGAGATGCCCTACTTGGGATCTAGCTCAAGTGATTTCCATCAAAACCCAATTAAAAATCATCCCCGATATCTCAATGGCATACCCTTACCTCTACTTTGGAAACATGTCACAAGCCCACGTCTTTAGTACTTGTATTAATTGTTGCTTTTCACTCATCCTTTACTTTCAATTTCAATTCCAAATTGATAGGAATCAACCATCCAAACCGATAATGTTAAGGTCCAAATTCCGCCTTTCGGTGAGGATGCTAAGCTCCTTAAGGACTTGATAATGTTAAGGTCTAAATTTGGCCTTTTAGTGGAAGTATTGATGCAAATGAATGAAGAGAAGGTTGAGAAGGTGTTTGATTGTTATGGATATACATATGCTATCAAGGTTTGACTTTTTGCATTAGAGTTTACTAGGTATGCCACTATGTGGTGGAAAAATCTAAATGCAGCTAGATTAAAGGATGGAAGACGAGGAGTAAGGACTTAGGATGAGATGAAGAGGTTATTGAGGGGTAGATTTGTGCTTGAGACCTACTTGTAGGATACATTTGCAAAGTTGCAGGAACTTTGCTAAAGAGGCCAATTTGTTGATGACTATATGAGAGAGTTGTAGATGCTTATGATTCGAGCAGACATGAAAGAACTAGAGGCTCGTATAGTATTAAGGTTCATTTCTAGGCTCAAATATGAGATTCATAACATTGTGGAAGTGTAGAGGTTTTATACATTAAAAGAGACAATTAAGATAGCGTAGAGGGTCGATAAATAGAGAAAAAGTGCTTTGAGTTGACTTGGGCTAGCATTTTCCTAAGCCCCTGATTTGCGTTGACCTGTTTATCCTGAGTCGAGGTGAGAAATGATAGAACTAATGATAGACAAGATGGATAGTAGGGTTGAGTAGGCCAATTAATCCAAATGAGGTTAGGCTAACCCTAAGGACATATGAAAGAGGATAGACCTTAGGACGGAGACTAACAAGGTGAAGTACTTTAAATGCTTAAGCTTGGGACACATGGCTACTGAGTGTCTAAACCAATGTGTCATGGTACTTTGAGGAGATGTAGTGGATAGCACCAATGAGAGTGAACTTGAGGAGGAGAAGGACATTTGGAAAGGATAAAGTCAAGGAGGAAGAGGAGACCTATGTCTATGTCGACCAGGGAGAGATGATGACTTTAGTGTTGAGATGAGTACTATGTTCCTTACTAAACCTAAAGGAAGACCAAAAAGAGAATTTATTCCATGCAAAGTGTGCCATCAAAGGACAACCATGCATCATCATAGTGGACGGAGGAAGTTTTAATAATGTTGTCGCACAATCCTTTGTGTAAAAGTTAGGATTGCTAACCTTTAAGCACCCCCGACCTTACAAACTACATTAGCTTCATGATAAGGGTGTTTTGCATATAACGAAACAAGTAACTATGCCATTTGGTATTGGGCATGTGTACAGAGATGAAGTAGTGTACGATGTCATCCCCATGGGAGCTTTACATCTATTACTTGGAAGACCTTAGTTGTTTAATTGATGTGTTACTTACAATGGATACAAGAGCACCTATGCCTTTGTTAAGGACAGGAAGAAGATTGTGTTGTAACCTATAATGGTGACCCAAGTGAATAAGAACTATAATCAGTTCACTCGAGTTAGTAAGAAGAAGGCCTTAATGATGAGTTAAAGAGAGCTCCGAGCTGCTAAGAAGGTTGAAGAGCCTATGTTTCTATTGATTAGGAGATTATTAGAGATGAGAGATTTGGAAGATGTAGTTGATGAGGTTCGAAGCTTGATAGATGAATTCCCCCCCCCCCCCTCTTTAATTCTAGAATAGTGTAAAAGGGTCCAAATTTAGAAAAAATTACAAAAAATAAGAAATTTTAGAAAATAAAAAATAATAGAAAATTTACAAAAAATTAGAAACTTTAGGAATAATTTAGAAAATTAAAAAATATATATGTAATAGATAAGTAAATAATGAAATTTTAGGTAGTTTAAATAGTTTTTTTCTTTTTTTTTTTTTAGCTTTAGTGTTTTTAGAGCCTTTAGTAAAGGGGAGATGTTGGGCTACCGTTTAGATTTAAATCTAGTTTAGGCTGACATAGTCCATATGTACAATTTGAATAAGGAATAGGCCAATGGCTCGAGGGAAAGATAACGCATACACATTCAAAAGGTTAGGGGTTTGATTTTGCTTACAAGCATTGAGAGTCTATTCCCTTCCCCACCACCCCTACCCCAACCCAACCCCCCTGCCCCCCTACCCCCAAAGCCACATATCAGTCTATCATCGGTTAACACTAGCACTTTCCATCCCATTCTTAGCATTTCACTCCCTTTCCTATACTTTCCTTCTCAAATGGCTCACTTCAAGAGCATTTTTAGTCCATTTTCCTTTGTGATTTCACCAAATTAATGGTGAAACTACAAAGCACAAATAGGATACTATGAATTAGGACAAGAAATTTGACTTGATTCATTCATTTACTCATTTAAATCGAAATTAAAAAATGGGAAAAAAGAGGAAAATTTGTGATCAATCATTAATTTCATTTTCCCTTATATGACCATTCTCTCTCTTGCATATTCATCTCTGACCATAGCAAACACATATACTAACCAGCCACGTATCAGAACCAAGCACCCTATTGATCAGTTCTAATCTTATCTATGCATGTAACACTCCATGACAGATCACTTTCTCTCATCTAGTCTTTAACCACTCATGTTAAATACCTGAACTTGACCCTTTGTTCACTCCTACTAATACTAACTAGTAGCACACTCGACCACTTAACGACGCAGTCTAATTGTAGCAAGTGTAAGCATCTACCATTTGATCTCTCTCACCTACTATCTACACTCCACCGTACCCATACATAACTCTATCAACAACCAAACACAAACTGCTCAACCTACCACATAGCACCTTTAACTCACAACCCAATCGAACTAGTGATGCTACTTTAGAAGCCTCATCATTACTGTTAAACACTCCTACTACCGCACTCATTGTACATCATAGCAAGCCCCTAACAACACTCCCCTTTAACTAAACCGAAAAACCTAATTTCAGACTATACACTCACACACCACTCTCTACTGTCTTTACTTAACCATTCACGTACACTATACATAGTATGATCTTTACTATGCTACTACCCAAACTCAGAACCACACTCTTCGAACATAACCCGACGACCAACCTTCCACTCATACTCTAATGCTAATATACACCATAGACCTTACTCTACAATGAGACCTAGTTATGCCCCTCTCTCATCACATTGGCCATACAATTGAACCCAACAAACACCATCTACTGTCATGACCTACAAACCCCTCGATCCCATTTGTTCTAAACAAATCTAGTCACCATCGTTGCTGCCAATTGCCAACCCTACTCAAACAACCACCATACTTTATCATACCACCACCAATGCCGCTATTACTAATAAAAATCTTACAAATCCTCTCTCACCCGCTCAATCCAGCTAACAAATCGCTCTAAACCATGTTCCTTGTGCTACTGTTGTCCTTTATCGATGACCCAATTTCAATTCGACTTCACTTTAGTTAACCTGAATCCAAAACCCGATGATTCGACCTATAATCTAGTTATTGTCTGGTTTGAACTCTTCTCCTATTGGAGTCTAATGTTTTATTATTTTAGTTGTGCATTGTAATTTTTATTTTATTTATTTATTTTAAAGTATTGTATTTGTATAACCCAAAAGGCTTAGTTTAGTTTCATTTTTTATTTTTTTTATTAATACATAAATAAAAATAAATGAAATAAAATAAAATAATAAAATTTAGAAACCAAAAAATGTTTAATCACTTAGAAAGGTTAATTTTCCAAATAAACAAAAATAAACCAACCCATTTTCAAAATTAAGGCACTTTTAAAACTTTCTAAAAATGAAACCCTGATTAGGACTCTTTAGAAAATTTCCTTAATTAACATCAAACTGGGTAAAAAATATAAACTTAAACTTTTCACAAAATAAAAGAAATTAACCCACTAATATTTTTTGTGAAAGAACTAAGTACGTTTAATCCCGAATAGCGATTACGTAAGTATCTCCGGGGTGACATAAAAAACGAAAAACTTATTTTTTCCATTTTAGTTTAAATTATTCAATTTAGTCTAATTCGTTAACTAATGATTGAATTTCATTTTATAGGGTAATTTTGAAAGGTGATTTCAAGAAATTAAATCTAAATTAGAAAAGTTCATGGTACCCATAATGGTATTAAAAACCCTAACCCTCAAGCTCGTATCTCTAGTCTTTCAAAAACCCTTTTCTAAAATCAATTTTCCCCATCAGAACCAATGTCTAGATCAAAACTAAATATACCCATTTGGTTTTGACCTAAATCATTTCCTAATTCCATTCGGTAGCAACTCCAACAGTTCACAAAATTCTTTTAAAAAACCTTAGTTTTCCTTAAACCTTAATTGAGGATCAATATTGAATAGGTAGAGTTCTATATTGATTGGTTTAGGAAAAATAATAAAATTGGGAAAAATCATGCTTAACTAGTCTAAGTAGGTTGCTGAGCTAAAAAAACAAGTGAATGAGCTCATAGAGAGAGGATATGTGAGGGAGAGTATGAGCCCTTTTGCTATACCAGCTCTACTAGTCTTAAAGAAGGATGGTTCATAGTGCATATGCATCAATAGCTGAGTAATCAACTAAATTACTGTCAAGTTCAAATACCCAATACTAAGCTCGATGACATGTTAGATGAGTTTCATGGCACCAAGGTATTTTTGAAGATTGATTTGTGAAGTGGTTACCACCAAATTCACATTAGATTAAGTGATGAGTGGAAAATTGCTTTCAAGATGAGCTATGGTCTCTATGAATGGTTAGTTATGCTTGTAAATGCTTTATGTTTGTCTTCCTTTTTTTATTATTATTTTAGAATTTTTAGAATAAGATAAAGGGTTCTAAATTAGGAAAAAATGAAAAAAATAGAAAAAAAATAAGAGAAAACCCAAAAAATAAGAGATTAGAAAAAAATACAAAAGATAGAAATTAAAAAGAAAAAGTCACAAAAGAGTAGAAAAATAAAAGATTTAGGAAATTTAGCAAATAATTTTAGATAGAGTAAAGTCTTTTAAATAATAAAGACCATTAGGCCTAGACTTAAATTTAAATCTAGCTCAAGTCGACTTAATCGTAATTGCATATATGGATAAAGCACAAGTCAATGGCTTGATAGTTACACATATGCATAAATACCAAGGAGCTTCGAGTTCGAATCTTACTAGCCACAAAGTGGCTTTTCCTTTTTTTTTTTTTTTTAAAGATAGGATTTCTTTTTTAAATTAATTTTAAGTATTTATTTAATATATATGAAAAGGGGGGGGGGGTTGGGTTGGGTGGGTGTGTGTCGTATACTATACACATCTCATTTTATTTTCAAATGTATGCGTAGGGTTGCATCACACGTAACCTATGCCCCTTTCCTCCTTCTTCGTAGTTTCAGCTCCTTATTTCCAATTCTTTTCCTTCCTCGCATACTTTGTCTAAGACCATTTTTGACTGATTTTACTATACGATTTCATTGAATTAATGGTGAAATCATACAATATGCATGGCTTACTTTTGTATTCATCCTAAAATTTGTCCAAATTCAATCATCTATGCAAATAAAATTTAGCTCAAAAATAGGAAAAAATTCATTTTTTAAGTCAAAACCCATTAATAAATTTCAACGATTTAATTCGATTTTCCTGACTTTCTTTGCTTAAGCTTGAAGCCAACAATATAAATAGGGATTTACCTTTCATTTTCAACACACACTAGCATAAGAATCTCTCTAAGGAGCATATAGACTGCACTTTCTCTCTCTAGCACAATCTCTCTCTCTTTAGAAGAGCCTCCTCTACAACAGTTTTTAATGAAAACCACTACTACTATCGAATTTCTCACACCTAAAAACCCTAAGCTAGAGACTCTAGCACAATCTCCCTCTCTTTAGAAGAGCCTCTCTCTCTTTAGAATCTGACTTCTCGAGTCAATTTGAGTCAACAGAAGCTGACTGGAGCTAACTAAGCCAACCCAAGCCAATCAAGTCGACATCAAGCTAACTTAAGTCAACTCGAGTCGACTTGGTTTGCACTTTTTTTTTTCTATTTTTTATTTCCTTATTTATTTATTTATATTTTATTTTATTTTATTCCTCCATGTAAGTGTACTAATAAAAAAAAAGAAAAAAAAAGGAGAAAAAATAGACAAAAAAAAAAGAGAGACGAAAAGCAAGAAAAAGAGAAGGGAAAAGAATAGTTCATTTTTATTTTTTTTAGAAAAAGATAAGATGAAATAAATAATAAGTAAATGAATGAATGAATAAAATTTTACCACTTAGAAAAAATTAGTTTTTCTTTTAACAAATAAAATAAATGAGCTTTTCAAAATTATGATCCTATTTAGAATTTCCAAAAATAAACATCGATTAGGACCCTTTAGAATAATTTTCTTAAATAGATTGAACCGGATAAAAACTTAAACTCGACTTCTTTTCAAAAGTTAAAATAATTTAACCCACTAAAATTTTGAGAAAAGAACTATATATATCTGATCCCGAATAGTGGATACGTAGATACTTATGAGGTGATAGTAAAAAATGAAAAAACCTTATTTTATTTTATTATTTTTCTTAGTTTAAATTACTTAATTCAATTTGTTAACCAATAAATCGAGTTTTGCTTGATAGAATAATCTTTTTTGAAAGGTGAGTTTTAAGATTAAGATTAAATTTGGAAAGTTAATGGTACTCGTAAGAGTTTTAAAAATCCTAACCCCCGAACCCATTTCTTTAGTTTCTAAAATTGTTTACAAAAATCGATTTTATCGAAAGATCAGTAGCTGAGTTATAATCAATTTACCTAATTAATTATAACTTAACTCTTTTTCCTGACTCCAATTGGGTGGTAACTCTAAAAAACATTTTCAATATATAAAAGAATTGGTTTCCTTTAAACCCTAGTTGAGGGTCAATTAAACGGGTATGGTTTAATATTAATCGATTTAAAGAAGACTAATTTATAAAAATCAGGAGAAAAAAACCAGACTTGATAACTTAGTGACTCTACTGGGGATCTGTCAAAGAGGGTTAGCGATTTAACTTTCCAAAATAATAATTAATCTAAACAAATCACCTTGCTAACTGTAATTCATTTACTTTTCTATTAATTCATTATTATTTACTATAACTAATGTTTTTTATAAGTGTTGTTTATTTAGCCATTTAGGGGGACGGATTTATTTTTCTACAAATGTATGGTAGAAATGGTTAAACCCTGACTGTATTAGGAACCTAGGATGAGATATTATTGTGTAGGCTCTAGGTATTGTGGTGTAACCACCGCTTGAGGTTGATTAGGCTACCCCACTTAAGCTTAATGTGATCAATGAAAGTGTTCTTCAATAAGTGACATCATACAAGCTTAAAAACCTTTAGAACCTACCCTTTATGCATTCATGACATCTAGAATCGATGGATAATCAAGCAAGATAGGAATGAAAATATGTAATAGCTTGGAATTTTCTTGATTTCCCTTATAATTTTAACATATTGTAAACATAGAATTGTTGTAAATAGGTTTTGTTATTGTAAATAATGGTTGGTCAATCTTGTAACATATTTTTTCTTTTGTAATTCAGATTAGGAAATGGCCTGTTCATCCAACTCTATCCACTTTAGGAAAAAGTTCATTGGTAAGCCTGTCAACCCTAAGCTTATCAGCCCCAAGCCCATCTTGGACCAATGGTTTTGACACTTCAATCTAAGGGAGCAAGAGACCATCATCAGTAAGATCAGGCTCATTCTATCACTTTCTAAGGTGAAAGTAGAGATTAATTTAATTAAGGCTCTGACCAATTTTTGGGAACCTGAGGAAGTGGCCTTTTGAGTTGGGCCTCACTTGTTTATTCCAACACTAAAAGAGTACACCTACTTACTTTAAGTCCCTTCTTTAGAAAATATATAGACCCCAAATTTGGAAGTTGACCTGGTGAATGCCTTTTCAAGATTCCTAGGGATTAGGAAAGCTAAAGTGAGCAAAGCCCTTAGAAGCTGTAATGAGAACTACATCAAAGTAGAAAACTTAAAAGCCTGGTTCACCATCAAGCCTAAATCCAACTAACAGGACATCTTTTGTGGAAATCTTAAAGACTGGGAACAAAAAAAAGTAGAAGCTTTTATCCTAGCTTCATTCGAGACTCTCCTATTCCCTAATGGAAAGTTTCTTGTCCATTTCAAGGTTGCTAAGGTAATGGGCCAATTTCTTAAAGGCAAATCATATGTCCTAGCCCTACTTGTAGAACAAATTAGAAGCCTCAACATCTTGAAAGAAAATAATGATAGCGCACTAAAGACCAACATGACATTACTAATGGTATGGTTTGTGAGCTACATAAAATGTTATGGGCTTGATCTGATTAGAGGAGAATTTGCTCATAATATTAATCCGATTGGTTCTTTTATTGATAAGGTCCATCTCTTAGAAGGAAAATCCACTTACTGTTGAGTAAAAGTGTTGAGAAATTTCCAAGTCGCTAATATCTTATAGACAGCAAGATGAAGCAACTTCAAAAAGGTAATCTTAGTCTACAAAAATTATCAAGCAATACCCCTAATTGGGATGAAATTGTATACAAGCTATTACCCTAACAATATGATTAGACAATTTAGAGCTATCCAAGATATAGCTTACAACCCTTTACTGGATATCACGACGTTGGATTATGAGGACCTTCAAATTCCGCTACCACAAAAGATGTCCAATTTCCAAGCAATTAAGCAGTTACAAAAAATAAGGACTATCAATCCAAACATCGATTTAAGAGAGTGGCTAGGAGAAGTAGATAAGTATAGGGTCAATAAAGAATACTTATACGATTAACTCCATAAAGCAGTGGAGATCTAGTATCGCGCACTAGAAATTATCCAACCTGCACCAGTTGAACCAAATTTTGAATTCAAGACTTACATGGACCAAGTATAAGCCTATATAGAAATAATATATGAAGAGTGGGACATGTGGGAGGATCTCTTTTAGGAATCAAAACAACATTCTTAAGCTTTGGAACATCAATTAAGGATGACCTAGGAGAGGCTCAAAGAACTTGAAGAAATGGAAGAGCCTAACTTAGAAAAGAGGAAGGAAGCACTAGCAAGATCGAGTAAGTAGAAAAAGGGAATGCTAGCCAAGCACTAGAAGAACATTTAAAAATAGGAATACTCTTCTTAAATGTATTTCCTTTTTTTCAAATGATGTAAAAGGGAACTCTAGAAGCTACAAAATAAAAATGACCATCTTATTAGTTATTCATTGATTCTATTTCTCTACATCCGTATGCCATACATTTTTCATTCATTTCATTTGAAAAATATTCACATGCTAACTTGTTAAGAAGTGATCTTAAACCAGATCGCCAAGATAGCTCCCAAGCATCAAAACTTCCAAAGAAGTCTTATCAAAACCTACTCTTAAACTAGAATGGCTAATCAAGGAAATGACAACACCAACACCAACAACAGCAATGTCAATCCTGAAGTTATTGATCCCATTGAGCTGAGGTTTCGCTAGATTGTAGATTAACTGAGCTTCCTTATTAACAGCATCATCTTACTTAGGTCTATAACTCTAGTAAATGAAGAAAATTCCAAAGCTCGATATGGAAAGAATGTTGAAGCCTTACCTCTTGAAGCAAAAGAAGCCTACCCTAAAGTCAACACAACTTTTGAATCCTTTGAGATGGAAGGGGTTTACTTGAAGGTTAACCTGACTTTTGAGCCAAACACTTACTCGTTTCCAATCAATCTAAAGCTTGTAGCTAATCAAGACAAATTAAAGGAACTTAAGAGGCGATTGACCCAACAAATCACCAAGAAAATAAAAATGCTTAAAGGGTATGATGGTTTTGAGCAGGCTGCTATAATAGACTTCTTTGCCTATGACTATGGAAGTTTCCCAAAAGAGTTTAAAGTACCTAACTTCAAAAAGTACGATGGGACTAGGTGCCCCAAATTGTACACCCAATTGTATGTATGGAAGATAGGCAAGTATCTGCAATATGACTAGCTCATAATTCAAACTTTTTAGGACAACCTAACTGGCCCTACTTTAACTTGGTATGTCCAATTGGATCTGAATCAAGTGAACACATGGGAAAAGCTGGCTAGGGTGTTTTATGAGCAATACAAATTCAATGTTGAAGTGGCACTAACCATGATGGACTTGGTCACCTTGTGAAAAAAAGCATAATGAGCCATTCAAGGAGTATGCCTAAAGGTGGAGATCCTTAGCAGCATGGGTATCCACCCGTATGACCTAGAAGGAGCTAACTTTAGCTTTTATTAATACTCTTGAAAGGCCTTACTTTTCTCATCTGATTGGGTAAGCCTCCTCCAGTTTCGTAGAGGTAGTTTCCATAGGAAGTTGAACTGAAAATGCTTTTGCTTCTAGTAAATTACAAGAGCCCTTAGATATAAGACTACCTTCTATAAAGCTTACTACCAACAAGACCAAAGAAGCAACTGTTGGTATGGTGAATTCAAACACCAAGTAATACTTGGGTCTCCTTCATAACAAATCCTCCACCAATGCAGCAACAATTTTAGAGTCAGCTACAAGTCAATAAGGTTTCGAGACAATTCACCAAGATAGCGGTTCCCCTTAGTAAGGCCCTTGAAAAATTGAGAAAAGATAATCTAATCCATTTTGAGTCTCTTAGTGAAAGATATAGACCAAAGTTTTTTTATTCCAATGCCAAATGTCAATATCATTTGGGGCAAGTAGGCCATTCAATCGACTTGTACTAGAGATTAAGGAACAAAATCCAAGATTTAATTGACGAAGGCATAGTCCAATCGAACTTTGTGGAGGTTCCAGTTCCAAATGTCAATAATAACCCCTTTCCTAACCATAGGGTTATCTGGTGTGCCTAAGAGCTTAGTTATCACTAGGACTTACTAAGACGGATTTGAATTGAAATGGGTCCTTCAAGATATCGAAGAAAATTAGAGGGAGATGGTCTACAGCTGAGCAAGAGTAGTTGACGTAAAGCTGCTCAAAAGATGTGACTCACAAATGAACACAACACAACTTGACACCACGCTTGATATGATGCATAAGTTTATGTCATGGTCTACTTGCTACTAATCCTGAGCTACTTAGCAAGATTAGATAAGAGTGTATAAAATATGGACTTAGAGAGGGTTGTCTCACAAGAATAGAATATTCAGTATTAAAATATAAGTTATCTATGGCTTAAAAAAGAAAAGGACTATTTATTGTAAGTCCCTACGGTAGAATTACAAATAATGAAATGACAAGAAAGTAGATACCAAAAGGGGATTCTTGGTACATACCAAAAAGGGTAAAAAGGACAAAAGACCAAAAATGAAAAAGTAGTACAATACCAAACAAGGTGGATAGGTGGTAGTGCAACATTGGTCCCATACGAATATTCTTTGAGTATAGTAGGCGAAAGGGTCAAAATGTTGTGGTAATAAGGGGCCGGGATAAGAGAGATGGTAGCATGCTGAGAGAAAACTATTCGGCCATTTAAGTGAGTCTCTCATTAATAATTAGGAACTTTTCAACAGTATTTGGTTAAATTACTCGGTATAGGATCCTTGGTAAGAGGATGGTCGGCATCATCACTATTGAGTATACAGATCAACGTACGACAATTAAGGGACCTCAAGGACTTCAGCTACATTCCTTCGACATAAACTTTCTCGTCATCAATAGGTTACCGAGAGAGAATTCACCATGTGAAGGATTAGAGTCCTCGGAGCCATGCGTGAGTAATAGGGCCGTTGGTTAGCAGTTCATCGATTTCTTGGGGTCGTAGACTTGCCCTCAAATCATAGTCTTCATCATCTTCAGGCACATATGGAGTTAAGTTGGCGACATTGAATGTAGTAGACACGCTAAGACCTTCAAGTAGCTCAATCTCATCGGCATTATCATTAATGTACCTTAAGTACTTATAGGGTCCATCCGCTCTGGGAGAGAGTTTGTTTGTCCTTTTACTAAGGAAGCGTTCCTTAGTAAGATGGATCCAGATAAGGTCCCTAGGGGCATAAACGATTCGTTTCCTTCCACAACTTCCTAATTCCTTCTGTTAGGCCACAGTTTTGGCTAATGCTCGGCTATACTTTGATGTAACTTATGAAATTCTTCGGTACGCTGCAAGCCGAATTAACTCTCCCCTTGAGTAGTTAGACTGTTAACTAAGTCCAAAGATAGGTTTAGGTTAAGTCCATAATCAACCTCAATGGGTGATGTTCCAGCGGAGCTGTAAGTGGAGCAATTGTAAGCAAATTCAATGATGGGTAAGGATAAATCCTAATCATGAGAGTTCTTTCCAATAGTGGCGTACAGGAGATTATTGATGGTTCTATTAACTACTTCAGTTTGGTCGTCTATCTAGGGGTGGAAAGAGGTATTGAACAGGAGCTTAGTGCCAAGTTTCCTCTATAAGGTCTTTTAAAAGAAGTTCGTGAATTTAGAATCACGGTCGGACACAATACTCCTTAGTACTCGATGCAGTCATACAATTTCCTGCAAAAATAGGTTAATGATGAATAAAGCATCATTAGTTTTGTGGTAAGGGATGAAGTGGCCCATCTTACTGAATCGATCGACCACCATCATGATTGAATCGTATCTTTTCGACATGTAGGGAAGGCCGAGCATGAAATCTAGCTTAGATCAGTCTACGGCTACTCGGGAATTAGTAAGGGTGTATATTCTCTATAAGGTTCTCTCCTCCCTTTTGCATACTTACACACCTTACACCTCTCAGGTATTCGATGCACATCCATCATCATCCCAAGCTAGTAAAAGTGTTCCTTTAATATCTTAATCATCCTCTTTTCCCTAAAATGGCTAACCAGACCCTGGGCATGTGTTTCTCGAATCAGTAGCTCTCTTGTAAAACCACTCGGCACATAAATCTGCTTTCCCTTCATTAAGAACCCCTCACTCAAGTAGAACTCGTCTACAGCTCCTTTATCACTGTAGTTGGCTACTAAAGGTCCAAAATGTGGGTCATGCTCATATTGATTTGGTAAAGTGCCAAATCCAAGTACTTTAGCTTGCAACATCATAATGAGGGTATGACGGTGAGAAAGTGCATTAGCTACTATGTTGGTGCTTCCCTTCTTATACTTGATGACATAACAAAAGGTCTTCAAGAACTTGACCCACTTAACATAGCGTTGAGAAAGCTTCTACTACCTATGAAGATGCTTAAGAGATTCATGATTCGAATAGATGATGAATTCTCTTGGCAACAGATAATGTTACCAGTTTTGAAGTATATGGACAAGAGCATAGAACTCCTTGTTGTAGGTTGAGTAATTCAAGGCAGCACCTTAGAGTTTTTCACTGAAGTAAGCAATGGGTCAACACTCTTGCATAAGGATGGCACCAATGCCAGTGCTAGATGCATCACATTTAGCCTCAAAAACCTTCTTAAAATTTGGTAAGGTAAGTACTAGAGTAGACGTCACCTTACACTTCACATCTTCAAAACTCCTCTAAGCCTTTTTCGTCCATTTAAACTCAATGTTCTTCTTGGTCAATTCAGTCAACGACGCAATTATGAAGGTGAAGTTCCGGATAAATCTTCGATAAAATGAGGCTTAGCCGTAAAAGCTCCTAACCTTAGCTGTGCTAGTCGGTGTAGGCCACTGATATTAGGCAAGTACACTTATCATTTTTAATATAGTAGATGTGAGTCCAAGTCGATCCCTCAAAGACTTCAAGTACAAATATTAACCTTAGCTCTATTATCTAACCGGAAAATTGTGATAGGTTCACTAACCTAGTTATAAGATTTGATTAAGCAATTTAGAAAGCAATAAAACTAAGAACAACTTCAAGAAAGCAAAAAACGTATTTAGGAATTATTTCCCCTAGTGTTTAACATGTAACCGCTTAAAATGTATCTAATTTAATCTCTATTATTCTTGACCGGAGGAATTCACAATTAAAGTTAACACCCTTCTCAAGCATATTAACCTTAATCTTAAATTATTTATTGGAATCTCTTTACTTAGTAATATAATTTAGAATCGCATTAATGTATAACAAATTCCTACACAAAAGAACAACTTTCCAGAAAAAACATGTATCTTATCTCTAAGTATACATGTAATTCTCTCCAATTATGTCAAGATCTCATTACACATGTAATTTCTCAATCATCATGCATAATATCATAGATTGATATCCTAGAAATATCAATTAAAAATTAAAAAACATAATTGAATCAAGAAAAGATAGAAACTTTATTGAAAATTATCAATAAATCTAATAGTCACATGAAACCCTAGTTTCCACAATCCTAAATACAAGAATCTTAAGCTATCATACTAAAACTAAAAATGAATTGCAACAAAATCAAGAAATAAAACACGAAAAACCCCTTTTTACTAATGAAAAATCTCTTCAATCTTGAAGTTAGGTGTTGCTTTCATCTTTTGCTCCTCCTTCTCTTCAATTCTCTTCTCTTATGAATGTCCAATGTTGTGTGCGAAACCCTCGTATGTCCTTTTATAATGTATTGTAAGGTTTCTTTTTTCATCACCAGACACAGCTTGGGACATAGTTGTATCCCCAGGTCGTGTAACTTTCTGACATTGGCAAATCTTCCTGGATGGAGATAACCTGGGGACACAGTTGTGTCCCAAACTGTGTAACTTTCTGACCAAAATTCTTATTGTTTATGTAACTTCAAAACTTCATAACTCATTCATTTGAACTCCAAATTGAGTGAAACTTGATTCCTTTTCTTCGTTTTCAATCCAAGAACGCGTTCAAAAATTGAAATCAAAATTTTACTCAATTAAGTATCAATTTCTTTAAAGAAAACCAAAGATGTAAGGGAAATACTATAAAATCACCATGTGAAATGTGTTTAAAATAAGAGTTATTAGCCACTCATTAATAGCTCTGATCTTTTCCTCATCAACTCGAACTCTACTCCTTGAAACGACATATTCAAGAAATACAACCTTGCTTTAACAGAATGTACATTTCTTCAAGTTGTTGAATAATTTATCGGTATAGAGTATGTTAAACACTAATCTCAAATGTTCAACATGATCAAGAAGGTCAACACTATAGACTAGAATATCATTAAAATAAACCACAACGCAATGTTCTAAGTACATGATTCATGAGTTGCATGAATGTACTCAGCATGTTAGTTAAACCAAACGGCATAATCATCCACTCAAATAGACTATCCTGAGTCTTAAAGGCTATTTTCCATTCATCTCCCAATCTCATTTATATTTGATGATACCCACCCTTTATATCTATCTTTGAAATGATACATACACCATGCAACTCATCAAGTATGTCATCCAACCTCGGGATCGAGTATCAGTACTTAACAGTAATCTTATTGATGGAACAACTATCAATGTACATCCTCCATGATCTATCTTTCTTTGGTACTAATACGATTGGGATGGCACATGGGCTCATGCTCTTACGGACATATCCACGATTTATCAACTCATCAACTTGCTTTTTCAGCTTAGTTACCTATTTAAGCTTGAGCCTATAGGTGGGTAGATTCATCAGGGTTGCTCCAAGTTGAAGATCGATGCAATGCTCAATTTCTCTTAAGGGAGGTAATCCTTTGGGCATCTTGGTAGGGAAGAAGTCAGTAAATTCTTGAAGTAGCTGCTGCACTTCGGCAGGTAAGTTCTCAACCTCTCTAACCTCTAAGAATCTCCTGACCAAGAAGAGTACATAGTCCTTAGCCTTGACCTTTCGTGTAAACTAAGCTTAGGAAATCACCAAAGACTTCCATTGTAGAGATCTAATAACCTTTTCTTAGGCTTCTTAGGCTTCCTTAGGACTCATAGGTGTCAATATAACTTTCTTCCCATCCTTTTGAAATATATAGGTGTTTTTATAGCCATCATGTAACACTCTCAAGTCAAATAGCTACGATCGGTCGAGTAATATGTAAGATGCACACATAGGGAGGACATCACACATCACCTCATCCCTATACCTATCACCAATAGTAATTGGCACTCTGACTTGCTCGGAAATGTGTAATCCTCCTTTTTTGTTCAACCAGTGAATCTTATACGGCTTGGAGTGTGGACGAGTTCGCAATTTCATAGCTTTAACTACCCCATATGCGATGACGTTGGTTTAGCTCTCTCCATCAATGACTACAACACATAGTTTGCTATTAACCTAGCAATTTGTATGAAAGAGGTTCTCTTTCTGCTCATTTTCGTTAGCCATAAAAGTATTAAGAGATCATTAAACGGCAAAGCAATACTAGGCTCCACCCTTAGGGGGTATCTCGACCTCCTGATCTTCCTCAAATTCTTCCAACATCTGATTGGTTGCCACTTCTTCCTCTCCTTCACTTACACTTTCTACTTTAAGTTGGGGCTTGTCTCCCTTTATAGTCATAACTTGATGGTTTAAACATTGATTAGCCATGTGTCCATAGCCAAGGCATTTAAAACATTTAATTTCTCGGGTTTTCCTTTCAAACTTTGACCTTG
Source organism: Lumnitzera littorea (assembly GCA_024138015.1). NCBI lineage: Eukaryota > Viridiplantae > Streptophyta > Magnoliopsida > Myrtales > Combretaceae > Lumnitzera > Lumnitzera littorea. The sequence goes on along the minus strand of JAMXBB010000007.1, from coordinate 43,662,530 downwards.
GTCTCTTCAGATCTTAAGTTCCTTGGTCTTGCTCTTACTTTAGCCTTCATCTGATTGGCTTGATATGTAACCTCGGTGTTCTATCTCAGAATAGTTTGACACCCTATCATTCCCTAGTCTACTCGGCAAGCCAGACCTATTCGATAACAGGGGTCAATTACTCAGCATTCGGCTAACTAGGTTCCGCCGTTGCCTTTCAACTTTCTGGGCTACATGGATGGTTTCATCTAAAGTTGTGAGGCTTTGCAATTCCATAACATGACCAATCTTAGCTTAGAGTCCCAAGATGAACTGTGCTATAGTTCGGGTCTCAGGCTCATCAACATCACATTATATCATGAGCAATTGAAACTCTCAGACATAGTCGTCTATAGACCTATTACCTTGCTTCAACTCTTGGAGTCATTAGAAAGTGTCCTGCTCATAGTGTTCGGGAACAAACTTATTCCTTAGAATTCTCTTCATCTTGTTCCATGTTTAGACCTAGCACCAGGTCCTTAGGCGAACATTCTGTAGCTTCTTCCACCACATGGTTGCATACCTAGAAAATTCTAACGCAGCCACTTTAATGCGAATAGCATCTTCATAATCATAAAAGTAAAATATCTTTTTGATCTTCTCTTCCTAATCCAAGCAGTCATCAGCACTTCCAAACCCGTTGAAGTTTGAAATATGTACCTTAAGATGTTCGACACCTCTTAGCGCTTTGAACTCTCGCTCATCAATCCTAACATACTGGTCTTCTTCTTCTTCTTCTTCGTACTCTTCCACTTTGTCTAACTCTAACTTCTCCTCACAACTCTATTAGCATGTCACGATGGTGCATGGTTCATTGGAAAGGCTTTCAAAGCTCTCTTGTTCATCTGCCTCCTCGGCCTATCTCGCATTTCTCGGCCTTGCTCAACAACTCTCTTATGTGGTCCATTCTCTAAGATCATGTTTACTAAGATAGCCAAATTAGCCACAATAGCAGTAAGATCTTATATCTACTCATCAGTAGTATGTGATGTTTGTTGGGTAACTCAACCATGACCATGAGCATAACTTTTGACGTCGTAAATCTCTCCCTATACACTAGGGTTCGACATTCCTTACACAAAATTTCAGTAACTACACTTTACTCAAATGGCTACAATCATAAGTAATATCTCGAATAGTAGATTGAATATTACTATATGGCTTTTAGTCTTAACCTCAACCTCAAGCTCTAATACCAGGAATATATGGTGTGCCTAGGAGCTCAATTATCGCTAGGACTTACCAAGATGGATTTGAACTGAAATGGGTCCTTTGAGATATTGAAGAAAATTAGAGGGAGATAGTCCATAACTAAATAAGAGTAGCTGACGTGAAGCTGCTCGAAGGATGTGACTCATAAATGAATACAACATGACTTGACACCATACCTAATATGATGCATAAGTTGATGTCATGGTTTACCCACCACTAATCCTGAGCTACTCAGTAAGATTAGATAAGAGTGTATGAAATATAGACTTCGAGAAGGTCGTCTCACAAGAACAAAATATTCGGTATTAAAATGTACGTTATCTATAGCTTACAAAAGAAAAGGACTATTTATTGTAAGTCCCTACATTAGCATTACAAATAATGAAATGACAAGAAAGTATATACCAAAAGGGGATTCTTGGTACATATTAAAAAGGGTAAAAAGGACAAAAGACCAAAAACGAAAAAGTAACATAATATCAAACAAGGTGGACAGGTGGTAGTGCAACATTAGTCCTATACGAATATTCTTTGAGCACAACATGTGAGAGGGGTCAAAATGTTGTGATAATAATGGGCCGAGGTGAGAGAGATGGCGACATGTCGAGAGAAAACTATTTAGCCATTTAAGTGAGTCTCTTGTCATTTAGCAAGAACTTCTCAACACTATTTGGTTAGATTACTTGGCATAGGGTCCTCGCCAAGGGAATGGTCGGCATCATCACTATCAAGTATATAGATCAACGTACAACAATTAAGAGACCTTAAGGAGTTCAACCACATTCCTTCGACGTAAACTTTCTCATCATCAATAAGTTATCAAGAGAGAATTCATCATGTGAGGGATTGGAGTCCTCGGAGCCGTGCACGAGTAATAGGGCCGTTGCTCGGTAGTTCATCACTATCATTAACACAATATTTAATGAATCAGATCTTGCCATCAACATGATCAGTTCTAACCAAGAACCCAAGGTCTATAAATTTTACAAACAAGAGGAAAAGCGAACTCTAAAGACTAGAAGGTACACCTTCCATGTGTCTCTAGCCCCTGAAAATTACAAAAATGCCCCTCCTAACTACCAAGTAGTGAATCAAGTGCAATCAAGTTGACTCGTGGGGAGGAATTACTCTCTTTGGTAAAATTTATGACATGAAGGAAGATTTGAAAAGGAAAACTATGCTAGAGAACCCAAATAACGAATCAGCTGAATGTGAAGAAGGACTATCTGCCTTCACCAAAATGATTAAATCAAGTAAGTATAAAGTAATGGATTAGCTTGCTAAGACTCCAACACAAATATCTCCCATGAGTTTGTTGATGGCATTAGAATCGCCAGACCCTATATTGGTATTGAACAAGAGGACTTTAAGGTCCAAATGTTTGAAAAGGTGTGCATGATTACTAATCAAGAGAAGGATGAGAGGCCAACATTCAAGGAAGGCCAGTTTAGAACCTATGGGCTAGTTTATAGCCTAACTCTAGTGGATGAGTTGTGAAATATGCAAGAATGGACAAAGAGGTGCCAGATTGTATCACGGCCCGATGACTTTCCTACCATAATCAGAAATTTTCATTCTAGCTGAAGTCTAGAATTCAGAACCTGCTAAAGAAGATGCTTCCAATAAGAATAAAACAACTAGTCCATCCAACAAGTCTCAACATCTAAATAATTGGTTCTCCATCTCTATGAATGGCAATAAGTCTTCTCTAAGGTAAAGGCTGCATCACGATCTAGCATTTTACAAAGTTTTGTAATAATTACCTTTATCCTATAATGTTGTACTCAAAAGAATTTCTTCTAAATAAGAATCGGTCTCCTTTCTCTTCACTTTTCCTTACATATGCTCTTTTCTTCACATACCTTTCTTTTTTTCTTCCAGATCTAATGCTTCGGATAAAGGCCATGGATACCTTGCGCAGATAGGTGATGAAAATATTGATATCACCTCCGGCCTTACTAGATTAGTCATCGAGAGTGATGTTAATAACCATAGTGACATACAAGAAAGCTAGCAAAAACATGAAATGAGTAGAATTTCCATTAACGACCAATTGAGACAATTAATGTTGGGATTGATGACAACACCAAAACATTGAAAATTAGAGGGAATTTGAAAGAAGAACAAAAGGTTGAAATGACTACACTACTATCTAAATACCAAGATGTGTTCGCATGGTCTTGTAAAGATATGCCTGGATTAGATCCATCAATCATAGTCCATTACTTACCTACATGAGAGGCTATCAAACCTAAGAAACAGAAATTAAGAAGGTCCTGATCAGATGTCTTATTGAAAATTAAGGAAGAAGTCAAAAAGTTACCAAAGGTCGGTTTCATTGAGGTACCTGATCATCCTAAGTGGGTAGCCAACATTATGTCTGTAATGAAAAAGAATGGAAAAGTCAGAGTGTGCGTAGATTTCTAAGATCTTAATTAAGCAACCCCTAAAGATAATTTCCCCTTACCCCTGTTGATGTCTTAGTCAATAACATAGCAAGAAGTCATCTTTTCTCATTCATGGATAGGTTTTCCAGATATAATCAAATTCAAATATCTGAAGAAAATAAAGCTAAGAAAACATTTATTACAACTTAGGGCATATTTTGCTACAAAATAATGCCTTTCGAACTCAAAAATGCCGAGGCAACTTATCAAAGGGCCATAATGGAAATCTTTTATGACATGATGCACAACGAAGTTGAAGTATATATTGATGATATGATTGCAAAGTCCATGGAAGAAGAAAATCATGTGGATAATTTGAGGAGATTGTTTGATAGGTTGAGAAAATTCTAGTTGAAGCACAACCTAGAGAAGTATATCTTCAGAGTGACTTTAAGGAAATTGTTGGGTTTTATAATCAACCAAAGGGGCATCAAAGTAGACCCTAATAAAGTCAAAGCAATAGTTGACTTGCCTACCTACACATACTCAAACAGATCAAAGGCTTGTTAGGTTGTTTAAACTATATAGCTCGGTTCATATCTTAACTCATAGACAAGTGACGTCCCTTGCTTAAGTTATTGAAAAAGAATGCCAAGATCAATTGGGATGAAGAACGTAAGCAAGCCTTAACAATGATCAAAGAGTACCTCATGAACCCTCCAATTTTAGTAGCTCCAAAACCTAGAAAGCATTTATTTCTATACCTAACAATATTACTGGAATCCGTGGGGTATATGCTTAGCCAGAAAGATGAGGATGGAAAAGAACGTGTTATATATTACTTAAGCAAGAAATTTACTGAAGGGGAACAAAAATATTCAAAAATTGAAAGAACCTATTGTGCTTTGGTTAGGGCAATGCATCAACTCAGCCAATACACACTCTACTACTAGATTGAATTGCTAATTCAATGCGATCCCTTAAAGTACTTAGTAGACAAACCAACCTTAATTGGAAAAATCTTAAAGTGGCAAATGTTACTATCAAAGTTCAACATTACATATGTGAATTGGAATTCAATCAAAGGGCAAGCTTTAGTAGATCAATTAGCAGAAAATCTCAAAGTCAATTTCCCCGATGAAAACATCTTAGCAGTTGAAGGAAGTTCCGATAAAGGAGAAGAGGATGAACCACCAAAGTAGAAGATGTTTTTTGTTGGGGCAACTAATGTATCTAGCTATGGAATTAGGGAGATACTGATATCTAAGCAGCTAAGAAGAAATGTAAAGAATAAGAATTGTTGAAACTAGCATATTGGAAGATCAATCGGCCAAAATAGCCCTAAGTAGCTATGATATTATAAGTTTCTTCCTTTTGATCGAATCTGTAACCTTCATTAGCAGATTCATTTTCTATAGTTTTCCTTATCACTATTTCCTTTTTTAGAGGACAAATTTTCCCATTTAGATTATGTGTCAAATATCCTAATACCCTATCCCACCCATCTAGAAATCTTGGTTCCAAGCCTTCGCTACTGGGTACAAGATGCCTCTTCTTTGCAATCATTACGTTTCTTTCTCTACGACTATTGGAATAGTCTTATTACTCCAAATAAACCTATTTCCGTTTTATCAAAAGGTAATCTAAGATTATTCTTATTCCTATATAGTTATCATTTATGTGAATATGAATCCATCTTCCTTTTTCTCCGTAATCACTCTTCTCATTTTTTATCAACATCTTATGGGTTTTTTTTTTTAACGAATCTATTTCTATGTAAAAATTGAGCATCTTGTTCCCCTGAGGGTATACAGTACCCCATGGTTATAAGGCTTGTTTCCCCATACATCAATAATATTGCCGAGTACGAAGCATGCATCATAAGACTCAAAATGGCCCTAAATAAAGATATTCAAGGATTAGAAGTGTATGGGGGACTCTTCACTCATTATCAACTAAGCTCAGGGAGAGTACAAGAGGAAAGATTCTAAACTAGTACCTTATTACTAGCACTTGATTGAATTGATAGAAAAATTCAAAGAAATCACTTTCAATCATGTATCAAGGACTCAGAATCAATTTCCTAATGGCTTAGCCACTTTAGCATCTATGATACAAATATTCGATGGAGTCAAGATTCAGCCCCTCACTATTGAAATTGAAGACAAGCCTGCCTTCTATTTGGAAATTAATGGTACGAATGACCAAAAGCTATGGTACCATGATATTAAAATGTTCCTATAACAAGACACATACCCTGAAGAAGCCGAGAAGAAGGATAAAAGGATGATCAAGAGATTAGCTACTCAATTCTTAATAAGCAAGTCCACTTTATACCGACGATCTTTTGATAGTATACTTTTAAGTTATGTAAACGATAAGGAGGCTGAGATGTTAATGAAAGAAGTACACAAAAGAGTATGTGGCTCTCACATAAATGGTTACACGCTGGCTAAGAAAATTATGAGGTTAGGGTACTACTGGTCAACAATGGAAACTGATTGCATTAAACATGTCAATCATTGTCACTTATGCTAAATTTATACAAATAAGATAACTGCCCTACCTTAAGAATTATACACACTCAAGGTACCATGGCCTTTTTCAATGTAGTGAATAGATATCATCAACCCAATTACTCCAAAAGCATCAAATAAGCATTGCTTTATACTGGTCGCCATTGACTACTTTAACAAATGGGTTGAGGATTCGTCTTACTTGAGCGTTACTAAAGGAGTTGTAGTTAGGTTCATCAAGAGAGATATCATGGCCTGATATGGGGCTCCAAAAACTATCATCATCGACAATGGCACCAATCTCAATAATAAGCTTATGTTAGAATTGTATCGATGGTTCAGGATCAATAACAGGAACTCTACTACTTATCGACCCCAAATGAATGGAGCCATTGAAGTAGCAAATAAAAATCTTAAAAGAATCATTAAAAAAAATGGGTGTTACATATAAGGACTGGCATGAGATGTTGCCATTTGCACTTATGGCTTATTAGACTTCCATTACAACATCAATTGGGGTAATAGCATACTCTTTGGTATACGGTACTGAAGTGATGTTATCAGTAGAGGTTGAGATCCAGTCACTCAGAGTACTATCAAAAACTTAGTTAGATGAAGCCGACTAGGTAAGGAAACACATCGAGTAGTTGAATCTGATTGACGAAAGGAGATTGATAGCCTTGTACCATAATCAGTGTTATCAACAAAGAATGGCTCGAGCTTTCACTAAAAGGGTACAACCCTAAAACTTCAAATAGGGTGATATGGTGTTAAGAAAGGCTCTCCCTAATGTACAAGACTCTAGAAGGAAATTTGCTCCTAATTATAAAGGCTATTATGTCATGAAGTGAGTGTTATAAGGAAGGGCTTTAATTTTGTCTCAAATGGACCATCTAGAATTGAGAGACCCTATAAATGCTAACTCTTTAAAATACTTTATTAAGGATTGATCCCCTTCAACGGGGAGTTTTTATTGTCTATTTTTTAGGGAAATGTGAAATCCAGATAAGTAATCACCTACAGTAGATATTTATAAGTTGGGAATATGGACTTCAATTTATAAAAGTTTTGGAAAGACAAAAATAGTAAGTGGCATTCTGTATTGGGTTAACTTATGTGATTTCTTTAAAAGAGCTAGCAAAGTCCTAGAGGTTCTGTATCCAAATTAGTTGGGTTGATAACGAAGGATCAAGGAATGAGATGGTCGGTTTTGATGGGACTTTCCAAGAAAAGTTTTGACAGTTTGGGTGCTATCAACAAGACTAAGTAAGTACTTCCATACAATGTTAGTGCATTTGTTTTCTAGCATTGCATTTGTATTTAGACTATACGACCAATATTTTATGACAATCCATAATAGTATTTAGAGCTAACCCATAAGGCGTTCACCTTATGCACTATCTTTTGGTGCTTAACCAAGTTTTGAAGGTGTTATCTCAACTCAATTTGTTTTCTCTTAGCTAGCCCACAAGGTGCTTAACTATGTTTTCTTATATCTTTTAGGGTCTTAGCCAACTCAAGAAGTGCTTCACCTACCTTAGTTAGTTAGCTTATAAGGGCACGACTAAGTTTTCTCATAATTTTTAGGGTCTTAGCCAGCTCAAGGAGAGCTTCACTTGCCTTGGTTAATTAGCTTATAAGAGCTTAACTAGGTTTTCAACATCTCTCATTGGGTCTTAGCTAACTCAAGAAGCGCTTCATCCGCTTTGGTTAGTCAACTCATAGGAGCACGACCAAGTTTTCAACATCACTTATTGGGTCTTAGCCAACTTAAGAAGCGCTTCGTTCGCCTTGGCTAGTCAGTTCATAGGAGCACAACCAAATTTTCAACATTTCTTATTGAGTCTTAGCCAACTCAAGGAACGCTTTACCTACCTTAGTTAGTTAGCTCATAAGAGCATAACTAAGTTAATCATCTCTTTTGGGTCTTAGCCAGCATAAGGAGTTCTGTACTCGCCTTAGTTAGTCAACTCATAGGCGCACGATCAAGTTTTCTCATATTTTTTAAGGTCTTAACTAGCTTAAGGAGTGCTTTGCTCGCCTTGGTTAGTCAGCTCATAAGAGCATGACTAAGTTTTCAACATCTCATATTAGGTCTTAGTTAGCTCAAGGAGTGCTTCGCTTACCTTAGTCAACCAAGTTTTCTCGTTCTTTTAGGGTCTTAACCAACTTAAGGAGTGCTTCGCCCACCTTGGTTAGTTAGCTCATAGGAGCATAACCAAGTTTTCTCATTCTTTTAAGGTCTTAGCCAGCTCTAGAAGTGCTTTGCCTACCTTGGTTAGTTAGCTCATAGGAGTACAACCAAGTTTCCTCATCTCTTTTAGGTCTTAGCTAGCTCAAGGAGTGCTTTGTCTGCCTTAGTTAGTCAACTTTTAAGGACATGACCAAGTTTTCTCATATCTTTTGAGGTCTTAGCTAACTCAAGGAATGCTTCGCCTGCCTTGGTTAGTCAACTTGTAAGAGTACAACCAAGTTTTCAACATCTTTGACTAGGTCTTAGCCAACTTAAAGAGAGCTTCGCTCACCTTAGTTGACCAAGTTTTCAACATATCTTTCATGGTCTTAGCCAATTGAAGGAGTGCTTTGCTTGCCTTGGTTAGTCAACTCAATCGGGTACAACCAAGTTTTCAACATATCTTTTAGGGTCTTAACTAGCTCAAAGAGCGCTTTGCCTGCTTTAGTTAGTTAGCTCATTGGGGCATGACCAAGTTTTCTACATATCTTTTAGGGTCTTAGCCAACTCAAGGAGTGCTTTGCTCGCTTTGGTTAGTTAGCTCACTGGGGTACAACCAAGTTTTCAATATATGTTTTAGGGTCTTAGCCAACTCAAGGAGTGCTTCGCCCGCTTTGGTTAGTCGACTCATTGGGGTACGACTAAGTTTTCAACATCTCTTATTGGGACTTAGCTAGCTCAAGGGGCACTTCACCTACCTTTGTTAGTTAGCTTATTAGGGTATGACCAAGTTTTCAATATATCTTTTAGGATCTTAGCTAGCTCAAGGAGTGCTTCACTTGCCTTAGTTAGTCAACTCATTGAGGCACGACCAAGTTTTCAACATATCTTTTAGGGTCTTAGCTACCTTAAGGAGCACTTCGCTAGCTTTGGTTAGTGTAGACACTTAATTTTTACCCTCCTTTTTTTTTTTCAAAACAGGTTATAGGAACCTAAATTAGAAAAAATACAAAAAATAGAAAAATAAAAAAACCCCAAAAAAATAGACTTGGAAAAAATACAAAAAAAAAAAGACAAGAAATCAAAGAAAACCCAATAAATGAAGAAATTTAGAAAAAAAAAAACATAAGAAAGTTAGAAAAATAAAAAAAAATCAAAAAATAGGAAAAAGCCCAAAAAATAAGAAATTTAGAAAAAAAATACAAAAATGGAAAAATTTAGGAAAACATATAAGAACTTTTGAAATGTCACACAAAAATTAAAAAATGGGGAATTTAGAAAAATAATTAATTTTTAAGTTATTTAAGTAGAATAGAATTTTAAATTTGATTAAAAGACTATTAGGCTTAGGCTTAGGTTTAAATTTAAATTTAACCCAGGTTGACCTAGTTCATATATGCAATTTAATTGAACATACGGACAATGTACAAGCCAATGGCCTAACGTTAAAACATTTGGATTAAGCGTATGGACTTGGCTAGAGATCAGGGGTTCGAGACTTACTAGAGGCATGAGGGTAGTTTTTTTATCTTTTCCTTTTTCTCAAGCTCCTTGCGTAGCCACATGTTATGTAGTCATTGGGCCACTGTTTAATTGCAACATGTGGCACTTTATGATTGGCTACGACAACACACTTTCTTTCCTCCTATTTTTTCCTCCCCTTTCCTCATTTCTTTCCTTCTCTTTCTTTTTTTTTTTAATAAAGAAACACAGCATACACAAAGGAGCTCCATTCTCAATTCACAGTGCAAGGGGGAGGGGGGGATTTGGTTTTTCAAAGGAAGAAACAAACACACCAACTCTCACCATCGGATCTCTCTCTCCCAATTTCATAGACCTCTCATTCTCATTCTCTCTCTTGGCTATCTCTCTCCCTCTCTCTATGGTACTCTCTCGCACTCTCAGATCTCACTAGGTTCTTTTTATCTCTCTATCCAAACGGATCTCACTCAGCCTTTCCTTCTCTCTCTAGAAGCTACTATACATCCAATGACCCATGAACGTTACTCTCTTGGCTACCCCCATCCATGAACAGCAGCCACGTATACACTGGCTGCAACCTACTGTCACACGATACCTTCGAGACCGATTCACCACCACTCTACTAACTTGAGCCAACGCAATGACGACCATAACCACTCGCTAACATACGCCCACTACAGCACGTCCACTAAACCAATACTCTTGTAAACCCCTCTCGACTCTCTCTACCTTGTACCTTTTTGTACCTAGCTCACTCTCTCTAACTGAACAGCTACTGAACAATGTATACATAGACAAACCTACATACTCATGGCTAACCTCCAATGCCCCCAAACCCAAAACCCACTACACCATCCACCAATGTACAACCACCCATAGATGCTTCCATACACGTAGCAACATGAACCACCAACCAATCATGACCTCAACATACGTAATGCCATCCGAACACACTACTATAGTAACACTCTAACCCCCTTCACAAGATCTACCATCATCATCTGAACCAATAACCACCAAATGGCCACTAAATGTGGTGGCATCATCTTCGAACCCCCTAAACCTAATAATAAACACATGAAATTGACTTTTCCCTCAAGAATTATGGTTTGAATTCATCCTCGAGGTCGTCGATCACTAGTCCATTGCATTCGGGTCATTTAACCCAAATTTCGGCCCTGGTCCAACTCGCATCTGATCTACACTCTAGGTTCAACCCAACCTAAACCCAAGATCCATGCCCCATTAGGCTGACCCACATGCCTAGCTCCAAATTGGTCTAATATCCATTTTGCGTTTTGGTTTTCCTTTTGTAAATTTTTTTTCTTTTCTTATTATTATTGTTTATTTATTAGCTTTATTGTAAAATGTAAATGTGCTTGTAAATTAAAAAAAAAAAAGAAGAATAAAAAAGGAAAAAGAAAAAAAGAGAAAAAGAGAAAAAAAAAAAGAACAAAAAAAAGAAAGAAAAAGTATTTTATTTATTTGTTATTTCACTTAGTCTAATAGATAAAATAAAATAATAAATAAATAAATAAAATAAAATAATTGAGCAAAATAAAATCTATTTTATCACTTAGGAAAAACAACTTTTTAAAAATAAAAATAAACGGATCTTTTCCAAATTAAGACCATTTATAGCTTTTAAAATTAAAGTCTAATTTAGGACCCTTTAGAAAATTTTCACCAAATAAGTCAAAATAGGTAAAAATGTAAACGTAACTGTTTTTTTCCAAAATTGAAATTTATCAACCCACTATGTTTTTGGTGAATGAATTACGAAAGTTTAATCTCGAATAGCAGGTACGTAGGCATCCATACACAAGTACGAGGTAACTTAAAATATAGAAATTTTTATTTTTTCCATCTTTGTAGATATTTATGCAAATTAATTAATTTAGTCATGTGTAATGTGATTAGTTGTTTAGAATTTAAAAAGGATATATTTAAAAGCAAAATTAAATTCAGAAAGTTAAAGAGTTATACCCATTTCGGGTTTAATAAATTAGCCTCCATATCTAGATCTTTGGTTTAAAAAAATAAAAAATCATTTTATAAATTGGTTTTTAAATCGATAGATCGATAACTAAGTTATAACCAATCTACCCAATTTGTAATAACTTAACTCTTTTTTCTGACTTCAATCGGGTAGCGACCTTAATACCTTTTCAAATTGAAAAAACGGTTTTCTTTAAACCCTAGGTGAGGATCGATATTAAATGGGTAGAGCTTAGTACTAATCGGTTTAAAGAAGGTTTAATTTTATAAAAGAAATGAGAGGTTAAAAATCCGAGCTCGACAACTTGGCGACTCCATTGGGGATTTCAAAAAGGTTAACTACTTAAAAACATTCCAAAGTTAAAATTGCTTTTCAAATTGCCTACGTTGTTTAGTTATTTGTTTATTTATTTGTATATTCATTTGTTTATTTGTTATTGACTTCGTGTATATATTTGTTAAAATTAGCATATTTTGCAAATAGCATACAGTAGGGCATGAGGGGTTCATTTATTGCATCAAAGATGCAAGGTAGATGCGGTCAAATCCAAGTCGTCTTAAGACCCTAGGAGGGGGGCCATCGTGTAAGTTCCAAGTGTTGTGAGGTAACCACCTTTCGAAGCTGATTAGGCCACCCCAATTATGCTCATGTGACTAATGCAAGTGTTTTCTAAAAACAAGTGAGGTTATACAGCTTAAGAACCTTTTAGAACCCATCCTGATTATATATACTTCCCTCTAAGCTTGAGTTAATACACTACCCTTAAAAAAATGCATCCTTATTGATCATTCAAAAGTTTTTGCAAACAAGTATTTGGAAATTACAGTAGCGTTGCAACTTAAGGAGTAATGTATTAACCCAAATGACCCTAAGCATCTGCATATTCCTACGTTTTTTTCATTTATTGCATTGATGACTGATCCTTGTCTATAAAATGTATAGACTAAAGATGATAGATAACTAAGCAAATGATCAAGCAAGCAATTGGCCACTAGCTACCTCTAGGTTTTGCGAGCAAGATACCTCTAGGTTTTGCAAGCAGGTGCTAAGCGACAAAATTGCCTACTTAAAGGAAAAGCTTAAGTATTCTGAGGCTCACAATTGGGCCTTAAGGTCCCTTTTGGCATAAGTCATTAGGGATACTTATGAGATGATAGAGGACCTTAAGGCCCATATACGGGACCTAATGTAGGGTCTTTCCAATTTAGATCTAAAAAGCCTAGAATAAAGTTCTAAAATAAATGCTAGGTTATCTGCCTTTAGTTTTGTATTCTTTTTTTTTTAAATAATAAAGCTTTCTTTAGTTCATTGTTCTTTATTCTTTTCCCATTTTTGTAAATAGTCTTTCATTTAACCACTATTCAATCTCATTTGAGGAAATATAAATAAAATCCATAGACTTGTAAATAGAAACAAAAAAAAAAAAAAACCCACCACCCTTATTTGTAAATTATTTTTTGAAAATAAACTTCATCTTTATCTCTAAAAAAATTTTGAAAAAACAAAAAAATGAAAAGAAAAGTTGCCAACGGCTATAAATCCTTATGGGCCTAAGGAGCTAACACAAGCTTAAGCCTTTGGCCCACTCAAGTAACCTACCCAAATATTGGCCACTTAGCTACGCATTTAACTTAAACACTAACCTTAAGCTCATCTAATTGACCTACCTGAACACAAGCCATTAGGTTAGGCAACCAATCTAAACATAAACCACCGCCCATCGAAGCAGCTAACCTAAGCAGAATCCTCAACCCCTAAAAATAACCAAGCTAAGCCAAAAGCCTTAGCCTATTTAGAAAGCTAAGCTCAATCATGAACCAAACCAAAATATAAAGTCAAATATTGGGGCATGATTTGAGAAACTGCGGGGAAAAACCTAATCCCAGGCAAATAAAAAATAGATTCCTCCTTAAGAAATCGGTAACTCACTTTTTGAAAAGTTAGGATGAGAAGAGGTAGACTATATCTTATGCACTAACCCTAGAAACACTTTGAGAGTTGAGTGATATAATGGTGAGGATACTTTGGACATATTCCTTAAAGGAGGTTCACTTTGAATGCAATACGTAGATTAAAGTAAAGTTAGACATTCATTTCAAAATTCTAAACATAATCATCTATTGTTCACCTCGTTGGACTTATTTGGAGATTTTCTAAATTCAAACCCTATCAAGAACCACCCTACAATGGGGCAATTTGGAGGTTAAGGTCATTGAGCAGAAGATAAGGGTAAGATTGGTTTATGCTTGTTTAAGTAACATTAATTCAAAAACAACTTTTATTTCTAATAAATTATTTTTCTTTGAAATGAAGAAGAGCCAATTTCCTTTTCAAGCACCTTAAGCCCATACACTAGAAACCTATAGATTTAGGGCCTTGAATCGTTTAAAAAGAAAAAAAAAAAAACTCAACAAAGGAAACAATCACTCTTAGGGCCAAAAGAAAAGAGAGAAAAGTAAGACATAATGGGGCAAAGCAATTAAAAATGAAAAAAAAAAAAGAAGAAAAGAGGCCAAAGAATTAGGCTCGGAATTGTAGGATGAAAAGCCCTAAGAAATATTTCACATCCTAGCAAAGGCAACTAAACCAAATCAAAGGGCTGGGAGTCAATGCCCAAATAGCCTTAGAAAACACAAGGCTCTAAATCACACTCCTAAGCTCGAAAACCCAAATCTTCATATCCACTCTAACACTTGGAAGCTTCTCCTACCTATACTAAATCACATAACACCTCCCTACCTACAATACCACCCTTACATATGTAAAAGCTCTTTTGATCTTGAAAGATAATTTATCTTTAATAAAAATTGTTTTTGAAACTAGGACAAGCGTACTCATAATTTTTCCTAAGGTTCTTGATTTGTACACTCGAGATTAATAAAAGTATTTTTGTCAAAATAAGCCTTTTCATTAATCCTTTTTGAGACCCTTAGACCAAAAGCCTAAACTCATAAGGTTAAACTAAAAAAGACCTAACGAATTGATCAAGGAATATCACTTGCAAAATGTACTGTAATTTTTGGAATTGAAGTTAAGAGCGAGATCTAGACCGAGAGCTAGTAAGGATGACCTCTTTAACTAAACTAATTGTAAGTTACCTTCTCCTTAAGAAAGGAATGTCTTAAGATCACAAAAGCTCTTAGAGAAGCCCTAGGGTCAAGGGCTTTAAGAAATTTCATATGATTACCAACGATAGGGGTGGTTATAAGCTTATTCCTTAATAAGCATTTATACCCGTTGGTGAAACTTTACAAAAAAAAAAATGAAAAGAAAAAGAAGAAGAGAGAGAAAGTAAAAGCTTATCACAAAATTTTTATCCAATCTATGTTGGCTTGAATAGCCAAGCTTTTAATCCATTTCCTTTCTAAGGTGGTCATTTTTTAGTTTAAGTCATTCTTCCCCAATTGTAGTCTTTAACATCCTTCAAACTCTTTTTCAAATCAAGGGGCCTATCCCTACACTTTTCCTTGTTCATAAATGGTTTATTAAAAATCTTCTTGTAAATTTTTTTTTCCTAAGTGAAGAATTCTTTTAAAACTAATTGTTTTCCTTCCTTAATTCTTCAATCCTTCATCAATTTCCTCTTAGGGTTCAAGCCAGTTGTTAGATAGCTATCCCCTTTTCTTTTCTTTTTAGGGTTCCAGCTAGCCTATAAGGCATCATCTCGCCTTTCTATGGCGTTAGCCAGCTCTTAGAGCACTGACCCCTCTTTTATTTCTTTTTTGTGTTACAGCTAGCATTTAGGGCATTGTCCCATCTTTCTAGGGTGTTAATAAGCTCTTAGAGCACTGACTCCTCTTTTATTCTTCTTAGGGATTCAGTTAGCCTTTGGGGCACTATCACGTCTTTCATTTTAGGGATCCTGTCAGCCTTTAGGGCATCATCTTATCTTTCTTTCTAGGCTGCTGGCTAGCTTTCAACCCCTTCGTTGTTAACTCCATATAGGGTCTTTAGCAAGCCCATAGGGTACTTCTCTACATCGATTGTCTCTTAGCAAGCCCATTGGGTGCTTTCTTTCAATTATCTCTTAGTGAGCTCATAAGGCGCTTCTCTTCATCAAATTTTCTTAGCAAGCTCGTTGGGCACTTTCTTTCAGCAATTCTCTTAGCGAGCCTATTAGATGCTTCTCTTTTACCAATCTCGTAACAAGCCCATAGGGTGCTTCTCTTCATTAGGTTTCAATTTAAGATCTTAGCTAGCTCTAAAAGCGCTTTGCCTATCCCACTTAGGATAGTCAGCTTAAAGGAGCACTACTAGGTTCTCTAGATTGATGAAATTCTAGGGTAGTTAGTCCTCGAGAGATGCTACCACCTAAGATAGTCAGCTCAAAGGAGCACCACTAGGTTTTCCGAATTGATCCAATTCTAGGATAGCTAGTCCCTAAGAGACATTCCCACTTCGGATAGTCAACTCAAAGGAGCACTCCCAGGTTTTTCGAATCGATCCAATTCTAGGGTTGTTAGTCCTTCAGAGTTGCTCTCACTTAGGATAGTTAGCTTAAAGGAGCAACACTAAGTTTTCTAGATTGATCCAATTCTAAGGTTACTAGTCCTCGAGAGACGCTCTTGCCTAGGATAGTCAGCTCAAAGAAGCACTTCCAAGTTTTCTAAATCGATCCAATTCTAGGGTTGCTAGTCCTTGAGAGACATTCTAGCCTAGGTTAGTCAGCTCAAAAAATCACTACCAAGTTTTCCAGATCAATCAAATTTGTGGGTTGCTAGTCCGCAAGAGACGTTTCCACCTAAGATAGTCAACTCATAGGAGTACTACCAAGTTTTCTAAGTTGATCCAATTCTAGGGTTGCTAGTCCCCGAGAGATGCTCCCGCCTAGGACAGTCAGCTTAAAAGAGCACTACCAAGTTTTCCAAATCGATCCAATTTTAGGGTTGCCAGTCCCTAAGAGATGCTCCCACCTAGGACAGTCAGCTTAAAAGAGCACTACCAAGTTTTCCAAATCGATCCAATTTTAGGGTTGCCAGTCCCTAAGAGATGCTCCCACCTAGGATAGTCAGCTCAAAAGAGCACTAACAGGTTTTCCAGATCAATCCAATTTTAGGGTTGCTATTCCCAGAGAGAAGCTCCCGCCCAAAGGAGCACTACCAGGTCTTTTAGATCAATCCAATTCTAGGGTTGCTAGTCCAAAAGAGAAGCTCTCGCATAAGATAGTTAGCTTAAAGGAATACTACTAGGTTTTTCGGATCGATCAAATTCTAGGGTTTTTAGTCCCCAAGAAACGCTTTCGCCTAGGATAGTTAGCTCAAAGGAGCACCACTAAGTTTTCCAGATCGATCCAATTCTAGGGTAGCAAGTCTCCGAGAGACGCTCCCACCTAGGATAGTCAGCTCAGAAGAGCACAACCAGGTTTTCTAGATCGATCATATTTTAGGGTAGCTGGTCCTTAAGAGATGCTCTTACTTAGGTCAGTCAGCTCAAAGGAGCACTATTAGGTTTTGCAGATCGATCAAATTCTAAGGTTACTAGTCCCCGAAAGATGCTCTCGCCTAGGTTAGTTAGCTCAAAGGAGCATTACCAGGTTTTCCAGATCAATCAAATTTTAAGGTTGCTAGTCTTTGAGAGACCCTCCCACTTAGGTTAGTCAACTCAAAGGTGGTAGTTAGCTTAGAGGAGCACTACTAAGGCTTCCAGATTAATCAAATTCTAGGGTTGCTAGTCCCCGAAGGACTCTCCCTCGTAGGATAGTTAGCTTAAAGGAGCATTACCAGGCTTTCCAAATCGATCCAATTCTAAGGTAGCTAATCCTTGAGAGATGCTTTCGCTTAAGATAGTCAACTCAAAGGAGCACTACTAGGTTTTCCAGATCGATCTAACTCTAAGGTAGGTAGTCCCCAAGAGATGCTCCCACTTAGGATAGTCAACTCAAAAGAGCACTACTAGGTTTTCCAAATCAATCATATTTTAGGGTAGCTAGTCCTCAAGAGATGCTCCTGCCTAAGTTAATCAACTTAAAGGAGTACTACCAAGTTTTTCAAATCGATCAAATTCTAGGGTTGCTAGTCCTCGAAAGATGCTCTTGCTTAGGTTAATAAGCTCAATGGAGCACTACCAGGTGTTCTAAATTGATTAAATTCTAGGGTTGCTAGTCCTCGAGAGACGCTCCCGCCTAAGTTAGCCTACTCAAAGGAGCACTACTAAGTCTTCCAGATCGATCAAATTTGAAGGTTGCTAGTCCCTAAGAGACGCTTCTGCCTAAGATTGTTAGCTTAAAGGAACACTACCAGGTTTTCCAAATCGATCCAATTCTAGGGTAGCTAGTCCCTGAGAAACGCTTCCACCTAGGATAATTAGCTCAAAGTAGCACTACTAGGTTTTCCAGATCGATCCAATTCTAGGGTAACTAAACTCTAAGAGACATTCCTACCTAGGATAGTCAGCTTCAAAGAACATTACCAGGTTTTCTAGATAAATCATATTTTAGGGTAGCTAGTCCCCGAGAGATGCTCTCACCTAGGTTAGTCAACTCAAAAGAGCACTACTAAGTTTTCTAAATCTATTAAATTCAAGGGTTGCTAATCCTCTAAAAATGCTTCGTCCTAAGTTAGTCAACTCAAAGGAGCACTACTAGGTCTTCCAAATCGATCAAATTTTAGGGTTACTAGCCTTCAAAAGACGCTTCCACCTAGGTTAGTCAACTCAAAGGAGCATTACCAGGTCTTCTAGATCAATCAAATTCTAGGGTTACTTATCCTCTAGAGACACTCCCGCTTAGGTTAGTGAGCCTAGTGAGGCATGACTAGGTTTTTTATCAATCTCAGTTTAGGGTTACTAGTCCTTAAGAGACGTTCTTGCCTAGTTTAGTTAGCATTATTAGGTTTTAGTTTAAGGTCTTAGCCTACTCTAGGAGCACTTTGCCTATCTTAGTTAATCAGCTCGTTAGGGCACGACCAAGTTTCCTCATTCATTTTAAGCTCTTGGCTAACTTTAGGGGTGCTGTGTTCACCTTGGTTAGTTAGCTCATTAGGGTACGACTAAGTTTCCTCATTCAATTTAAGGTCTTAGCTAACTCTAAGAGCACTTTGGCCGCCTTGGTTTGGCAACTCATTAGGGCACAACCAAGTTTTCTCATTCAATTTAAAGTCTTAGCCAACTCTAGGAGCACTTTGCCCTCCTTGGTTAATCAGCTCATTAGGATACAACCAAGTTTCCTCATTCAATTTAGGGTCTTGGGCAATTCTAGGAGTGCTTTGCCCGCCTTGGTTAGTAAGCTCATTTGGGCACGACCAAGTTTCCTCTCTTAATTTAAGGTCTTAACTAGCTTTAAGAGCACTTTACCTGCCTTAGTTGGTTAAGTCATTGGTGTATGACTAAGTTTTCTCATTTAATTTAGGGTCTTAGCTAACTCTAGGAGCACATTACCTGCCTTGGTTAGTCAGCTCATTGAGGTACAACCAAATTTCCTCTATCAGCTTAGGTGTCAGGACCCTAAAGGGGGCCTAGTAGGATTACCTAAAATTTTCATAACATGTGTGCACCCATGATATGAAAACCGTCTTGCAAGTCAGAGATTGCAAGACTCTAAATAATAAATCACTAAATTAATGATTTTCAAGTAAACAATTTATTATAACATGACATAATATATAATTATAGATAACTATGGATGTTCGATATCCTACAGTTCCTCAGAACCGCAGAGAATCGGTATCTCCTACCAAATAATAAGACGGGATTACCAACATTATAAAACTGCAGGTAAAATTAAGTTATATTAAATTCTAACATGTGAATATTTTCTACAAAGAGTGTTTATGTATCATCTATAAAAATCTCAACTAATCCTAACACTAATGTACATATCTTCATCTCGCACTCAGTACTCGAGACATATCCCAATCCCATCGTATGTAAACCTGCAAAGAAAACTAAGGAGGAATGAGCATAAAACAGCTCAGTGAGTTCATTCCTCACCACTACCGGTCAAGCAAGTTTTCACACATTATTATCACACATGCAAGTAAGCTATCTACATACATAATGAATGCAAGCAACACATCCATAGGAGTCCGGAACTATGGAAGGTGTAGAATTACGTCGTCCACACTTCGATTATCCCCTGTACTTACCCGCACAGGGCACCTCAGCTTACCCGCAGAGGCTACCTAGGGGCACCACCCCACTAGGCAAAACTCGACTATTACCCTAGCCGAGAAAAAGAATTTCAATCCAAATAGGGGGAGTCCGAACTAGGACTATCCACCCTCCAAGGCCACTCGGGCAAGAACATGCGAGTCCTCTCGCAACCAAAAATAACCAAGGCCTTTCAGGCACAATAAAGCGAGTCCTCTCGCTATCAAGTGGAGAACCCATGCTAGCTTTGCCTTAACATTATAAATACTATTTATGGCTCCATAAGCCCTTACAGTGATCATGCGAAAATTTGTTTAAGGTTAGAAAAGCTTTTGCCAAAAATACCTTTCTTAAGATTTTTGCAAGGCTAGTACTCTCCATTCATACCTTTACCAAGTCATAGACATGTGACGAGTAGAACCAGTTATTTGGGTCAGACATTTATATTTATCAATTTAAAAAGGTGATCACACAGATGATGGCATACAAACAGAACAGTCATTCAAACATACAAGTAATAGCAAACAACAAAACATCATACAAATAACACACACAAGCAAGTAGCAGGTCATCAGAACTCCCTCACCTGGATTATTGCTCATTCTCTAAGCCTTTAGGGTTTCCAAGACTCGATATCGAACGCCTAAATCAAAATGGTAAACCTTATAAGTGTTCTGAGAATTCAGACCCCTTAGTCAACTAAAAGTCTATTGTAGTTTGCCTAGTTTCCTCCAATATAACCCGAGTATAGTATGTATATGGCTACCATGCTCCATGAGATTAATAGTAGCTATTTTCTTATATTAGTAAGGTATGAGGCTTCCTTTATGTATTTTGTAATTTTTTTTTTGTTCTAATTCCGATATTTGCAAACTTATAGTCGTTTTTCATCGTTTTCGGACGCACGTTCACACAGTGATATCCGTTTTGGACGGTAAGACCCGTGTTTTACGTTATGAACTAAATTTTGAGAAATTTTAACTATGAAAACTTAATTGCTCTTATTACTTATATTTATATCTTTTATTTATACTTAATGAGTTAGTTAACCCTTAAATCCTTATACTTAGAGGATTTTACTTTACTATTACTAATTTATGTACTTAATTAAGTATGATTCAATTTACAAAGTGTATTAGGGTTTATTAATTTAGGATCCTAATTATGATACACTTTTCTTTTTTTCTTAGTTTATAATCTATGCTTATGTCATGCTTACATCATCATTTGCTTATGTCATTGCTTATGCCATGGCTTATGTCATCATGTGCTTACCTCATCACTCACCTCATCATTTAATTACCTAAGCTTCACCTCATGCTTATGTCATGTCTTAATGTCTTATGTATACTTTAATTAAACTACTATGTACATATACCTTTACTATACTTATATGTATACTAGTATACTTATACATGTACCTATACCGTATTTATACATGTATACATACTCATATACCTATACGGTCATATACGTATTTTTATACAAAAATTCGTATGCCTAATCTTTTCCTTAAGAAAAGCTTCTTAATTCCATTCTTTTGTATTTTTATGTATGTATTTAGTGTGGTATAGCTAGATATGATCTTAATTCAAGTTATGTACATGATAAATACTCATGTACAAAGGTTTACATACATGTATTCTTTTAGTATTCCCTTATGTACACATACTTATAAGCATATACTCATGTCTTCCTTTCTTCTTCTTCATAATTCCTAATTCCTACACTTAAAGATGGGAACTTTGCTCCCTTTTCTTCAAGTTAAAACTAAACACATAACTACTTATCTAATCTACCTAATTAACTAACTAATGAATAACATAAACCAATATAAAGTGAGTTAAGTACATACCTTTAGATGTGTTGAATTTAAGGAGGCAAAAGTGAAGAAATGAAAGTGAAAGGGAAGGGGAAAGCTCACGACAATGGAGGGACCTTTTTGTTTTGTTTCTTTTTCTTTGTTTTGCTTATAGAAGAAGGAGAATGGTGGGGCCTAGAAGATGGAAATAGTGGACGGCAATTGAGAAGTAAAAGAGAAGAAAAAAAATCAAAATGAAAGAAAAGAAAAGCCATCATTAAGTTAAGATATTTTTCCTTATCTCTTATTGTCTTTTGTTGACTTTTTCAAAGTGTTGACTTGGTCAACATTTTGACCTTGGTCAACTCTCCTTAAGCTTATGTAATTTTGTGTACATAATGTAAAGATTAAGGGAAATTAAGGGAAAAAATGAAGGAAATGAGAGGAAATGAGGTATTTGATGAATTGATTAGCAAACATAGTTGATGAGGTCTTACTTTAGGTCTTTATAACTTATATATCTCATTTGATAAACTACTTTGGATAACAAGTGCAAAAAGTACTAATTTGGGTATTAAAGTTCACTACATGTAACCTAATTTTCAACTATAACCCTAACTCTAAGTGAGACTATCCTAATCATATACTTAAGACATAAATGTAATCTATGATTCATTATCTTAGTTTCTAAGGGATCATTTAAGCATTCTAAATGTTTATGCATGATTGAGGGTTATCTTCAGTCGTTTACAGATGAAATGGCAAAATATGGAGAATATATTATCACTTAGGGTTTTAAGGTAAATTATAGTGAATTGGTGCTTTTATATCCTTAAAGTTATGGTTTTAGGGTTCTTATTACTTTAAGGCATCATCTCTAATGTTTTTACACATTTAGGGTTTCATATATTCTTACGCGATTAAATTTTCGATTGTCATCTTAGGGTTTTGATAAGGTTCGAGGTTTTAGGGTCTTCGTATGTAGTTAGGGATTCAATTGATGATTTAAGGTTCTTCGTATCCACTTTAGGTTTTGGATTGAGATTTTAATCGGTTTTAAATCTTACTGGCTCTTTTGAGTTCGGGAAATCATCTACAATTTACACGTTTGTTTCTATACTTAGAAAGCTAAATTCGCGGGGTTTACATTAGGGCCTTAGCCAACTCAAGGAGCACTTTGCCTACATTGTTTAGTCAGCTCATTAAGGCATGACTAAGTTTCCTCATTCAATTTAGGGTCTTAACCAATTCTAAGAGCGCTTTGCCCACCTTGGTTAGTCAACTCATTAGGGTACGACCAAGTTTTCTCATTCAATTTAGGGTCTTAAATTTAAGATTTTAGCCAGCTCTAGGAGCACTTTGCCCGCCTTGGTTAGTCAACTCATTTGGGTATGACCAAGTTTCCTCTATCAATTTAGGGACTTAACCAGCTCTAAGAGTGTTTTACCCACCTTGGTTAGTCAGCTCACTACGGTACAACTAATTTTTCTCATTCAATTTAGGGTCTTAGTCAACTCTAAGAACGCGTTGCCCGCTTTGGTTAGTCAGCTCATTAGGGCATAACCAAGTTTCCTTAATCAGCTTAGGGCCTTAACTAGCTCTAGGAGCGCTTTGCTCATTTTATGTCAATTCGTTAGAGCTTGATCAAACTTCAATTCTTCTTTCAATCTCTCAGCCAGTTCTTAGAGTGCCACCACTCTCTTCACTAAACCTCTAGTGGATTGGACCTAAGGTAGCTAGCTAGCTTTAGTACTTCTTAAGATAAAATCTACCCTTAGGATAAAAATAGTGTCTCTTTTGTTTTTGTGGCAAAGTTTTGCTCAAACTTCATCACCAAAAACATTGCCATAAAGAGGGGCCGCTACAGGCACTTAATTTTTAGCCCCTTTTTATTTTTCAAAATATGTTATAGAGTCTTAAATTAGAAAAAATATAAAAAAAAAATGGAAAAATAAGAAAACCCCAAACAATAAGAGACTTAGAAAAAAATACAAAAAAATAGGAAATAAAAAAAAACCCAAAAAAATGAAGATATTTAAAAAAAATAGGAATTTTAGAAAAATACAAAAAAAAACGGAAAATACGAAAAAGCACAAAATATAAGAAATTTAGGAAAACATATAAGAACTTTTGAAAAGTCACAAAAATTTAAAAAATAGGGAATTTAGAAAAATCATTAATTTTTAAGTTATTCAAGTAGAATAGAATTTTAAATTTAAATAAAAGACTATTGGGCCTAGGCTTAAATTAGGTTTATATTTGAATTTAGCCCAAGCTAACTTAGTCCATATGTGCAATTAGACAAGGCATAAGCCAACGGCTTAACAGTAAAACATTTGGATTAAGTTAATGGACTACTTGGAGGTCAGGGGTTCGAGACTCATTAGAGACATGAGGGTAGTTTTTTTATCTTTTCCTTTTCTAAAGCTCCACATGTGGCCACATGTCAAACCGTTATTAGGCTATTTACCTAATTGCGACATGTGGTACTTTATGATTAGTTACGAAAATACACATTCTTTCCTCCTTTTTTTTTCTCCCCTTTCCTCATTTCTTTGCTTCTCTTTCTTTCTTTTTTTTTTATCATAAAACACAACACACATAAAGGAGCTCCATTCTCAATTCGCAGTGTAGGGGAGGAGGAGTGGGGTGGGCATGGGGCATTTGTTTTTTAAAAAAAAAAAACAAAAAAACACACTAACTCTCACCGTTGGATCTCTCTCTCTCAATTTCACAGACCTCTCATACTTTCTCTCAATTATCTTTCTCCCTCTCTTTACAATACTCTCTCTCACTCTCGAATCTCACTAAGTTCTTTCTCTTTCTCTCTCTCTCCAAACGAATCTCACTCGACCTCTCCTTCTCTCTTTCAAAGCCATCGTACATCCAACGACCCATGTACGTCACTCTCTTGGCTACCCCCATCCACGAACAACAACCATGTACATCACTCCCCATGCATACACTAGCTACAACCCATTATCATACGATACCCTCGAGACTGACGCACCACCACAACACTGACTCGAGCTAATGCAGCAATGACCATGACCACTCTATAACATATCCTTACTGCAGCATACTCACCAAACCATCACTCTCATAAACCCCTCTTGTCTCTCTCTATCTTGTACCCTCTCGTACCCAACCTACTCTCTTTAACCGAACACCCATTGAACAACTTATAGACAAACAGACCCACACACTTACGGCCAACCTCTGATGCTCCTAAACGTGAAACTCATTACACCGTCCACCAATGCACAACTACCCATAGCTGCTTCCATACAAGTAGCAATATGAACCACTAACCCAACATGACCTCGACATACGTAACGCCATTCGAACACATTATCACAGCCACATTCTGACCCCTTTCTCAAGAATCATCATCGTCGTTCAAACCAATAACTACCAAACGCAAGCATGGGGGATTTTTATCTTTAAAAAAAAAAACATACCAACTCTCACCATCGGATCTCTCTCTCTCAATTTAACAGACCTCTCACTCTCTCTCTCAACTATCTCTCTCCCTCTCTCTATGGTACTCTCTCTCACTCTCAGATCTTATTAAGTTCTTTCTCTCTCTCTCTCTCTCTCTCTCTCTCTCTCTCTCTCTCTCTCTCTCTCTCTCCAAATAGATCTCACTCGACCTCTCCTTCTCTTTCTTGAAGCCATTGCACATACAACAACCCACACACGTCACTCTCTTAGCTACCCCCATCTATGAACAATAGCCATGCACATCATTCCCCATGCATACACTGGTCGTAACTTACTATTGCACAATGCCTTCGAGACCAATGCACTACAACTCCACTAACCCGAGCCAATGCAGCAACGACCATGACCACTCCTTAACATATTCCTATTATAGCATACTTACCAAACCAACACTCTTGCAAAGCCCTCTTAACTCTCTCTATCTTGGACCCCTCTCGCACTTATCCCACTTTCTCTAATTGAACACCCATTGAACAACTTACACATTAATAGACCCATACACTCATGGCCAACCTTCGATGCCCTTAAACGTGAAACCCACTACACCATCCACTAATACACAACCACCCATAGCCTCTTCCATACATGTAGCAACATGAACCACTAACCTACCGTAACCTCAACACACGTAATGCCATCCAAACACACTACCACAGCTACACTTCGACCCCTTTCTCAAGAATCACCATCATGGTCCTAACCAATAACCACCAAACAACCACCAAACATTGTAGCATCATCCATATACCTCCTAAACCCAATAAAAAACACACTAAATTGACTTTTCCCTCAAGAATTGTGGTCTGAATTCATCTCTGACACTATTGGTCATTGGTCCATTGCATTCAGGTCATTTGACCCGAATTTTGACCTTGGTCCGACCTGTATTAGATCTACACTCTAGGTTCAACTCAACTCGAAGCCAAGATCCATGCCCCATTATGCCGACTTATGTACCCAGCTTCGTATCAATCTAATATCCATTTTGTGTTTTGGTTTTCTTTTTGTAAATTTTTTTTTCTTTTCTTATTATTATTATTTATTTATCTATTAGCTTTATTATAAAATGTAAATGTACTTGTAAATTAAAAAAAAAAGAAGAAAAAAAAGGAAAAAGATAAATGATATAAAGAAGAGAAAAAGAGAAAAAAAAAAAGAAAGAAAAAGTATTTTATTTATTTGTTATTTCACTTAGTCTAGTAGATAAATAAAATAATAAATAATAAATAAATGAATAAAAAGTAAATAATAAATAAAATAAAATAATTGAGCAAAATAAAATCCATTCTATCACTTAAGGAAAACAACTTTTCAAAAATAAAATTAAACAGGTCCTTTCAAAATTAGAACTATTTAAAGCTTTTAAAATTAAAATCTAATTTAAGACCCTTTAGGAAATTTTCACCAAAAAAGTCAAAATTGGTAAAAACGTAAACCCGACTATTTTTTCCAAAATTAAAATCCATCAATCCATTATGTTTTCGATGAATGAACTACAAAAGTCTAATCTCGAATAATA
Source organism: Lumnitzera littorea (assembly GCA_024138015.1). Classification (NCBI taxonomy): domain Eukaryota; kingdom Viridiplantae; phylum Streptophyta; class Magnoliopsida; order Myrtales; family Combretaceae; genus Lumnitzera; species Lumnitzera littorea. The sequence continues at coordinate 43,635,834 of JAMXBB010000007.1, read as the reverse complement.
GGTACGTAGACACCCGTACACAAGTACGGGGCGACTTAAAATATAGAAATTTTTATTTTTTCCATCTTAATAGATATTTATACTAATTAATTAATTTAGTCACGTATGATATGATTAGTTGTTTGGAATTTAAAAAGGGTATATTTGAAAAAACAAAGTTAAATTCAAAAATTTAAAAGGTGGTACTCGTTTAGAGTTTAACAAATTAGCCCCTAAATCTAAATATTTGGTTTTAATTGATAGATTGGTAACTGAGTTATAACCAATCCACCCAATTGGTATTGGGTCGGGTGAATAGTTTTCTTTAAACCCTAGTTGAGGATCGGTATTAAACGGGTAGGGTTTAATATTGATCGGTTTAAAAAAAGCTTAAGTTTATAAAAAAGCCAAGAGGGTAAAAAACTAGGCTTAACAATTAGTTAGCTCATTCGGGCATGACCTAGTTTTTAACATATTTTTTAAGGTCCTAGCCAACTCAAGGAGTACTTCGCCCATCTTCATTAGTCAACTCATTAGGGCATGACCAAGTTTTCAATATATCTTTTAAGGTCTTAACCAACTCAAGGAGTGCTTTGCTCGCCTTAGTTAGTCAACTTATTAGGACATGACCAAGTTTTCAACATTCCTTTTAAGGTCTTTGCTAGATCAAGGAACGCTTCGTCCACCTTAATTAGTTAGTTTACTAGGGCAAGACCAAGTTTTCAACATTCCTTTTAAGGTCTTAGTTAGCCCATGGAGTGCTTCACCTATTTCACCTTGGTTCATCAACTCAAAAGGGCATGACCGGGCCTCAATTCTTGTTTTAGACTCTTGACTAACTCTTAGAGCGCCACCTCTCTATTTACTAAAATCCTCAGTAAACTGAGCCTAAGATAGCTAGCTAAGGCGCTTCTTATGACATTATTCACCCTTAAGGTAAAAATAGTGTTTCTTTTATCTTTGTTGTAAAGTTTTTATCAAATTTCACTATAAAGAGGGACAGTTATAAATGCCTTACTTTTGCCCTTCTTTTTTTATTATTATTTTAGAATTTTTAGAATAAGGTAAAGGGTTCTAAATTAGGGAAAATGAAAAAATAGAAAAATAAGAGAAAACCCAAAAAAAATGTAGAAAAATACAAAAAAAAAAGAAAAGAGAGTAGAAAATTAAGAAAATCCAAAAAATAAGAGACTTAGAAAAAATTACAAAAAATAGGAATTAAAAAAGAAGTCATAGAAGAGTAGAAAAATAAAGGATTTAAGAAATTTAGAAAATAACTTTACATAGAGTAGAGCCTTTTAAATATTATAAACCATTAAGCTTAGATTTAGGCTTAGATTTGAATTTAGTCTAAGCTGATATAGTCCATTGCACATATGGATAAGGTATAGGAAAATAACCTAATGGTAATACATATGCATAAATACTAAGGAGACCTAAGTTTGAATCTCACTAGGCACAAAGTACCTTTTCCCTTTTTTTTTTTTAAAGATAGGATTTATTTTTTTAATTTAATTTAAATATTTATTTAATATATATAGATATATATATATATATATATATATATATAAAGGGGCATGAGGGTGTTAGGGGGATGGGGGGATTGGGTGTAGACCAGAATTTAGTTTGTAAGCCATGCATGAGGGTACAAAGCCCTATTGAACACAGGGAAGGGGCGCGTACACCCCATTTTATTTTCAAACATGCGCATAGGAGCACGTAACACATACCCCACACATGACCTATGCCCCTTTACTCCTTTTCGCAGTTTTAGCTCCTTATTTCCAGTTTTTTCCCTTCCATGCATGCTCTGTTCAGGGCCATTTTTTACTAATTTTGTTATACGATTTCACCGAATTAATGGTGAAATCGTATAATATGTATAGCTTACTTTTGAATTCATCCCAAGATCTATCCAAATTCAATCATCTATGCAATTAAAATCGAGCTTAAAAGCGAAAAAAAAAAATTCATTTTTAAAGTCAAAACCCATTAATGAATTTCAACGATTTAATTCAGTTTTCCCAACTTTCTCATCTTAAGCTTTGTGCTTATAGTATAAATAAGGGTTTGTCTTTCATTTTCAACACACAGAAGCACAAGAATCTCTTCAAGAAGCATACATACTACACTTTCTCTCTTTAGTATGGTCTCTCTCTCTATAAAGTAGCCTCCTCTATGGTAGTTTTTGACAAAAACCACCACCACCACTACCATCGGATTCCTCACTCCCAAAAACCCCAAGTTAGACACGCTAATCCAACTTCCAAGTCAATCTAAGCTGACTAAAGCTAACTTAAGTTAACCTAGGCTAATCAAGTCGACATCAAGCCGACCTAAGTTGACCTGAGTCGCCCCGGTTTGCACTTTTTTTTTCCTATTTTTTTGTTTCCTTATTTATTTATTTTATTTCCTTCCATGTAAGTGTAATAATTAAAAAAAAAAAAAACAAGAAAAAAAAAAGAAGAAAAGCAATAAAAGAAAAAAGAAGGGAAAAGAATAGTTCATTTTTATTTTTTTTTAGAAATGGATAAGATAAAATAAATAATAAGTAAATAAATGAATGAATAAAATTTTACTAGTTAGAAAAAATTAGTTTTTTTAAACAAATAAAATAAATGGGCTATTCAAAATTAGGATCCTATTTAGAATTTCTAAAAATAAACATCAATTAGGACCCTTCAAAATAATTTTCTTAAATAAATTGAACCAGGTAAAAATGTAAACTTGACCATTTTTCAAAAGTTAAAATAAATCAACATGCTAAAATTTTCAAAAAAGAACTACATACATTTAATCTCGAATAGTGGGTACATAGGCACTTACGGGAGACGGTAGAGAATGAAAAACCCTTTTTTATTTTATTATTTTTCTTATTTTAAATTACTTAATTCAATTTGTTAACCAATAAATGGAGTTTCACTTGATAGAATAGTCTTTTTTGAAAGGTGAGTTTTAAGATTAAGATTAAATTTGGAAAGTTAGTGATACTTGTAAGGGTTTAAAATTCCTAATCCCCAGACCCATTTCTCTAGTTTCTAAAACTGTTTACAAAAATCGGTTTTATCAAAAGATTAATAGCTAAGTTATAATCAATCTACTCAATTGATTATAATTTTACTCTTTTTTCCTGACTTCGATAAGGTAGCGACTCCAAAAAACATTTTCAATAAATTTAAAAAACCAGTTTCTTTTAATCCCTAGTCGAGGGTCAGTATTAAATTACTAAGGTTTAATATTGATTGATTTAAAGAAGAATAATTTGTAAAAACCAGGAGGAAAAAACAAGACTTAATAATGTCATTCGGACTTACTAATACACCAAGCACATTTACAAGGATTATGAACTATTTGATGCACCCTCTGATTGGATGATATGTGGCCGTATATTTTAATGATATATTGGTGTATAGTACAAACATGAACAATTGTGTTCAACATCTTTGAGTTTTTTTTTTATCTTTTGTGAGCTAAGAAGTTATTTAGTAACCTAAAAAAAGTGTACATTCAGTCAGGGTAAAGTGGTTTTTCTTGGGTATGTGGTATAATGTTATTAAAGTACAAAGTTTTCATATCCTTGCTTCTTTCTATAGGCGATTTATTAAGAAGTACTACTGTAGCCCCTTTGACTGAGCTAACCAAGAAGAGTGAAGGGTTCAAATGGAATGACCAAGTTGAGTAGAGCTTTAGGGGGATCAAAGAGAAGCTCACCTTTGTCCTTGTCCTAGCTTTGCCTTATTTTGGAAAACCATTTGAGTTAGAGTGTGATGCATCAGGCATTAGAATTGGTGCCATCCTAATGCAATAACAATGATTGGTTGCCTACTATAGAAAGAAGCTTAATGGGGTTGCATTGAACTATTCAATGTACAAGAAAGAGTTGTACTCTCTTTTTTGAGCTCTTATTGTTTGGAAACACTACTTACTACACCAAGAGTTTGTTATTTACGCTGACCATTAGTCATTGAAGCATCTTAAGAGTCAAAACAAACTTTCGAAGAGGTAAGGTACGTAGCTAGAGTTCATGGAGAGTTTTTCATATGTGATCTGGTAGAAGAAGGGAAGCGTTAATGTAGTTGTCGATGCTCTATTATGTTGGCAAGCCTTGTTGACCACCTTGCAGATGAAGTTACTAGGATTTTTACTTATTACTGAGCAATATGCTCGTGACCACCATTTTAGTTCCATTCTTGAGTAGTATAGAGAAGGAGTTACCGTTAGAGGATATTACCTCAAAGATGGCTATCTATTTAAGGATCAAAGGTTATGTATACCAAGTTGTTCCATACGTAAGCTATTGGTTAGGGAAGTCCATGGTAGTGGATTATCTAGTCATTTTAGAGAGATAAAAATAGCCAATCTATTGAAGGAAAATTTTTATTGGCTTGGTTTAACCAAGGATGTCTATAAAATAGTTGGAAGTTGCTAAGTATATCGAAAAGCTAAGGGGAAGAGAGAACCCCATGGAAAGTTTATGCACTACCAACACCAACCTTACCTTGGGTTGATCTCAACATAGATTTTGTCTTAGGGTTTTCCCGAACATCTAGGGGGAAAGATTCAATCTTTGTTGTGGTGGACCACTTCAATAAAATGACACACTTTATCCCATGCCATCAAACTAATAATGCTTTATATATTACTGATTTGTTTTTGCAAGAAGTTGTCGAACTATATGGAGTACTAAAAATTATTGTTTTAGACTGAGACAAAAAATTCTTGAGCTATTTCTAAAAGACTCTTTGGAGAAGACTAGGGACCAAACTTGTGTTCAGCTCCTATAGCCACCCTCAGATTAATGGCTAGACTGAAGTGGTGAACAGGATGATAGGTAACTTGCTTAGAGCTATTGTGGGAAAGAACTTGAAGGATTAGAATTTGTGTCTACCAATTATGGAGTTCATAACACCATTGGGAAGACTCCATTCAAGGTCATCTATAGCCTCAATCTCATTATTCTACTAAATCTAATTGATACTCTAGTAGCTATTAAAGAGAGTTAATTTAGAGTCAACCGAGCCCAAGAATTGTAGGAGCTACACCAAATTATGATACGAAAGATCGCCATGTTCAATTAGAGACAACAAAAGATTGGTAGTCTAAGCCGCTGGACTATTTCTTTCAAGCTAGGAGACTTAGTATGGATTTACCTCAATTGTGGGTGATTTTTGCACCTAAGATACAGTAAACTATCCCTACGAGCTGATGGTCCATTTAGGGTCTTGAAGAAGATCAACTGCAATACCTACTAAATCAAGTTGTTTGAGAACTATAGTGTTTCCACTACTTTCAATGTGTCCAACTTATTCCCCATCGACTAGAAGAAGAAGATCTTGCAAGTGCCTTAGAAGAATAAGAACTGGAGGCTACTTTAAATTTGAGGTCAAATCTTTCTAACCCCTAGAGGACTCCAATGACTCACAAGGAGAATAATAGCTCATAGCCCCATTTAGGATAAGAATTCCTACTCTGATCTCTATGATTTGCTTTACTACCGACCTGAGTATCGAGCTCTCTCGTACACCAACATTGTCTTCGAAGCTATCAAGCAGACATATCGACCCTTCAAGTAGGTATGCCTACCTATTAAGTAGCCATACCATAATCCTGACAACATTCAAGCATACCAACCTCAACAATTGTCCAAAGCTGAGCTCTCGAACTGACTAGGATCTAATTACAATTTAAGGTGAATTTTCATTAGTAACTAATTAGTTAAAGATTAACCTGGTCTAGATTAGGCCAGCTTCAATCGTATACCCTCTTTTTCCTCATTTCATTTGAATTGTACCATATTTTAGAGCAACCGGCCGCCATGTAATACCTGTCTTCTAGTACAACATTTCAAAAGGATTCTTTACTTTTCCATACCAAAAATTCTTTGTCTCTTTTACCCTTTTTGGTATATTTCATGTATTCCAATTGTAAATTACCCTTTGTTTCCTTTTCATAGGTGCTTGTAAACCTAATGGGGCTAGTATATGACCCCTCTTCATTTTGTACATAGACATCAATAACTTCATTATCAAATTATTACATGTTTCTCTTTTGAGCAACCTTAGTGTTCTCACTTACCCTTAACTCTTATCTATTCCCTTTAACAAGGAGTAGTTGCGAGTGACCCTATAGTTCAAACTGGTAAGTCATATCTGATAGATTGTAGATCGAATAGGATTGATTAAGATCAATTGATATATCACATCTAATTGGTAGCTGCTCGAACTTTGCTAGTTTTCTTTTGTTTTCTTTCATTTTCTTTTGAATTCTCTTCGTTGTGATGCTCCTCTATATATCCGACCCAAAGACGCATCATAAACTCTCTCTTTGATTCACATAGATTAGAGTAATAGAATAGGATCTAATACTTAATCAAATCCCTTTTCCTTTTAGAATTCGACCTAGTGAATACTCATCAGTATTATTACTTTAGGCGACCGATACTCTGGTCGGTTAAGATGATACTATTTTGAAATTCTTCATTTATAAAGTGTCTTTAAACATATCATTTTTATTAGTGTCTTGTGTTGTTTGTCAAGGAGCAAGTGGGCAAATGAGCTACCTAATGTTTTATGGGGTTATTGAATTACACATAGGACCTCGATTAACCATACCCTTTTTATATTGGCTTTTGGATCTGAAGTAGTTTTGCCAATTGAGCTCTAAAATGAAAGTGTAAGGATTTGAGCTTTACGACCCCCAATACAATGACATTGGTCTCTAAGCAAATTTTACTACCATCCATGAGACCCAAGCTCTAGTAAAGGCCTATCGAACCACTTACCAAAAACTATAGCTTCGTACTATGACAAACAAGTCAGGCATAAGTGTTTCTAACTTGGTGATTTAGTATGCAAGAATTTAGAAGCTCTTGGAGCTAAGGAAAGCCAAGTGAAATTGTGATGCATCTCCGGGGTCGGACATATGGAGAAACACGTGAGTAAAATGATCTGAAAGAAAACAAGGAAAAGGCTAGCAAAGCCTAGGCTACCATCAACTACATATGATACACCAATTGATGCTACTCGACCTACAATCCACCGGATATTACTCACCAGTCTAAACTGAAGAGTCACTCGCTACTACTTCTTACTAAAGGGAATAGATAAGAGTTGAAGGGTAAGAGGACACTAGGGTTATTCAAAGGAAACTCAATTAAATTATGATATTGAGGATTGATGTCTGCATATAATTAAGTAGGGGTCTATATACTCTTCCACTAGGGTTACTTTACATGTATGAAAAGATAAAAGGGTATTCTTACAATTAGGTTATATAAGACATACTAAAAAGGGTAAAAGAGACAAAAAAATATTTAACATGAAAAGTAAAGAATCATTCTAGAATATCATGCTAGAATACATGTATCAATTAGTAGTTAGATGTCAATAATATAGTATAAGTAGACAAGAAGAATTGCAATCAAGGGTTGACCTAATTTGGATCGAGTCAAAGCCCAGTTAGTCCTATTTTAGAGTAGTCAACGTAGGTTAAGGTTAGACATTTGAGGTTCTCTCAAGAGCTCAGCTCATATAGTTTGAAGGCTATATGCTTGGATATCCTATCATGGTATAGTTGTTTGGTAGGTCTAGCATAAGTGAAAGTTGGGTAGTTAGGTCAGCAAAAAAGGGAAACACAGAGGTTAGAATAAGAATTTCCATCTTGGATAAGGCTTTGAGTTAGTATTCTCTAAATAAATCCTTGGAGTCCTCTAGCTTAACTTGATGTGGTCGATCCAGGAGATTGATTCCTATCATCTACCTGTGGGTTAGAAAGATTTGTCCTTAAATCTGAAATGGTCTTTGGCCCTTCTTCTAGGACACTCACGAGGTCTTCTACTGGTTAGTAAGGAATCAGGTTAAATACATTGAACATAAGGGAGACACCATAGTCATCAGGTAACACGATCTAGTAAGTGTTACAATTAACCTTTTTCAGGACCTTGATTAGACCATCAACTCAAGGAGATAAGTTGCTTTGTCTCAAGTGTAGGAATCATTCTTGGTTGAGGTGTATCCATAATAAGTCTCCTAGCTGAAAGGAAACAACTTGGCAACCTTAGCTACCAATCTCCTATTGTCTTTAAGTGAACTTGGCAATCTTCTTAGTTATAGATTGGTATAGCTCTAGCAATTCTTAAGCTTGGTCAACTCCAGTTTGACTCTCTAATAGTTGTAGGGGTACTAATCATATCTAGGGGATAGTAAGATTGAGGTCACATATGACCTTGAATGAGGTCTTCCTAGTGGTGCTATAGATAGTAGGTTATATGCGAATTCCACAATTGGTGGATAAAAATCCCAATCCCTCAAGTTCTTTCCTATGACAACTTTGAGTAAGTTTCCTAGTGTCTTGTTCACCACTTCAGTTTGGCTATCAGTTTGAAGGTAACAATTAGAGCTAAACATAAGTTTGACTCTAAGCCTTCTCCATAAAGCCTTTTAGAAATAATTCAAGAATTTTGTGTCCTGGTCTAAAATGATAGTCTTTGGAAATCTATGTAGTCGAACAACTTCTAGTAAAAATAAATCAGCAATATTTAAAGCATCGTTAGTTTAATGGCACAAAATGAAGTGTACCATTTTGTTGAAACATCTACCTTATGGATGTCTGGAGTAACCCTAAAACAAAGTCCATGCTGAGGTTAGCCCAAGGTAAGGTTGGCATTGGTAGGGGCACGTATTCTTCATAGGGCTCCCTCTTTCCCTTAGCTCACTTGCATACTTCATAATTACCAACTACCTCATGGATATCTTTAGCCAAACCAGACTAATAAAAATTTTCCTTCAACAAATTAGCCATCTTAGTCTCTCCAAAGTGACCAAATAATCTACAACTAAGAGCTTCCCTAACCAACAACTCATGCATAGAACAATTTGGTATGCATAGGCTTCTTTCCTTGAGGAGTTAGCCATCTTGGACATAATAGCCTCCAACAACAACTCCATCTTTACACTACTCTACAATAGGATCGAAATGAAGAACATGAGTATATTGCTCAGTGATGAGCAAAAATCCCAATAATTTTGTCTGTAAAATAGTTAACAAAGTTTGTCAATGGGATAAAGCATTGGCGACTATATTTACACTTCCCTTCTTGTGTCGGATCACATATGAAAATCCTTCTATAAACTCTAACCACTTGGATTGCCTCTTCATGAGTTTGTTCTTACTCCTAAGATGCTTCAATGATTTATGGTCATTGTAAATAACAAACTCTTGTGGCAATAAATAGTATTACCAAATAATGAGAGCAGAAAAGAGAGTTTAACTCTTTCTTATATATAGAATAGTTTAGGGCAGCACTACTAAGTTTCTCACCATGGTAGGTAATGGGTCATCATTCTTACATCAAGACAGCGTTAATTCCAATTCCTAATGCATTACATTCCAATTCAAAGGGCTTGTCAAAATTCGGTGGTGATAGGATGGGGGTAATGGCAAGTTTCTCTTTAATCTCCTTAAAGCTCTGTTCGACTTAATCATTCCATTTGAACACATCACTCTTCTTTGTTAGCTCGGTCAAGGGGCAGCTATGGTATTGAAGTTTTTGATGAATTGCCTATAGAAAGAAGCTAGGCCATGAAAACTTTGAACCTTAATAACATTTCTCGACAACGGCCATTCCAAGATAGCTTAGATCTTCTCCTCATATGCTCAGATTGTTGCCTCTAACATTACAAACCCAAGATAAACCACTTCATCGTGGTAAAATGTACATTTCTTCGAATTCCCATATAACTACTCGGATCGTAAAATGTCAAATAGTGGTTGAAGATGTTGAACATGATTGTTCAAGTTGGCACTATATACCAATATGCCATCAAAGTATACAACTACACATCTCTTGTTCAAAGGATGCATCACATGCTTCATTAACCTCATGAATATGCTTGGTACATTAGTAAGTCCAAACATCATAACCAACCATTTGTAGAGACCATACCTAGTCTTAAAGGCAGTTTTTCACTCATCACCTAAGCTCATGTAAATTTGGTGGTACCCACTTCATAGGTCAATCTTTAAAAATATTTTAGCACCATGAAGCTTATCTAACATGTCATTGAACCTCAGTATTAGGTACCTATACTTGATAGTGATTTTACTAATGGCTTGGTTGTCGATGCACATGTGCTACAAACCATCTTTCTTTGGGATAAGTAGAATCCATACAGCACATGGGCTTATGCTCTCCCTCACAAATCCTTGCTCTATGAGCTCATCTACCTATTGTTTTAGCTTAACAACCTACTCTAGGTTCATCCTGTATGTAGGTTGGTTTGATAAGGTGGTACCTAGTTATAAATCAATACAATGCTTTGTGCTTGGATTAGGATTAGTCCTTTAAGCAGCTCCTCAAGAAATAGGTTGGTAAACTCATCCATCAGCCTTTGAATTTCATTTAGAACATCTTTCAAATCTCTCATCTCCAATAATCTTCTAATTAATAGAAACATAGGCTCTTCGGCCTTCTCAGCAGCTTGGAGCTCTCTTCAACTCATCACTAAGGTCTTCTTCTTACTAACTTAAGTGAGCTTATTATGGGTTTCGTTTACTTATGATGGGGCCATGGGCTTTAGCACAGTCTTCTTTTCATCCTTAACAAAGGCATAGGTGGTCTTATATCCATCGTCACTAATACATCGGTTGAATAAACAAGGTCTTCTAAGTAACAAATGTGAAGCTCCCATAGGGATGACATTGTACACTACCTCATCCATGTATATACTCTAAACACTAAATGGTATAGTTACTTGTTTAGTCATGTGCAAAGCACCCTTATCATGAAGCCAATGTAGCTTATAAGGTCAGGGATGCTTTGAGGTTAGCAGACCTAACCTCTATGTAAAGGATTGTTCAACTACATTGGTATAGCTTCCTTTATCCACTATGATGGTGTACAATTGTCCTTTGATGGTACATTTAGTATGAAACAAATTTTCCCTCCAGTCTTCCTCAAAGTTTGGTAAGAAACTCAATACTCGTCTTAGTACTAAGGTCATCACTTCTCTTTAGTTAGCATAAACATAAGTCTCCTCTTCCTTCTTAGCATTTGCTTTTACAACATCCTTCTCCTCTTCAAGTTCACTCTTATTGATGCTATCCATGACATCACCTCAAAATACCATGGCATGTTGGTTCAAACACTCAATGGCCATGTGTCTAAAGCCTAAGTATTTAAAGCACTTCACCTCGCTAATCGTCCATTTGAAGGTCTGTCCTCTCTCATATGTTCTTAGGGTTGGCTTAACCTCAGTTCGACTCAGTTGGCCTATTCGACCTTATTGACTTGCTTAGCTTTCATTGGGTCAGTCATTCTTTCCTCAATTCGGTATGGCCTCTTCGGCTCGACATGAACGGGTTGGCTTGAAGCAGGGGCTTTGGAAAATGTTGGTCTAGGTTGGTTTGAAGTACTTCTCTATTTTTTGACCCTTTATGCTATCTTAATTACCTCTTCTAACTCTATACCTCCACAATGTTGTAAATTTCATGTTTAAGCCTAGAAATGGACCTCGATACAATGTAAGCCTCTAGTTCTTCCACGTTGGCTTGGATAATGTGCATCTGAAACTCTCTCACATAATCATCAACAAATCGGCCTCCTTGGTGAAGTTCTCACAACTTTGAAAATATATCTTGCAAAGAGGTCTCAAGCATGAATTTACCCTTAACAACCTTTTCATCTCATCCCAAGTCCTTACCCCTTGCCTTCTAACCCTTGCTCTAGCTATATTTAGATTTTTCTACCACATTGTAGCATATCCAGTAAACTCTAGTATAGCAAGTTAGACCTTAACACCATCTATATATCCATAACAGTTAAATAACTTCTCAACCTTCTCTTCCTACTCCATGTATTCATCTACATATCTACTTCTACTGAAGGGAGGGATTCAAACCTTGACATTATTTAGTCCTCGAGGGGCTCAATATCCTCGTTCCTGTGCTTGATAATAATCTACCTTTTCTTCTTCCTCATCATAATCCTCGGCATCTATCTCCTCGTCATCTTCTTCAATCTCCTCCAACTCTAGTCTTCATCTAGTAGCTTAGTCTGTAACTCCTCTAGCTTGAGGGGGTTGAATTGGGCGGTTAGCTCAGTTACCTTGGCCATAGTGTCTCTCAAGAGCATTTTCTAGTGGGTTATGGTGCTATACTCCCTAAGGTTATTGTCTATTAACTTGTATCACGGTGACTAAGCTCTTTACAAGATTAGTGAGACTATTAAGCTTATCATCAACTAACCCTAGAGTGTTATTACTATTATGACCACAACTAGTTTGAGCACCACAACTCTAGTCACTAATAACGCTATGAACATTTGAATCTGATATAGTACAATACTTCTCGAGCAAATTAACAATACAATACACAAAAAATATGGTTACCGTATTACTCAAAACTTTACTTAACACACCCTAACAACTTTAACACTCAATAATCACCTAAACAAGACAAAAATGAAACTTGCTCTATTTTTGTAGCAAAATAACAAAGTAATAAAGAACGTATCTTACTAACATAATAACCTCTACTACACAACTCACAATTCCAAAATTACTCTATATGAACACACTAAAGTAGCTACAAAAGGAACATAGTAGCCATAAATAGCAAACACGAACCAAAGCTAGTGAAGCTAATGTGTTTCTACGGTCGAACATACGAAGAAACACCATAATGAAACAATCCAAAAGAAAACGAGGAAAAAGCTAGCAAAGCTTGGGTAGCTATCAATTAGATATGACACACCAATTAATCCTACTTGGCCTACAATCTGCTGCATATGGCTCACCAGTCTGACCTAAAGGGTCACACGCCACTATTACTTACTAAAGGGAATAGATAAGAGTTAAAGGATAATGAAAACACTAAGATTGCTTAAAGAAAACTTGATTAAATTATGATATTGAGAATTGATGTTTGTGTGCAATTAAATGGAGGTTTATGTACCCATCCACTAAGATTACTTTACATTTATGAAAAGACAAAAGGGTATTCTTATAATTAGGTTACATAAGATATACTAAAAAGAGTAAAGAGACAAAGAATATTTGGTATAGAAATATAAATAATCCTTATAGAATATCGTACCAAAAGATACGTGTTGATCAGTGGTTGGATGTCAATAATATAGTATAAGTAGACGAGAAGAATTGTAGTCAGGGGTTGACTTAATTTGAATCAGGTTAGGGCCCAGTCAATCCTATTGTACAATAGTCAACATGGGTTGGGGTCAGACGTTTATGGTTAGCTTGAGAGCTTAGTTCATATAGTCTTAGGGCTATATGCTCGAATATATTATCATAGTATAGTTGTTCAACAAGTCTGGCAAATGTGAAAGTTGGGCAGTTAAGTTGGTAGAAAAGGGAAAGATAGAGGTTGGGATAGGAATATCCATCTTAGATATGGCTCCAAGTTAGTTTTCTTCGAGTGAATCCTTAGAGTCCTCTAGTTAGGCTTTGTGTGATCAGTCCAAGGGGTTGACTCTCATCAAATTGACTCCAGCATGGGTAGACCCTATAAGGGTAAAAAAGGTTGTAGGGAATGGAAAGGTTTGATGGTCAACCTATTCCTTGAGCTTGAAATGCAAATAATCTAAGGTTGTACTTTGGGTAACCGATCTATTTGAAGCAAGAAATGTATTCAGATTTGTAATTTAAAACGTAGTGACTAATTGTGTGTTTCATTAGATCAATTCTTATTGTTCTAATTTGTGAAGTTGTTAGATGTTAGTATTTGTGTGTAAAGTCCTGTGTTAATATGTCTTTGTCTTTCATGATTCATAATGATGTTGATAATGGAATGATTCACTTATGTGATATTCTTTGATATTATGCTTTGTTTAGTATCTTTCTTTTCAATTTAAAGGTTTGATTCAAAGCATAGTCAATCTAAGGTTCATATTGTTAGCCAACACCAACGCAAATGGTTAGTAGGCTTTATTCCAAATTCTCTTGAAACATGAGAAGTAAAAATATCTATAAACGCTACATATCATAGTGATGAGTAAACTATGCAATGTATTATCGCTAAATCCTATAACAAATAATGGACGATAGGAACAGATGTCCTAAATTGAAGATAAAAAATGATCCAGCTAAAATTCTCTAAGTTTTATGATAAATATAGACAACGAGTTATAAAAAGCCCTAAGTCATTTAAGAGTAATGGGCTCAAGCACTCTAAGTCTTAAGATAAGTACGGACAATGAGCTATCTAAAACCCTAAGTTGCTAAATAGCAACCAGTTGAAAACTCTTACACTCTTGAGATCAGCCTAGATATGAGGTACTAAGGGCCTTATATTATTTACTACAATCTAGAATCATGAATCAAAATAAGTAGGAAGCGAAACTCACTTATGGAATGAATGAGAGTTTACACAATATTTTAGCCATGAAAAATAAAAATATAAATACTTGTACATGAAAACAAAGGTTAGCATTCCAATTGGAATATAAGAAAGGAATTCTTACTAAAGAAAGAAAAAATAGAACAAAATGAAATGAAAGCAGTTCAATCTTTAACAGTTGAATTATTAGGAGTAAGGGTTAGATAAGCATGAGGGATGATAGTAAGAGCATCAGGGACAGCATGTTGGATCTCATTTTGGGCAATAGTAAAAATATTATCTCTTCAATAGGTCGTTCATTCTCCACTTCTTGTTTAGTAACATTCTCTTTAGCTATGGGGGCTTCCTCCTTTTAACCCCTAATAGCAAAACCCAAAGAACTTAAATCATGATCTAGATGGTGAGTTAAGATCTTTTCTTGAGCTAGGTTGACAACATCCAGCATTTTCACCGAAAGTATGCTTAGATACTCTTCATTGTCTTAGACTTCTAGAAAGAACTCATAGTTGGCTTCGTGATTAACATTTTCTTTAAGATCAATAACCTTGACCTTCAACTCGTCACATGAGCTCTTTAATTGGTGGACCTCCTCAAAATGTTTAACCCTAAGACTATCCACCTCATTCTAAGTCCCTTGTAAGCTAGTGATAAGCTGGGAGCTCTTCTTCTATTCCTCTATTAGGGCAGCCTACTTTTCTTGCCTCAACTCGACCTCCTTGTCCAGCATCTCCTTTAAGTTCTTCATCTCCTATTCTAACTTAGTTTTCTCCCCACCCCCATTTTTTCTCAAGTTTCATTTATTCGGCCTCAACACGAACAACCTAATCCTTAGCCTCCTTTACAATTTGAAGAGGAAAACAAACAAGGAGAAATGGGTAAAATAAGATGTATAAAGTAAGGCCAAGAACTTAAATGGGTGAAAGTCTTAACACTTTCTTCTCCTCTACTAATGTGTTGATGATCATAAGTAGATGTTGAGAACACTAAAAAACAAAGAATAGCGTTATAAGGAGAAATATGAAAACACCGACTCTTGTGATAATCCATTTGACCCTTACATCATATATTTTGGTAATAGTCAACTATTGAAGATTGTCAACATTAGCAAATTGGCAATACTTAACATTCTTGGTGATTGGATTGACATCCTTAGGTAGGTAAATCCCCTCCAATAGCTCAAGAGCAATATTGCCATTACTAAAGGCATAATCACCTATGTTGACCTACTAGAGAAGGAAATTTTGATATATTTCCTTATTTTCCTTCTTAGATGGAGCTTTAGGAATATGAATTGTTATTAGGGGTTGCTTTGTTTGTAGGTTCATAGAACCCCCATTAGGTTGGTTAGTGTCTTTCTTATCACCTTTCCCTGACTTCCTTAAGAGCTTTCTCTTTAGTAGAATCATGAATAAGGGTTCATTAGGCTTGATATTAAGCTATTTCCTCAACAAATCAACACTCCTTATCCTTTCTCTTTTGAATATCTCTACCCTTAGGAGCTTATACATACTCTTGTGACTTTTTTGTAGTTGTTTTGGACAAAACAACTTTCTTTGTTCCTTAATCCTTCTTTAGAATAGTATCGGCCTTCAACTTAGCAAACAAGCTCTTCAAATCTAGATTCTTAAGCTACATGTCAACATAAAATTCAAGTGAAGGTTAGATTGAAAAATGTAAATATGAAAAGGGACAACTTAAAAACATAATGCCAAGTAAGGGCAAGGACGACCACCTAACCTTTGAAGTAGTTAGTTGAGGTCCCTCCACTAGCAAGCCCCATTCGATATGATGAATTCCAAAAAATATGTACCTTCATGGTCTACAACTATACCTTTGTCTATACCCTCCATGATATTCTCATCCCCTTAAACTACACTTATGCCTTCTAAGGCCTCGACCTCATTTTTACGATGATTGAAGCTCCATAATAATACTTTTCAATAATCATGTCTGCATCCTAGAGGAAATAATGTTTGTTATATACTTTCATGATTATATCATAGATAGCTTGGTCATTCGAAAGCGGTTTCTTTATGTCAAACTGCTTAATCGGCTAAGACTAGAGTATAGGAAGGTCAAGATTAGTTTCAAATCTAAACACAACCTATTTCTTCTTCATATCATGAATTGAAGATTCAAGCCTAATCAAGACTTTCCTTCTAGCACGGCACATATAAAGACCTACCCCTCACCTCGTTTAATTGTAAAGAAGTCGTGAAATAAGGTCGGATTAGCCTTAGCCTCTAGGTCCTCACAAAAACACTCAAAGGCTATCATTAATCCATAGGAATTGAGGTTTAACATGCTTAGACAAATGAGATGATAGGTGAATAAAGACCTTGCAAAAATAAAGAAGGAAATCTAAGACCAACCTCAAAGTACTTTTTGAAATGTGCGAACTCATGCTCTCTAAAGGATGTTATGCGCTTGTAGACTTAAAGTTGATTGATTCTCCATCAACAAGGAGTGGAATAGAAGTAAAGCCACATGTCATTAAAATCTTTCTTTATTAGTGTGCTTGAGATGCCATTAAGGCTTAGATCATACTTAATACCTATATACAAGGGAATAGCGAGAAGGTTACCTTCATTGTCAAATGAACAGTCGTCAAATGGAATTTTACAGATTCGCTAAGCTTTAAGGGCATGAACCCTTACCAATCCAGCGTAGCCAAACAAATCCTAAGGTTAATCATCTTCTACATTTGTCATGCTAATGGCCTGCTCTAAAGAAGAAACACTTGCTACTTTATGGGTTACAAACAAGTCTTAGCTTCAATCTTGAGCATTTGTTGAATAACCATATCAACTATTGTTAGATGGAGTATCAAACATGGTTACCTTCAAAAATTGATTGAAATGGATGAAAAATGAAGGAAGAAGAGGGATTCCTTAAGCAAAGATGCAAATGGAAAGTTAAAATTTTTGAGGAGAAGTTCAGTTGGTTAATATAGAGAAACAATGGAAGGAAAAGAAAGAGAAAAAGGGAAAAAGTAAGGAAAAAAAAAGGATAGTAAGTAGGAACAAACTTCAAGATCCATCGCAATTCCCTACAATTTCTAACCACATGATAAATCTCCTCTACAGAAATTAGACGCTTGTAATTGAAACACACTACTAAAAATGCACATGATAATCATTATGTCTACATAAGTTTTAATGTACGAGATACATAATGTCATTGATTGGACGTGAATCTTCCCCTATACGCAAATTAAGAACATGTCATTATTGGTAAAGATCAACTATGATCCTACAAGTGTAGGGTCAAAATAACAAGCTTAGGATAAATAGAGGTCAGACACGCTTTAGGAACCAAGACACCATATTACTCTCCTTAATAGTGACACTAAGGAGATTCGAGGGGCAAATGTTGATAGGGATTTTCATCTTAAGGCATTTGAAACCTTCAAGGAACTTAAAAGAGCCAATGTTTGACCTCTCAAGCCTAGTGTTTGACCTTCCTTATTAGCCTTGCAACCACTAAGGGTTTGACAATTTGGGAAGTGAATGAGCTCAAATTAGAGCCATATGCATGAAAGGAGATCGAGATGGTCTTGATTAGGTTAGTTAAGGGATAAAGAGCTTGGGAAGACTTGGTCGAAACTACAAGAGATTTAAATTCAATCATAAGCATGTGATTTTAGAGATCATTACATGAATAACCACCCATAACCCACCAATAACTAACCTACATTTCAAGACTTTAAGGAGTGGTCTGTAATTCAAATTATACATATGGAGATTCTAAAGGCAATAGTTGTAAGGAAATTACCAACTGTACTCGATAAATAAAGGTCGGCACCTTACAATAAGCTTCTTCTAGACACTTAAATATCAATCACTTTACTTCTCTCCCCATTTTCCTTATATTTCACTATCAAAATTTTACTTAGGCATCGAAGTGACTACTCTAAGTCCCCCTAACATCCCTATAGCCTAATTTTTCTCTTTCTTTCAAGCTTGAATTTCATTAAGCAAACCAAGTTCACCTTCATCTAATGTTGACTGTCAACAATTCCCTTAGGAGTTAAATGGGTTCTCGTAATTTTTTGACTAAGAGGAGATTATTTATGAGAATTCCTACCTTTGTCAATTAGTTTGTAGAGTATAGATGGAGTTTTTACAACCATGAGACCTAAGAGGAAATTGGGAGTAGAGATTGTACTGAATTCACATTGCTTTATGTGGTTATAGTGAATTAGGATAGGTTATGAGACCAAGAAGTGATTGGCCCCCTAATTTCTATAACTAGAACAATTATTTCATAATAAGAAGTGAATGTTTAGCACATTGTATAAGAAAATGAGATCGAGAGGAGATTTTTTGCTACATAACTGAGTGAGATGCCCTACCTAGGATTGAACTCAAGTGAATTTCATTAGAACCAAATGAAAAACTATACTTAATATCTTGGTGGCATAACTTCACCACTACATTGGAAGCATGGCAGAAGCCCATGCCTTTGATAATTTGTGTTAGTTGTTATATTTTTGCTCTCGCATTTACTTTTCCTTCAAATTCCCAACTTACTTTATTTGATTAGCCTTGATTAGAATAGCATGTTAGAATCTTATACTTAGACGAGCCCTTTTCCTTATGGAAATGACTTAATAAATACTCACCAATATTATTATTGTAGATGATTTGAAACACTGGTCAATTAAGGGTTAACATGGTTTTTTAAGCTTTCATATTATAAAATTTACGTTAAATTTGAGTCATTAATGAGGGTAAGGCAATTATTCTAATATCAGATAAGTTAAGGACCCTAAGCTTAGGCACTAACATAGTTATGGCTATTAGTTGTAGTTGCTAGCTTAGTATAATTGCTATTAATTTTGAGTTCTTTACTTGCTAAGGTTCATATCTTTGTTGGCTTTCATGTTAAGATTATGGTGTCTTTACCAAATTTTAATTACTATGAGCTATTTTGAATAGAAAGTTTGAAAGCTTATTGTTAAATTTATCAATTGAGTGTTGAACTTTTCCCTAGTTGATTTGATATTATCCTAGGATTATGCTAGATATAATTGTTGTTCTCTTAATAGGTTGTAGTTTAGTGGTTTGGTTGGTTACAAAAAGAGTAGATTTAAGAAAATTTGGGGTTTGTATTACTTATTGATAGTGGTCATGATTGTTGTGATTATTTGAGTGGAAAATGAGTTATAATTGGTAAGTGTATTAGTAATGTGGGAGTGGCCATACGTCATTTAAGTGTCCTTATCTTGATTGTCCTAAGCCATGTATACCAAAAACACTCAATTGTAACACCTAATAAAGGAGTTATCTAAATGCCACATCTATGAGATTAAATGATATGGTGAGTAGAAAATGTATAGAAGTCCATTAGACTTTTGAATATAGAGGTAAGAGACCTATCCTAAACTCTTTTTATCAACCTCCTATTCTCTAAAGTACTCCTCAATATGAAATATGGAAACCGAGTGAGGTTAAGGAGTGTGATCAAGTTAAGGATGGAGGATTGGGGAGATTTATTGACCCTACCCTACTTAAATTGGTTTTATAGCAAAAGAGAGTGATGAGCATGAAGAAGGAGATTAGTATGAATTATGGACGACTTTGTAGTTTTAGTATTATTGCTTGGTGATAAGAAAAATTACACTTTTATTCCTCAATGTTTGACCACTTTTATATTTAAATCCTTAATCTTTTTTCTTGCCATCCTAACTTGATCCTCAATGTAATCCAATGTCTACAAACAAGGACTTTTATCAATATTGTTAATTTTTCCATCTATAAAGATACACTATAGCACATGATTCATCTAAATAATAGATATAAATAACTATATTAAATATGTATAAATCACATAAAATAATAAAATATTTTAAAATTTTATAAAAAGAAAAAGCTTGAAAATTACAAAAAAATGAACTTGAGTACATCAAGGCTAAGGTGGTTGAGTGAACTACTAAAAAGTTAGTAGGTCATGATCCATGAAATAAAAGTGATTGTTCAACCCTAGGTAATGGGTAGCTACCTACCACCAAGAGTAGATTAAACTACCCACTTTAATTTGTAAGCTGTAACCTACATATTGTTTGTTAGCAATTCTAACCCCCTTTATGATTGAATTCTAATTTTTGTAAATGTTTTGCTATTTTTCCATTTCTTTTGCTTTTATGTTTTTCTTTATTTTTATCATTTAATTAATTTATATGTACGTACTTACATTATTTATTTAAATTAATTATTTGAAAGAATTAGGTATTGTTATGTGTCAAATGTGGATGGAAAAGTTAACAGTATTAATAGAAGCTCTATTATGTAAAAATTTCAAAATTGTAAGTACCCAAATAGAATAAAAGAATAATAAAAGAAAATGGTTATGAGCTGAAATGGAAAAAAGGGTCAAACATTCAGAATTAAAACTATCGTTTTCCATTTTATTATTGTTACTTGTAATACAAGCTTTTGATGATTTGGAATTTATTCTAGTTTTACATATTAAAGCCACGAACTCAACTATGTCTACATGGCCTGCAACTAAAGTGGGAAATGTTCCTAGCATTCTTCTATGTATGTCCTAAAAGTCAATTTGGTCCTTTATATTCTAAATGAGTCAATTAAGTCCTTTCTATTTGTATTATTATATCAACTTGACTCTCTTATAGTATTTTTTATAATGTGGAACTTATATAGTATTATAACAAAATTATAAACAGGACTTAAATGAATTAGTTAAGTGTTATCCCAATAAGATATCAAGAGGGGAGTGAATTGATATTTTTCTAAAACTAAGAATTTTTTATTTAAAGACAAAACCCCTCTTAATAGCTTAAATGACGTGATAGTAATTTAAAATTTGATTTTTTAACTTAAGGCATGAAAGATAAAGGCACAAATAGTGAAGATCAAAAAATAAATAAGCAAAGAGTAAGAAAATTAGGCAATCATTTTATAGAGCTTCAGCCTTTTTCTTACTACTTTCTTCCAACTCCACTATGGACCCAATCCTCCTTACCAATGTTGTTCCACTAGTCTAATATTGTCAATAAATATTGATCGGAGAGAGATTACAAGAATATCTAATTGCTTCTTTGTCCTATCTCACTAGCTCCTTACTAAGCTATACATAGGACTCAAAGAACTCTCTAATCCTCTTACACTCCCAAATCTAAGAAAAAAAAACTTCTACAAGGAAAATGAGATAATACAAGCAAATATCCCTTTACAATTTTTGCTCAAAAGCAATAACAATCTATAAATGAAAATTGATTTCGCATAGGTGCTAACAGAGTTTCCAATAAAGTTTCCTAATATTCAAGAGAGAAATTTGAATTTCAATTCTTATGTTTTCTTGTAACACTTTTCACTCTAATGTCACTTCTACTTATGTTAGATCAACCTCTTTGTAATAGCAAATGGCTATCTCATGAATTTTCTTCAAACAAAACGTTGTTGGAAAAAATATCCCATGACAATAGGAACCAAAAATTTGAATTTTTAAAACATTAAACCAAGTTGTTCCTAAATTTGTTTCTTTCACAAGTTTGAATCTTTTGATAGTTGTTGTACGAGGTGATTTGTTCCAATCCTCATTTGATTTCATGGAACTTTAGAAAAATATTTCAAACAGTAAGGATAAGGATGAAAGGATATGACCAAATCTTCATATATCATAATCCTATCAAAACTATCCAGCAATTCTTTATCAAAAATTCTATTTGAAGTTTACCATACGATTTTCATAAAGGATCAAGTCGGTTTTACCTTTAAGCAAAATATATTCAAATTTGAACTAGACTACAACCTTATCTCGTAACTTTTTGAACACTTGTTGTCCAATAAGTCTTTATAGAGTTCTTAACAAAATTTCTTAAACTCAGTAATCCTTTTTCAATTATTACTAACTTTTTTTTATCCTTGAATCATCTTATTATTAGAAAATATACTGCTCAAAACTTAATCGCTCAAATTTCCAAATCTGATTCTTGAGCATCCAAAAATAGTCCAACTTAAATCCCCATGGACTTAACCAACTTTAGTAGAATAAAATTGAGTATATTTCCTTAATATACCCAATAAGGTAGAGCTAGGCCTTCTTGGAAATTTATCAAAGTTAATTTATTTAAATTATTCAAAAAAGAATTTAGAAACACTAGCTGATCACGTTACTGAATGCGAACTGTGAATTTCTGATCATTTGCTTATTTACATTCTGAAAATCTTGATAACCTCAAGCTTATTTTCTTCTCAACACCTCTTTTCTTTAAAAACATCCTACATTCTTAGAAAGCTTGTTAAGTTTATTTACATCTTTTTATTATCATCAAAATATATTAAGAGAGAACTCAATATTCTCTCCCTTTTTGATAATAACAAAACAATATATAAACAAAAACATATATCATCATAAATGGAAATATAACTTGAACTTTCTAATCAATTTTCAACTTTTTGACTATATCTTGAACTTTCTAATTTTAATAGGTTTTTATGTGCCTTATACTCCCCCTTTTTGTTATCATCTTGAAAACATAAGTTCTCCCCCTAAACATAAGATATAAGGATGAGATGTATAGTGAAAACATGAAATTCATTACTTGAAATTGCCAAATGGCATAATACATAAGTTCTAACTAACATGGCACCTATGTAGATGCCTGATACTAACATGAAAAGAATTTACTAAAATGAACAATTGACATGATCATAGAAAATACAGCTAAATGGATTACAACTTTTTTGGTGGTTTGATTTTCTTATGAGTTGTAGTTTTCATGCGTATGTACTTCTTTACATGACTTGATTAAGTTGTTGAGCACTTTTGGATGGGTTCAATAGAAAAATGTGGTGGAATAGGTCTTGGTACATATGGTACTAGTGCTAAAGAAATTTCTAGAGCAACAGTAGTTGTTGGTTCAATCACAGGATAATGCTTTTGAGGAACTGATTTTTCAGAGGGTATCGAATCATGAGTTGGAGACTTGTGAGGTGAAACATTTGGTGGAGTGTCGGTCTTCCCTTAAGTCTTTTATTCACTAAATTTTTCATCAATGATTTTAGAAATCATCATTTCCAACTCTAGCTTACAAAAATTTAGAAGATCAAAAGAAGTTTGCCCAGGGTTAATCTGAACAGGTTTTGAGTCTGTTTCTGGCATTTTTTTAGCTTTCCTTTTACCTAGATCAAGATCTCCCCCTATCATTGGTGCATACTCTTTCCTCTGTTTCTTTTTAGGTTTTATAGGTTTCTTTCCCTTCCTTTTGGGATCTTCTAGCTCTTCGGATTTGTAACTCACCCTCAAGTTCAAACTCAGTAAATTTGAAAATTCTTGTCCTATTATGGGGATGAATATAATAAGCCATATCCTCTATGAACCAAAGTTTGTTCTTGACAAAAATTCCTATATGTTAAAAAACAAGTTCTCCAATTCTTTTGCTTGGTATGAGTATTTTTGAAACCTTAGGAATTTTAAATCCCTTAAATTTTAGTAACCTCATAATAATAGATCCATAAGGCTTACTGTCTTGATTCCTTTGCATGTCAAGTTCAAACTCAGTAAATTTGAAAATTCTTGTCCTATAATGGGGATGAATATAATGAGCCATATCCTCTATGAACCAAAGTTTGTTCTTGACAAAAATTCCCATATGTTTAAAAACAAGTTCTCCAATTCTTTTGCTTAGTATGAGTATTTTTTAAACCTTAGGAATTTTAAATCCCTTAAATTTTAGTAACCTCGTAATCATAGATCCATAAGGCTTATTGTCTTGATTCCTTTGCATGTGTCTCAAAATTTGCCTTAGAATATCTAGATCCTTTTTCAATTTGATGCTCAACAAGACTAGAGCATCTTCAGTAGACACAATTATAGTATTACCCTTCTTATGGAGTATACAACTTACAACCATCTTGTGCAATATTCTTACGATCAGCTCAAAGTCAAAGATGAAAACATTCTTGTCAAGTGTTACTTCAACTCCATTATTCAACAAATTGAACAATTCCCTCTTGGATAAGCCTACTAACATAGCATCATCTTTTACATCCTTTAGATAGAAGCATTTGATCAAATCTTTCCTAGTTAGTTTTATTTTCTTTCCTTTAATCTCAGACTTTATCACATCCTTTTTGCTAAAATCTACATTTTTATAAAACTCTACCACAATTTCACCATACATAACTTCATTCAATTCACATAATTTCTTATACCTTAGAAAATCTACCAGTTTATCAATGTATAACCTGTTCCTAGAGAAATATGAAAAATCAAAATAAATCAATTGAATAGGTTTACCTTTAATCTTTCTAACAATTTTCTGACTCTCTTTCTGACCTCCATTGGAATCCTCAAATCGCTATCTTTTCTGATCTCCTAAGGATTTTTTCTTGATTTTCTTAGAGGAAACTTAAAAATCAAAGCTTTTTACAGCTTTTCTTACTAATTTTCTTATTTGAGATGCTCCCCGTTTCTTTTCTTCTTCGAGTGTCTTTTCTTCTAAAGCCTCACTTTTTGATTCACTCTTTCCTTCCACATTCTCCATAGAATGATTAAAATCTTGATCTTAATAGGGGTTCAGTATAGGGTTAGGATGAGGGTTAGGGTTTGGTGAAGCTTTGGTTGGATTACTGTAAGGCATCTATGTAGAGTCAGAAGTTCATCCACAAGGTTCATGGTGACTATTTTTGGGTTTTTCTTATATCGACGAAAAACTATTTGAAGTTTGATTAAATTTCTGAGTTGCATGGTTCAACAAAGAGAAATGCAAGAATTTAAAGAAGAAGGAGAGATAGAAGGGTACATATATGAAAAGATTGTAACGTAGGAAGTTATCAAGAAGGGGAAGTTGTTTAACTTTTAAATGTGCTTAAATTTTGTTAAGCACGAAGAAAAGAACGTCTTTAAGATTTTGTTAAGCACAAAAAAGCAACATGCTTTAATGGTCATGAGATGAAAAATAACTCATGTACCTAATTGCATGTGGAGAATAGACTTACTATAGGGGAGAAAAAAAAATCTTTAAAATTTTACATGTTTGTATTTTACATCTTAAAAAAAAAGTTACAACAACAAGAACAACTAACAAAAAGGATTACAGACCCCTATTTCATTTCTAATAAATTCAAAATGAATTTTTTCAAAGGGTTTAGTGAAAATATCTGCCAATTGATTATCAATTGGTATAAACTCTACTAATATATCTCCATTATTCATGTAATCTCTTATGAAATGATGTCTTATCTTAATGTGTTTAGATCGAGAATGATGAACTAGATTTTTTTTCAAGTTTATAGCACTCGTATTATCTTATTTAATAGGAATATTCTTATAAGATAAACCATAATCCAACAACTATTGTTTTAACCATAAAATTTGAGCACAGCAATTATTAATAGAAACATACTTTACTTCTACTGTAAAGAAGGTGATAGAATTTTGTTTCTTGAAAGACTAAGAAACTAATTTGTCCCCTAAAAACTGACATATACCAGAAGTACTCTTCCGATCCACTTTACAGCATGCATAATCAGCATCTATGTATCCAATCAAATTAAAATTATGATTTTTATGATACTAGATTCCTAATTTTGCAGTACTGTAGATATGCTTAAAAAAATTCTTTATAGCAAATAGGTATGTTTCTTTTGGATCACTTTGAAACCTTGCACATAAGCATACACTAAATAAAATATCAAAACGAGATACAATCAAGTATAACAAGAAGCCAATCAAACTATGATATAGTTTCTCATTTACTTTCTTATCATTACCTTCTAAGTCTAACCTGGTTGATGTACTCATTAGAGTTGACAATGCTTTGGAATTTTCATAGCCGAACTTCTTTAAAAAAATTTTGGCATATTTCTCTTGATAAACAAATATACCATGATCAATTTGTTTAATTTGTAGTCCAAAGAAGAAATTCAATTCTCCTATGGGAGACATCTCAAATTCTATCTGCATCAACTTAGAAAATTCTTAACAAAAACTTTCATCAATAGAACCAAATACTACATCATCCACATATATCTGTACAATTAATATGTCATGATTATAGTATTTCAAGAATAAGGTTATATCTACTTTACCTCTTTGAAAACCATTCCTTAGCAAAAAATCACTCAATCTTTTATACCAAACACATGGTGCTTGTTTCAAATCATATAAAGCCTTTTTAAGCTTAAAGACATGATCAAACTTAAATGGATATTTAAATCCTTAGGGTTGCTCAACGTACACTTCTTCCTTAATATACCCATTCAAGAATACACTTTTTACGTCTATTTGAAACAATTTGAAATCTTTAAAGCTAGCAAAGGCAAGCAATAATTTGATAGCTTCTAACCTTGCTATAGGTAGATATATTTCATCAAAATTTATTCCTTCCTCTTGAGAATATCTTTCAGCTACTAATCTAGTTTTATTTCTAACAATTTTTCCATTTTCGTCTAATTTATTCTTGAACACCTACTTAATAGCAATTATAGATTTATTACAAGGTCTAGGTACTAGATTCCACACTTGATTCCTTTGGAATTGATTAAATTCATCTTGCATAGCATTAATCCAATTAATATCACTTAGAGCTTCATTAATAAACTTAGGTTCAATTTCAAAGAGCAATGCAAAACGATTCTCTATATTTTGAGAACAAGATCTAGTTCCAACACTTGAATAAACATTGCCTAGTATTTGTTCAGGAGGATGATGTAATTTAAATCTCAAGATAGAAGGAGGTGTATACAAACCTTCAGAACTTTCTGACTTACTTTCTAACAACCTTTGAGACCATAGTTCTAATTTAGCAAAATTTAGTCTTGATTTAATCCTTGTTGTCTCATCAAAAATTCCTTCTAACTTACTAGGAGTAGAAAGGTATTCAGAGGGACTTTTTGACAAAGGTTTTGACTTAAGTTCTAACACTCCTTCACCACTTCATTAAATTAAATCTTTCTTAATGATCATGGGTGTTTCATCTTCAGAATCCTCTTGTCATGTTTCCTCAATAAATCTAACATTGATGGATTCTTGAACTAATTTGGATACTTTATTATAAACTCGAAAGGCTTTAGAATAAAGTGAATATCCCATAAATATTGCTTCATTCACTCATTCCTCAAATTTTCTTGAAGCTTTACCTGTTTTCTTCACAAAACACTTATAACCAAACACATAAAAGTATGAAATAGCAGGTTTCCTATCTTTAAAAAGTTTCATATGAAGACTTGTTTAACAAAGGTCTCATGTAGATACGATTGAAAATGTAACATGCAGTGGATGTAGCTTCAGCCCTAAAATACTCAACTATTTTACTTTCATTCAATAAGGCTTTTGTCATTTCTTGAATAGTCATATTTTTACGTTCCACTACCCCATTCTGTTGAGGTATGCATGGAGCAAAGAAATTGTGAGTTATGCCATTGTTCTTGCAAAAGGTTATGAAATCAATGTCATCAAATTCTTTCCCATGATCTGTCCTTAGACTGATTATGGATGCACCTTTTTCATTATGTACTTGTTTAGCAAAGACTTCAAATTTTTTAAAAGCATTACTTTTATGACAAAGGAACAAAATCCAGTATTATCTAGAAAAATCATCAACAAACAACTAAACCATACTTGTTGCAAAAGAAACAAGCATAGGGTTTTTGAATTTTATACCAGTTGCTCACCATATTTCTTGAGATTAGAGTTTGATATTTTCTAACATACTTTCCAATCGAATTTCTGAAGTTTCCATTTACTTGTGAACTCATTTTGTTTAGATCAGGGGAGGTTCTACTTGACTTTTTAACATGCTCAACAATCTTTTCTTCTTTCTTATTATCAAACATTTCCTTATTATTTGTGTCTCTAGGTCTTACAAACACTATCTCCCTTTTAGAATGTGTGAAATCACTATTTTGAAAACCCAATCCAATTTTAGATTAATCAATATGTTGACATGAAATGAGTAGCTGAAGTTTCTTATCACTTTCATCAAATTTTTTGAAAGTATCCTGTATCAAACTTGACAAGACATCCACTCATTCTTTCAAGCTTTTTATTTCTTCCTTTAGTATCAAATTCTTCTTAACTACCACTTCCCTAGCAACGTGTAATCCTTCCATGTCATTTTTTAAGATATCATTTTTATCTATTAGTACTTTATTCGTTTGTATAAGAGCAGCTTTCTCTTCTTTCAATATCTAATTCTCATTCTCAATTCTTATCTTTTTGTCATTAGCCTTAGTAAGAGCTTTTAATAACTTATTTATTTTAGTACATCTATCTTCTGGAATTTCATCATCAAATTCATTTTCAGATTTAGAGCTTACCTCTAAAAGAGCCATTAAACACAAGTTTACTTCTTCGGTTTCATCTTCTGTACTTTTTACTTCGGTTTTTTACTTGTCCAAGTCACTCCATGTAGCCATCAATGATTTGTGTTTCTTCTTGTATTTGTCCATTTTCTTGATCAAGACTAGACATTCATACTTGTTATGTTCTAATTTCTTACATTCATAGCATACAATCTCTTTCTTCTCTTTGATTTTCATTTCTTCTTTCTCTTTGTAACCCTTTCCTACATCGTTCTTATTTTTGTTAGAAGAAAACCTTTTTGAATTATAAACTTTCTTACCTTTCCTTTTTAGTAGATGCTTTAGACACATTTCTAGCATTGATACATCTTCCTCCTCAT
Source organism: Lumnitzera littorea (assembly GCA_024138015.1). Taxonomy (NCBI): domain Eukaryota; kingdom Viridiplantae; phylum Streptophyta; class Magnoliopsida; order Myrtales; family Combretaceae; genus Lumnitzera; species Lumnitzera littorea. Next base: position 43,606,850 of record JAMXBB010000007.1, on the reverse strand, counting down.
CTTCATAAGATTCATCAATTTCTGATTCTACTCCAACCTCCTTGGCCTTAAAGGCTACAAACTTTCTCTTCGAATCTTCTAACATGTTTTCTAACTTAAGAAATTCAACTTCATAAGCCATCAGCTTGCGACATAGTTGACTTAAGCTAAGTTTTGCCATATCATCTGCTTCCTTAATAGCTGTCTTCTTTGTATTCCATGCCTTAGAAAGGATCCTTAGCATTTTCCTGACAAGATCTACATTACTCATTCTTTTTCTAAGAGATGATAATTCATTAGTAATAGTAGTGAAATGACTAAATGAATCTTTTATATCTTCACTAGGGAGGATGCAAATTTTCTTATATTGTTACATCAAGGTATTGATACTTGTCTTCTTAATGGTGTTGGTTCCTTCAGGTGTTTGAACTAATGTATCCCAAATCTCCTTAGCTATACTACAAGAAGAGATTAAATAGAACTCAAAAGGTGCAATAATAGAAAGAAGCAAATTCTTAGCCTTAGAGTTCAATTTAACTTTCATGATTTCATCTCTCATAAGAGGTGTTTCTGGAGCTTTAATGTCTCCATTTGAAATAATTTCCCAGCCTTGATAGTCGATTGCTTTGATGTATGTCTTCATCTTGAATTTCCAATAAAGAAAATTAGTACCATAAAAAATGGAGACTTATGAGGTTGAATAGTGAAAGGACCGCTACTTTCTACCATAGATCTTGACTCTTTGTGATATTAGAGCAAGGCTCTGATACCAATTATTGGTCCTAGTAAAATATTAAGGGTGGGGTGAATTGATATCTATCTAAAACTACCAATTTTTGTTTTTTTTTTAAGACAAAACCCCACTTAATAGCTTAAATGTCGTGATAATAGTTAAAAATTTGATTATTTAACTTAAGGCATGAAAGATGAAAGCACAAAAGTGAAGATCAGAAAATAAATAAGTAGGGAGTAAGAAGATTAGGCAATTGTTTTATAGAGCTTCGACCTTTTGCTTATTGCTCTCTTCCAGCTCCACCGCTGGGGACTCGGTCCTCCTCATTGCTATCATTCCACTAGTCCAATCTTTTCAGTAAACAATGATCACAGAAAGATTACAAGGATATCCAGTTGCTTCTCTGTCATATCTCACTAGCTCCTTCTTAAGCTATACACAAGACTCATAGAACTCCTTAATCCTCTTACACTCCTAAATACAAAAAAACTTTTACAAGGAAAATGAGATATTACAAGCAAATATCCCTTTACAATTTTTGCTCAAAAGTTATAACAATGTATAAATAAAAACTAATTTCGCATAGGTTTTGACAAAGTTTCCCAATATTCAGGAGAGAAATTTGAATTTCAGTTCTTATGTTTTTCTATAGCACTTCTCAATCTAATGCTGCTTCTATTTATGTTGGATCAACTTCTTTGTAACAGCAAACGACTATCTTATGAATTTTCTTCAAACAAAATGTAGTTGGAAAAAATATTCCATGATAATAGGAACCAAAAATTTGAATTTTTAAAACATCAAACCAAGCTGTTCCTAAATTTGTTTCTTTGACAAGTCTAAACCTTTTGATAGTTGTTGTACAGGTGATTTGTTCCAATCCTCATTTGATTTCGTGGAGCTTCAAAAAAATATTTCAAACATTGAGAATAAGGATGAAGGGATATGACCAAATCTTCATATATCCTAATCACATCAAAACTATCCAGCAATTCTTTATCAAAAATCGATTCTCATAAAGGATTAGGTTAATTTTATCTTTAAGCAAAATATCTTCAAATTTGAACTAGACTACAACCTTATCTCGTAACCTTTTGAACATTTGTTGTCTAATAAGTCCTTATAGAGTTCTTAACAAAATTTCTTAAACTCGGTAATCCTTTTTCAATTATTACTAACTTTTTTTTATCCTTAAATCATCTTATTGTCAGAAAGTAAGCTTCTCAAAACTTAATCACTTAAATTTCCAAATCTGATTCTTGAGCATCTAAAAATAGTCCAACTGAAATCCCTATGGACTTAACCATCTTTAGTAGAACGAAATTGAGTATATTTCCTTAATATACCCAATAAAATAAGGTAGAGCTAGGCCTTCTTGGAAATTTATCGAAGTTAATTTATTTAAATTATTCAAAAAAGAATTTAGAAATACTAGCTAATCACATTACTAAATGCGAACTATGAATTTCTAATCATTTGTTGATATAAATTCTGACAATATTGATAACCTCAAGCTTATTTTCTTCTCAACACTTCTTTTCTTTAAAAACATCCTGCATTCTTAGAAAGCTTGTTAAGTTTATTCACATCTTTTTGCTATCATCAAAATATATTAAGAGAAAACTCAACAATAAAGAACTTATTTGCATTTTGGCATTGCATAAACATAAATTGACTCATATGAATCACTGATAATATAAATTAGTAGATGTGCATTCACTCAATATCTATAGAGCTTAAATTATTGACATGATTAAATATAAAATGGAAAAGAAATATTGATCAAATTAAATGAACAATTGATGATAAAAGGGAAAAAGAATCCAATATCATTGTTAGAAAAAAAAAATGTAAAATCATATTAATACATTTCCCATATATTTTGTTTAAAATCAATACAGCCAATCATATCTAATATTTCTCATAATAGAAGTCACATAAGCCTAAGACAATAAAAATTTTGGGATATCATATTTAATTTGAAAAACATGCACTCTTTGAATATTCATAAAATAAAATAATAAAAAATGTAGGATGATTTGAGTATATTTGAATCAACAAGGCATCAGAGTTTGTTAATAGACTATGCGGGACATGGCCGCCCAAACTTAAACTAACCTCTTTAAAGCATGGGCCAAATTCCTAAAGTTTAAATAGTTCTTGAAATCTAGGTAGAGCTCCTCACATCTCAACTAACCTTAAAAGGCTAAGTAAGCTCCCTTGAAGTCAACCAACCTTATCAAAGTTTATGCCAAGTCTCTAGCCTCAAGACTAGCTTGGCTAGAACAAAAGCTTCTAAGTTTTTGGAACCTAAGCCTTCTAGGTTAGATCAACCAATCCTTGCTCATGGATTGAATGAATATTAGGTGGGAATGGCTTAGCTAAATAAGGAAAGTCAACAGCTATCGTTAGATATTTTCCACAAGATTTGAAGAAGATCTTGAGATAATTATCCCCTTCCTAAAATAGCTTAGCTAGCCCTTATAAATACAGGTGGAGGCCTCCTTGATAAATGATTAGATTGCCATACTCTCTCCACACTCATGATATAAGTATCAAAATGGCTATATTTGGACCAACTTCAATGCCCTTGAAAGCTTATATTTGCCCCCTCTTGTAAATTCATCACAACCTAAAGAAGATCATGAAATTGAATTTGAAAATGAAAAGGCGTTTAGATTGTCTTTACAAAATATGAAATTGTGAAGATCATGTGGTTAATTGTGGGAGCAATTGAAAAGATAGTCCTTACTAGGAAAGAAAGGATTTTATAGTAATTTAACTATTATTAATAATTTTTATGAGAATTTAGGATTGAATAAGTCAGTATTAGCTTAATAATACATAGAACAGATGATCTATGTCAAAGTTACCTGAAGTATAGAACTTCACTTTAATGCCATATTTGATACATAGGAATATATCGAAATAGAATTGTGATTTCGAATTACATTCTCTTTTCTTACATTTGGAAGTATATCTAGAAGTTAGAATCACAATTCTAATTTTAAGAAGAAATTTTCCATTCATTCCACGTTTATTATAATTAATCAAATTACTTATTTTACTTTTAATTTAATTGTGACGTTCAATATTTAATATTATTTTTATAATTATTACTATTATTACTGCACACACATTTAATTTCATTCCATCTGTAGACATTTCCAAATATAGAAAAAGATTTACCATTCAACTTCTTATTTCATTCCATTATATTCCGATATATTTTATCATATTCCAAATTATTCCTACATACTTACATAAGTAATTGAGATGTCTAATAGTCCTTGAAAAACAAATGCTTAAAGATTGTAGAGATACTAATTATAAAATTATTATTAATGGGCATCTTAAAACAACACAAATAGAGAGAAAAAAAAAAAATCGTACACTATTTTCAATAAGTGATCGGGCCTCTAACTACAAGGCCCTAGTAGTTGATTAGTCAATTATTCTCGTACAATAATGCTAATTGAAATTACGAGTTATGACATGGAACCGGTAAGCAGATGTTGTTATCGAGTTGAAGCTCCACGATTGAGTAATATTCTCTGAAAATTAATTGGAATCGCGTGGCGTGTCCTTCGCTTATAGCTTATCTGGATTCTCGAGCAGCAAGCCCTGGTAATATGCGATCGTGAATTTTGGTTTGTTTTCTTGAAAAAGTGCCATGTTCAGGATTTCCATCACGGCAATGGCTGAGGTCAAAAGAAAAGCTAACATTTCCTCTGTTTTGAGACTCGCGATACGGTTTATTAAAACTATAGATGACAAAAAAATTTAAATGACAAAATTAATAATTCACTTTTTCAATATTCTCGTTCACGCATATCTTGAAAAAAGCACAATGAGAATGTACATCGTCAAAGAAATAATCATAAGAGCTTCTTTTTTTTTTTTTTTTTTGCCCCTCAAGGACAAGTTTTCATTTAGATATAGCAAAATAACAGCTGTCCGCTCAACCTTGTTTATTTTTTTCGCCTAATAATATAAATATTATCATGTAAGATATATCAAAAGCCTTAGCCTTAGTATTATAGATAAATAGATATCAGATGAAAAAGTAAGAACGGTTTTTTTTCTTTTTTTTTAACCTTTCAGACAACTAGCGAACTTTGAAGAATCATTGGATCTAATTCTCACTCTTATGCTTCTCATTCAAAGAAAATCGAAATCGGCAATATAAAAATTGACCGATTGGACAATTCCAGATCCCAATCTCAGAACCTCTCTAAGACCATCCCGTTGCACGGTTGTTGGCATCAACTCTAACAGAGTGCTTAGAATGAAGGAAAGAGCGGGGAGAGAAACGAAAGTTTGAATCTTAAGAATTTTTCTCCTATTAGAAAATGGAAGAAAAACAGGAGAAATAAATTTTGGTGGGAAATTTTTCCGTCATGCTCGCACTTTTTTTCTCACCTCCACATTGGAGTGATTTATAAAGAAAAGTTATTGAAATTTTAATTATAATATTATTTTCTAAAGTCTTGTAAAATTTTTTAGGATAACATAATAATACATAATTTAGAGTGTTTTCAAATATTATCTTGAAAAATATTCCTCACACATTCATTCATTCTTCTTTCTATCAATTGAAATTTAAAAAAAAAAAAATACACTAACTCTTTCTTTCTATTTTCCTTTCCCTCTAATTCTTTCTTCTCACTCTTTTTCCCTCCTTTATTATATTTTTATACCACGGGGAAATGTCCTTAGCTAAGAACCTCCTTCTTTAGGTCCTTGGCAGAGGAGTCCAAAAGTTTTTTTTTTTTTCTTACTTTTAATATTATGTTAGTTTAAATTTCCGTATCGTGGGTCTCCATAAATAATATAAATAAATATTAAGAATATTTGTGAAAAAACTTAGAGCTAAAGTTGAGAGAATCTTAAGAAAGTGAGCTCCTTGAAATATTAATGTAGCATATATGAACCCTATATCAGGTCCTTAGTGATGCAAATAGCTTAACTAGATTTTTTCTTGAATATCGTTTTAAATAATAAGGGGCACCTACACTTCCTAGTTCCTATTGACTAGAAAAAATCGACAAGGTTTGGATATGTCTTTCTACAAGCACATTCTATTTGATTTATGATACATAGGAGTCTTCTAAAAAAATAATCCACCTGATTTTCTAAATTTAAATTTATGACAGATATAGAAACTAGTGGAATTTTTAAGAAAAATTCTAAGTGTTATATGTTGAATGGAAGGTATTTGTAAAAATTAGTGCACCAAAAGCCCACCTACTTATCTTTCATTTGCTACTCATCGCAAGCTCGTGGGAAAAAGTGCTAGTTCTGGCTTTGAAATAATGTCTAAATCACTATCTAAAAAAATTTAATTTCTTTTAAATTACCATATAACATTTAAAATTGTTAAATTTAATATGCAATCAAGTTCTTTTTATCAAATTTAATAGCTCAACTCTAGTTATTTAAACTTATATTATTTTTATCTAGTTAGTATTTACCATGTCATCTTTCTCAAGATAATAAAGCAATAACTTTTGACAAGTAAGAATTTAATTAGATATGATATTTAGCAGCTATAAACTTTTGGTCTAAATTTTGACAAGCAAATTTTCAAAATATCAAAATTTCAATATAAAAATTAAAATGTATAAAATATTCAAATACTTTTCTTAACATTATTACAATACCCATATAAGTGTAGAGTCCCACAAAGATTAAAATGTTTATACAGTTAGTATGATAAACATTATGTTAACATTAGTTAAAATGTTTTCAATCAAGTAGTTAGTATGAATCAATTAATATTTATTGGCACATTTATTAACTACTTTTCGCTTTCAACATTAAAATTATCCTCCTCATCTAAGGGATGCTTTTTGTTTATCGTATCTAGAGACTCATTATCCTTCAAGGTAGCTACTTTCAAAACATGTCCCCTTTTTTTGCCAACTTAACCATCTATCTATTGACATGCTATCTCTATTATAAAATCCAAAAAACTGCTCATCCACTGGTATTGCACGTGCATCGTGGATGCATTTCCAGTAGTTTATATTTCCGGTGTTTATTTCTGAACCATACGGTTGTGGTATGTTTAGCTCCTAGTCCCCCCACTATTTTATTTAATGGCCCCCTTTTCCTTGCTACTTTGTTATGACATCATAATAATATTGCTTGTACTCTCCATACCTTGCTCTTGAAACTAAAGAAACAAGGTCCTTAAAGAGTGAGCAATACCCAATACAAGATACACAAGCACATACGCATGAGATAAGTATCAACATAACACATGCATGAAGAATAGGTAAAATTCAACAACATTTAACCCTAGCAAACAACATAGTTTCAGCATCCCAAAACTTGGAGTTACTAATGACTTCGACAAGCAATATATATATACTATATAGATATCGATGTTAGGTCTTCTCCAATACCCTAAATACCAAGAATCAACCTCAATCTACCCATATTATTTCTATGAGGGACTCTACTTAAGATACCGTTACATATAGATCATCGAGGTACCGCCCCAAGATCATCTATTATCCCAATTCCTTGGGCCTAACCATGCACAAGCAGCACTCATTTGTTAATGTCTAGATAATTATTAGTTAGGTCAATTCATTATCTTAGCAAGCACAAGCAATGGATAATATCCCATACTTGAATCATGAGAATAGCAAATATACTCTACTTTAGTGATCCTTTTAGTATCAACACCCATAGTATAATGTAGTGACAAGAACTTTAGAATTCATTTCCAAGTGTTTTTTTTTTTTTTCCCAACTAAGTCCTTTTGTTTGTCTAGCTAGGTTTCAGAGTCTAAGCTCAATGTTGCCTAATGTTCTAGAGTTAATTTAAATTTCCAGGCTAGCTTAGAATGGATTAGGTTACATTATAAGAAGTTAAGAAGCAAGAAGTAAGAGGAAAGAGAGAGGTTATAAGTCTACATCGAAGGATCACGATTGTGAACCTTAACCATAATTCTCTTCTAAAAACCATGGCAAGACCTTAAACATTAGTCATTAGGGGTAGGTATGATTCGGTTCAATACAATTCCCCTCCTCTGTGCCCACCACCACCACCCCCCCCCCCCCGCCCCAACTAACCAAACACCAAACTGTACCTAATATAAGGGTTCAGTTTTTTCCTTTTAAATCAAACATAACCATACAATTCAATTTGTAAAGTTTTTTAACCTAATTAAAAACACTTTAGTCAAGTTCAAACTATTTATATCAAATTTTTACTAAATATTTTTATCTTTAATAATATATTTTTCTTTCCATTAAACATTCATATGTTTCCAGTTAATTTCTAATACATTCATCATGTGCAACGATAATAAGCAAAATCTTGCTTAAGATCTTAACAAACCTAACTTGATTAGATGAGAATAAGAGACTCTATTCTAATAAACAACAATGAGGAGGGAGGAAAAAAGATGCCCATTCAAAAGCAATGCGAAGAAAACAAAAAAGACATACCAAAGATTAAAAAAGAGGTAAAAGACATGTAAAGAACACTTAGGTCAGAACTTTAATTTGAAAACATATTAGAAAAGAATTAATTAGAAAAAAAAATTCTAAATGTGAAATTTCAAATGAAACTCACTCAGCTTAATAATTGACCCTAAAATAAGATAAAGAATAAGATATGAAAAATAAGGCATGAAAAATTAGATGAAATTCATTAAGATTGATGAAAAAACAAACAAGTATGAAACAATTGCATGATTTTTTTTTTTTAACTAAACATTTTGGTTTGGTTCAAAACAATTTGATTCGGTTTACTTCCTTGAACCAAATTGCAAACCATTTATATGTAAACAAATGGAACCTTAAACCAAACAATTCATACAAAAGCCCATTTTTCAATTCAATTCATAGTTTAATCCACAATTCGCTGTTTTTTGCTTAACCTTAATCATTATTTGGATTACCACAAGATCACAGCATAGACCATAGTTGTAGACTTTGATCGTGATCCTCTCAACCATAATTTCTTTCAAATACTTCACTTAGACTTCACCCTAACATATTCACAAGGACCACCGTGCTCCCTTTTTTTGCCAATTTCTTCTTTGAAAACTCAACTCCTTACACCAAACCCTATCATTAACACAATCCATCCTTCTGATCAACCCCATTAATATCTCTAATCTCATTAAACACACAAATTTTCATGTTTAACAATCAATAACTATCAATTATTGAATTATAATTTGTGACATCTTCTTTAATCAACACAAACATTAAACAAATAACAATATAGTGTTAGAATCTTACCGTGGGGAATGAAAAACAACACTGCCAACAAAATTACAATGCTTAGAACCTTAGAACCCAATCTTTAATTCATTTCACTTCTTGTCTTAGGTGGAAAATGAATTCTTGTGTATCAAAACTAGAAAAACTCATTGGAAAACACCGAAAATCACCACTTATCATAATCCTTCTTTTCAATCTTGTGAGTTTGTTGCAGCTTCTTAGTTAAAGTCACGTGATGGCTCTATCTAAGGTAGCTCATACATGAGAGGAGATGGAATAGAATAAAGGGTGGCTCAATCTCTTGTTTTTATAAAGCTAGGGTTATAGGACTTTTTAATATGACAAAAGCACCCTTATCTTTAATTCCGTTATTTTCCTTTTATTCCTTTTTACTTACTTATTTCTTGGCTTTTACATTAGTCCCCAACCCCATCCACACCATCCCTACCCTCCCCCCTCCACCACCTCCACC